>JBBPCZ010000148.1:3136096-3169941 GCA_037974445.1 Brycinus macrolepidotus | reverse complement strand
TACATACGTACAGTTTGTATAATCACCACACAGACACACACACGCATATATATGTGTGTGAGAGTGTGTGTGTGTGTGTGTGTGTGTGTGTGTGTGTGTGATTGTACAAACTACCAAAGATACAAGAAGATACAAACTACGAAGAGGATATCAGCCAGTTGGCTCTGAAGTGCCTCTTGCATTACAAACATTAATTCTGTGACTTTTAATTCTGTGCAGTAATGCAATGTTAATATTACTAAGTAACATAAAGCATGCGTTTATTATCACCAACAAGAATTGTGACTTCTAAGTCTTAATAAAACCTTTGTGTTTTCTGTGACCCACATAACCACACCTAGTCATATTATTTGCCATGCACATTTGCAGTATTGCTTCTGTTTTGTCCACTGCAGTGATCTTCCTGTATCCTCCTCTCCTCAAGGTCGTGTCAGGGCAGAATGTGTGTCCAGGTAACAGCAGTGGCAGCACAAGCGTGGAGGTAGAAGTTCTAGGCCTGGCAGTGGATACCTGCCATTTCCGGACCAAACCCATTCACCGAAACACACTCAACCCCATGTGGAATGAGCAGTTCTCCTTCCATGTGCACTTTGAGGACATGGCCTTCCTGCGGCTGGCTGTGGTGGAGAACAACAGCTCTCAGATCACAGCACAGAGGATCCTGCCTCTCAAAGCTCTCAAACCAGGTCGGAGCAAAATGTTTATTAAAATAATAGTAATAGTTTTTTATTTAAACATCAAATTAGGTGTCCCCAGAGCACCTAGAGTGGTTCTCTGACCAACCCCCAACTGGTCCACATTTTGGTTTTCTCCCAAAACCAAATACAGGGATAGAGCAAAAATATTGACCATTGACCGACTGGTTCTAGTTGGTCTTTGTCAGTGCTTTTTTTTTTTGGCCTGAATGGAAAAAAAATGTTTGAATTTGCTTGAATGTGCTGAATTGGCTTATAAGACAGCTCTTTTACAAACTATTGACAGCTCCTGTTATAGAAGGCTGTGACCTTTTATGCAGGCACAATAAGCGCATGCGTATTGGTCACCAGTTGTAGTCTTTGTTGTGTTCTCTAGTGCACAGACAACGATAATGATAAAGATAATGGTGAGCTGATGTAAGGCAAGACATCTCCTGAGTGTGTCCTGGACCAAGGGCTGGTGCATTGCAGTGTGGAAAGTGTCTTTATAAGACAATTAAATGCATAATTATGTCTCACATTTCTGGACAGTTCCATTTTTAATACATTGCATACATAAATATGAAGAACACAATCTGCAGTACAAATAGTGAAATCAGTGAAACATTTTTATGATTTTTATGTTTGAAAATAGCCTGAGAGTTTTATTTTGGACAATCATTAATGCATACTTTATTCTAAACAATTTTACATTCCAAAATTGATGCAGTGTTTTAGAAAGCAGGACTTCTCAGTAAACACTAGATAACCCCTGTCCAGCAGACAGACGTAGATGTTTCTTTTGGACACTCTTCATTTTGACCTTAAATCGTCTGGCTAATTGAGAAATCTTGCATGTGGAAGACCCCCCCACCCCCAGATTGCAGAAACTTTAATACATAGTAGTTGTGTGTAATTTATATGTTTGCTTTCTGTATTTTTAACAACTTCATCTAATTACTTTGTGGTCACTGGAGCAGCTGTTTTTTTTTTTTGTTTTTTTTTTACTTTATCTCATCACAGACTGAGGCCTCCTCAAAACACTTTTTTGTCCTAGCTTTTAGAAGCTTCATGATGATGATGATGATGATGATGACTGTACTTTTGCTGCTTCTTTTCTTAGGCTACAGACACTTGCAGCTGTGGAACCAGCATAATGAGCCGCTGGAGGTGTCCAGCCTGTTTATCTTCAGCCGCAGGACAGAGGAGAGTCCAATTGGAGGACCCCGGCCTGCTGCTGTGGTGAGAGACCCTCAAGAGTGTAAACTAAAGTGTAAAGTGACCATTCTGTCATACGTGAACACACCACAACACACAGTGTGAACAGCACAAAATTCTTCCTCTGCATTTAACCCATTCACCAAGTGAAGCAGCGGGCAGCCAGGAACACGGCGCCCGGGGAGCAGTGTGTGGGGACGGTACCTTGCTCAAGGGTACCTCAGAGGTGCCTAGTGGTCTTGGGATTCGAACCCACGACTTTCTGATCGCAGGGCTAACGCCCTAACCACTAGGCCACCAGTGGTGGCAAAAGAAAAGGCAAAAATAAAACTTATTTTTTCCCTTGCTCCAGCTGAAAATTATTTCTTTGCCCTGCAGCTGTTATATTAAAATTGACAAAATGTGGAAAAAACAAGCAATAAGATAGCTGCTATTACTGTTTTTAGCTCACAATGTCAGAAACCACATAAAAAGGTCTATTTGAGATGACATAACTATGAAGTCTGAAGTATATGAATGAGGTTTTGCACAATGCTGATTGGTATAAACTTTTAGTGCTTGTAGTGGGGGCAAACCCAAAGGAGACAGTTGAAAGTTGGTTCGTTCAGCATCCTGCTTAATTCCTGAAATGGTGTTCAGTCGTTTTGTGTATTCAGTGGAGATGTACTACATTTTAGATTAAGTAAGCACTGCTGTGGAATGCGTCCAGGAAACCGGCATGCTTTGCAAAACATGTTGGAAATAGTTCTGATGTTTGTACAGCTTCAGAATGTGGAGCATTCCAAAATCTCCCCCATTCCAGGTCACTGTCTTAGTGTAAACAGGAAATCATAAAGACCTGCCCAGCATGCATGGTTCACTTGCAGTACTATGCTTTCCCTTGATTTTAACCAGTGATTTGCTGTACATATGCTTGAATATGCTTCAGTTTTCAGTTATAAAATTGTGTGAGTTGTTTCTGTGTGGCTTCTTCAGTTGTTTAGCTCGGAGGAAAGGCGAATGGCAATACAGCACAAAGTCACAATACACGGAGCACCGGGTCCTGAGCCGTTTACTGTAGTCGGTGTGAGTGAACACACAACAGCTAAGCAGCTTTTGGACACGGTAAGTTTCAGCATACACACAGAGCCCATGTTAATGGTACCTGAATGTAGTTGTGAATGTTTCTACAGGTTTATGAATTTGAGAATCTGCTTCAACATGGAGGTAGCACTCCTGTTAGAGACACTCATGCTTTAGTACTGGCACACTTGTCTACTCACACTAGGTTATCTTCAATTAAACAACCAATAAATACACTCCATTTTTTGTCCTGATCAGTTGGTTCCGGATGCCATTGTGGAATACTTCCTCATGGAGGAGAAGATGCCCGTGTCAAAGGAGAAAAGTGATGTGAAGAAAGTACCTCAGCAGCGAACCCTAGCACCCCATGAGAGAATTCTCAAAACACTGCACAGCTGGCAGCCGGAGGAGGGCTACGTGGGTAGGATATTCCTGAAGAGCAGGGAGGAGGTAAACAGCTGTTTTGTGTAGATCGCCCTTATGGCACTAAAACGACTCTAAAGATGTTCTGTGGTATCTGGCTCTAAAACATTAGCAGCAGATCCTTTAGGTATTGTACGTTGCAAGGTGGGACTAGTTTGTCCAGCACATCCCTCAGATGCTCAGTCGAATTGAGATCTAGGGAGTTTGGAGGCCAAGTCAACACCTTAAACTCTGTCATGTTCTTCAAACCATTTCTGAACAATTTTCATAAGGGGTGTGTTTGGTCTGCAGCAATGTTTAGGTAGGTAGTCTGTGTCAAAGTAACATAGTAACCACGACAAACAGGGAACGCCACACCAAACCTGACATTTTTAAGATTCTCTGACCCAGTTTGTCTACCTATAACAATTTGGCCTTATCAAAGGTCTCTCAGATCCTTTTGTTTGGCCATTTTTCCTGCTTCCAGCACATCAACTTCAAGAACTGAATGTTCACTTGCTACCTAATAGATTTTACCCCTCGACAGGTGCCACTGTAATGAGACAATAAATGTTATGAAAACCACTGACAGGTAAAGTGAGTGTAATGGCTTATCGGTGTATACATTTACAGATTTCTGAAACAATGCTACAGCTTTTCGCTCAGACTCACTCTTTATCATAGTGTCAGTTGTTTTTTTCCCTCACAAAATAAAAATGTAAGCATTAAAGACCAATTAACATTAACCTTCACATAAACTGAACAATAACACAGGATCACAAAAAATAATTTCTGTCTGCTACTTTGTCTAATCCATGTGTCCTATGCTACATCCAATGTGCTGAATTCAAATCTGAAGGCAAATTCTTAAGTTATGCATGCATCAGATCCCCATCAGAACTGTCACTTTCAGCAGAACAGAATCAGGAGGAATTGGCACTGGATTCTCTGCATCATGCAGTACTGGTTTAAGAGCAGACTCACAGTCAGGATAGATGAGTTTTGACTTATTCTTCTTCAGAAATCCAGAAATTTTAGTCATACAGAAACAGCAGTCTGAGTGATGATCTTTCAGCACAGTAAAGGGCACAGCTTTCCTTCTGCCATTAAACCACTGAGTGAGGCCAGAGGAACAAACAGTACAGCAGATATGAGGGGCCCAGCTTTTATCCAAAAATTGTCAGGGTGGTTGACACAGCTGCACCTACTCATGTTTTGCTTAAACTTTTACCCTATAAAATAGACGAGCCTGTGATCCGTCTTGTCTTAAACTGAGCTGACATCAGCTCATCAACAGGCCTGAACTCTCACAGCACTGAATTCAATCAGGAAATGTATTTCAAACGAGGCAGTAGCAAACATACACGTGACAGAAACAGCTGTTATTATGTTGGCGTGCAACAATACGTGTATCAAAATACCAAATTATTGCAAAACAATATTATGCCTATAACATAAAATCTGGATGTGCTAGGGAAATTTTGATTGCAGATTTGGATCCAGCACAGTCAATTTCATGCAAATCACATGTTTTACTTCCAGTAGCAAAATCTTTGTTTTCCAGTGTAATTCTCAGGACAGCTGTGTGCAACCCATGTATATGGACACATAAGATCTAAAGTGATTATTATATTTATTATTCTTATTATTTTCTAGCAACCCAATGCTTAACCAAGTGCTAAAATGTACAGTGTTACATAGTTTCATGGAATAAAATCTTTGCAACAAAAAAAAAAAAAGGTGAGTAAGAAACACTGGAAAAATGACTTTGTTGAGGAGCGTGACCTTACTCTGAAAATATGAGAGAAACCTAACGTTTAAGCAAGGTACAATTATATATTACTTAATACTTCTACTTTAATGCCCATTTTCCAGTGTTTTGGGGAGCCACATGTCCCATTTTACATCACATGACGTTATGTTCAGTAGTAGCCTGCTTGCATCTCTGGTGTTTTCTACATCTATGTTCCCCTGAGAAATATTACAAATTTTAAACCAATGGCAATATCTGAGACAGCAAATGGCTTTTCACTTGTCCACCATGCTCCTTGCTCCCCGTTGTGACTTGTTAGATACCTGCACTGAGACAGAAGAACTAAACTTGCTGCTGTATTGACAGAATCTGAACAAGAAGAACATCGTAATGGAGGGAGTGGAGGAGGTGAACACTGGAAGAGAGGAGGACATGTTCTTTGTGCAGGTGCATGATGTCTCACCAGAGCAGCCTCACACAGTCATTAAAGCCCCACGCTACAGCACTGCCCAGGACATCATCCAGCAGGTCAGCTCAAGAGGACATACAGTCCTTCAGTGATTTTTGTGGTTTTATGATGGTAACTGTCCCTAGTTTGTGATACCTAAAATATAAACATAAGATGGAGGCCTTTTTGTTTTTGAAAAACTTGTATGAAAAACTATGCATTTTTACTTAAAAAAGAAAAATGAACCACTTTGGAAGTGATTTCACATTGTTTCACATGTCCAACAACTCCCTTAACCACGTTGACAAAAAAAAAAACACTGGAATGCACTGATTTGAGTGGCGCTTTGCATGTAGTTCCTCTTCTAATTTCACTGTAAGCTCTGCCTGATAAATAAAAACTGCCCTCCCTGCTCTCCCGGGTCACAGACGCTGAGTAAAGCCAAGTATTCTCTGAGCATCCTGAGTAATCCCAACCCCAGCGACTATGTCTTAATGGAGGAGGTGAGCCGTGAGGCAGCTGGAAAGAAGGCGTCCTCGACCAAGCCTAGCCAGCGCGTGCTGCTGGACCATGAGTGTGTGTTCCAGGCCCAGAGCAGGTGGAAAGGTGCTGGCAGGTTCATCCTCAAACTCAAAGAACAGGTATGCAAGGCCAGCGGCCTCCAGCACCCGTCCGCCAACCTCTTCACCTGAAGTGCTTGTAGCTATGTACATGTATAGGGAAATTGGAACCATTTGCAACCTCTGATAACATCCAGGTTCTCTAAACAAATTAACAATGACCTGATGTCTGATATCTGCTGACTGTTATTAAGAGTGATACAAACGGTTTATTTTGATTTTTCAAATGTTGATACATTACTGGACTTTTGCAAAATCATCCTCATCCTTTATATCTTTGTATTTGCTTGCTGTGTGTGTACACAGTTTTTTAAAAGTTTGAAGGGATGTTACCTTAATTTCACTTCTTTTGAAATTTGAATTTTCTCACTGTTACTTTTCATATACCTGCAAATGTTGTGCTAACATAAAACAGCCAAGTCAGTCTAGTTCAGTCTAGTTCTAATGTTTAAAGCTTCTGAGTAAATTCCTTGATTTTAGCTGAAACGAATGGTTAATCTATAATTTATTTTTATAGAAATACAATGCTCAAGCATTTTTCCTATTTTTCAATCTGTTTGTTTTAGTGAGGAGCACATTTCATACCTGAATTTGTAAATTTACCATCTAAATGTTGCTCCAACATGCTGTTAGATTTATTTTTTAGTTTAAATTGTTGCATAATTAGAATTGTGGTTGGATGCAAGAAATTGTAGTGTCGGTTTCCCAGAGAGACATTAAAGCTTGTCCTTGATTACAGTTTCTCCTTTCAGTGGAGAGTCTCTATTTAGAATGCTGTGTAGTCCAGGACTAAGCTTAATCCTTATCTTAGAAACCAGATTATAAGGTTAAAAAAACAGAATTATCATAAAATTAAATTTTAATCATTATCTACAGTCTCCAAGCAGTTAGTAAAATCAATGAAAATAATTAATATTAATTAATATTACTTTTCATTTAGTATTTAATGGCTGTATTCATTACACCTCCACATTTACATATTGAGCATTGTAATGTACTGTGACACTTTTGAGTTCTCTGTGTGCCACAAGATTTCCTCCTATTACACATTAAAAGGACATATTGCCTACATTGTCCTAGTGTACAAATTATACTGAAATGTATTACATGGCACCATTTTGTGTATAATGCACAAAAAAATGAACATTTATCACTTCTATATCAAATGTAGTCTACTCTACAGCCCTAATGACCAAATTGTGTAAATGGTATGTTGATTGGTAACCATAACCTACTGTTAACCATAACTGTTCACTACATTGATAAAATCATTATTTTATTCAACATTTTATGAAGTATCTTTAAGTAGTTGACGGCCTGTGTGTGTATATACGGTTCCGTTTCCAGATTGCTCGTGAAGATAAGCGGAAGGGTGTGTCATTTGCCAGTGAGCTGCGAAAGCTGACAGGGCGCAGCCGTAGCGTAATGGTGAACGGCCCCTCAGTATACGAGGCAGCACACAGTAAGGATGAGCGGGGCACGTGGCCTGCTGCTCCGCCACTGCCCGAGGCCTATGACTGAATGCACGTTCTGCATTGTGTGTGTGTGTGCACAGTGCATGGAGCCCCAGCCAGGTACCCCCCCCCCCCCATATCCTAAACACCAGACACAGTCGTAAGTTTACCACGACTTTTAGAGCTACACTTCAGTTTAGGCCATAAGCATCAACGCTGTCAAAAACAAAAGAAAAAGCTCAGCTCTACTTGTACCCATGAACACTTTTGCAAGTTGTAGTTTACATCTTTGATCTTGTAAAAGGCTGTAGCCTAGTAGTTTTATCTGTAGCATTTCTAGAGTGACTCCTCAATAAAGAGCCCTGGCCGCTGTTTAACGTCTGACAGAAACCCAGTGTTTAGGCTGCCTCTCGTATTTACAACCAGTGACTTATCTACAAGTTCCAGAAGACCTAGTTATGTTTAAATACAAACATGATTCTCAATCATTATCATTAAGGGTTCTCTGAAGGCCTAGAAGGTCATGATGGATCTCCTCTGGTTTACGTAAGAGTCAGCGAAGTCCAGTTCATGTCCAGCCATGTCATAGATTACCATGAAAAAATCCAAGCAAAAGCCTTAGTTTAAAATAAGTACTGTTCTTTATTTAGGTTTTTCATCATTTTAAAGCTTACCCCCATCAGAAATCTGAAATCTGTTGTCATAAATATCTCCCCTCGATTAGCAGTGTGAGTTAAGGAAGAGCTGGACACTGACTGCAACAAGTGTAGTAGTGCGTGTACCAGTAAATGATACAGGCATGATGGACGTGAACAGAATTAACAAGCCCTGACAGTGCTGCAGCTTTTTCATTTGAAGTGTGATTAATAGCATGTGAATAGCAGCCAGCACCTGTGTGCCAAGGTCACCGTGTTTACCCCAGACAAACAGAATGGCTGTTGTAGCAGAAACAGCAGATGTGATCGTGTTTGTCTCAGTGGTTCATTATCAAATGTAGTCATCCATTTACATGAAGTTGTAATGCTAATGGTACACTGTAATATAGTGGAGCATGCTGGATGTGTCTCTGAAAAATAAAGTCGTGGAAATTAACCAACAAAAAGTAACTGAATATATTTTGTTTAATGGCGTATATTATGCAGGCTTGAATTTAGGGAATGCAAGATTTGTAGTCATGTGTAATATAAATGTATAATAATTAACACACGTTTTTTTTGTTTTGTTTATGGCAAGGCACACTGACCAGCCACTTTATTAGAAACTCAAGTTCTACACCAAAGTTTTTTTTTTAATTTTTTTATCAGGAACATATGTCCAAGTCACCTACATATTTTTTATTATTATTATTATTATTTTTTTTTTTACAATTATAGAGTTACACTGGCATGTGCTGTTAAGAAGTATAGAGTTGTGCATAAGAACAGATCTGTAATTCTGCACCTACATAGTGGATCTTAAAGGAAGCTGAAGCTCAGTGAAAACAAGTACAACTTAAATGTTTCTAATTAAGAGGATGGTGAATGCAGCCTTTCCAAAAAATGTCGTCTATGTAATAATTGAATTTATTGTCAATTCTACCATGGTGAACCATAGTCGCAGTTGTCTTTAAAAGTCTTTTTTCCCTCCTCATTGACTCTGTAGGGTTTCCGTTTTCAGTGGGACTGAAAGCCTGGGTGGCTGAGGGCCATCTGTGCTCTCAGAATCGTTCGAAAAGAGAACGACCTGACGACAACAGCGTTCCTTCTACCTGGACCTTTCCCCTGCTATGGAACTGGAAACTGCACAAATGAGTCCAGGTGCACTGCAGAAACAGCACTAAAAACTCGCAAAGCCTCACAGAGGTGTTTTTTTTGAAGGAATACCATCTCATGGGCACACTGGCTGAAGTGCAGCATAGGTTGTTAGCACTTAGCACTTAGTCTGGTAGCAGGTACACGCTCAACCAGTGCAAGTCTACAGAGTTGTTAGGGTACTTGGACCTATGTGGAGACACAGGACTTATAATTTGAGATGAAGGTTGGATCTAGGACTTTCGTGTGGAAAGTTTTGTTGGGTTTGTGAACAGAGAAGATCTATATTCTCTGTTTCTTTCATTTCTCCTGTTTTGGCAGCGGGATAGTGGTTGGAACCCCCCGTTTTTTCCTAGTACTGTTATTGAGACACATTAAAGAATAGCATTATCTTTGTGGGTTGGCACTTTGCTGTCACTTTATTTTTTAATGTACTTTCTTTTTTGCATGAAAAGTACCAGCCCACACTATAACCTGCTAGCATTGTTAGAGAGCCATAGAAACACAAGATTTATAACTGGCATTTAACAGTACCTTTTAGTGGGGGCTAGATGGCTGTACATAGTGTACATCGTGCCAGAATTGTTTGATAAGTAGCTGCTCCAGTGTTTTTAAGAAGTTGAGAAATATATAAGCTCTAATTTGTACAATTTACTGTTCAAGGTACAATTTTACTGCACCTTAAAACATATTTATGTGATCAGTAGAAATATACTTTTTTAAAATTTTTATTTCATAATTTTTGCGTTTGGTTGTCTAAGATTTATTTGAACCTAGGGCATTTACCTGTTACGACATTTAAGTACAACACCCAGTTCCTTTTTACTTTACTTTTACTGCACACGAATATCTTTTCATGTGGGATAATTTGGGAGAAAAAGACGTTAAATTTGTTTTCCCAGCAAATAATATTAGTAGAACGTTTTGCATGCACTTACACCTTGTGTCCCAATTTGTGTGCAAGTTTCAACTTCAGAGTTAAAAGTTTTGAATTAAACATTTTCATGACTACCTCTGCTACCCTGTGGAGCCTTGAAAACATGCTCTCACTATCATTTTCTTGAATAATCTTTTTTTTTTTCTTTTTGTCCTTGCTGTATTATTTTGCTACGCCTTACCTGTTATAAATTTCCTTGTAAAGTGGAACTATTGTGTGAAGGTTTAAAACGTGTTGTCCTTTTCTTGGTTTGAAGAGGTCCACTTGATGGTGTTTAGCCCTGTAACTGTTTTTATTTATTTATTATAGTAGCCCAGGTTGGCCATATGTTTGTAACCGTTATAACTGTTAATTCCGTATGTATAATTTATTTCCTAGGGTGTAAATATTGCTCCAAGACGTTCATTCAGTGTTCATGTTTTATCATTTTTACTTTTTTTTACTTGTCTGACATGCTACATTGGCATTTTTTAATATCTATAGAGAATAGTACACCAAAGTAGTATTCTAATATGTTTTAATTTACATCATTTGTTAATGCTTTTTAATAATTTGTATTTAGTTTAAATCAAGTAATTTGTCACCTACATTGGTCATTTCAGTGGATCAGTTAGAACCGATGTCTCTGGAAGAGGCTTAACCTCTGCAGTGTCACTTTTCTGCACTTCTTTATTTTCATGCTGCCATTAATCAAGTGACTTATTTGACTACTGTGGAATTATGGTAACTGTACACTAACAATAAATAATTAAAAAAAAAAAATCAAACCTTGCAAAACATTTGTTTCTTAGGAAGGTTGACTGGTTTCATGTCTGATTTTCTACACATTGTGCAGAGGTACTATAAACATTTAATGCAGCCAGCAAGCGTCTATATCCTTTTACATACAGGGCAGTGTTAGGAATTCAGTCAACATTCTATATCTGCATATTCTTTAAATTCAAGTTTTGACATATTTAAATAAGCACTCACTGCTAAGAGACCAGTCCCTCAAAAGATTCTCATGGAGGTAGAGTTAGCCAAGGGACTTTTTGGGTTTTTCCTTTAATTGTTCAGTGCACAAGTCCCATTAGGTGTTTTGAATAGGCCACTTGCAAAAGCAGAAAACAAACTTGTATTTTAAACAAATGTATATAAAACATTTCCCCAAGCCCTCCCTAGTTTGCAGCCACAGAAGCAGTTCATTTCTCTGTCAGATCAGCAGCAAAGTCAAGCGATTCTTGGTTGTCCTCCGAATGAAGAGCGGCATCAATCTGTCCTTTTAAATTCGAATCCAAAAAGGCAGCACCAATTGTGAAATGTTCCTGAAATACAAAAACTGAGTAAATAAAACTGGATAAATCGTAAATAAATGGCATTCAT
Source organism: Brycinus macrolepidotus (assembly GCA_037974445.1). Taxonomy (NCBI): domain Eukaryota; kingdom Metazoa; phylum Chordata; class Actinopteri; order Characiformes; family Alestidae; genus Brycinus; species Brycinus macrolepidotus. The sequence continues at coordinate 3,158,221 of JBBPCZ010000148.1, read as the reverse complement.
TTCATTTCATGACTATGTGGTTACCTTCTTTTTTGATGGTGGTCCTGCAACTGGTGGGTTAAACGTCATATCCTTTAGGCTGTAATTTTCAAATACCTCTGCAGGTGTTCTGAGAACATTTTTGAATAATGTGAAACTCAAATTTGAGCTCAAGATCTACATTCATTCACATTTAATATTCAATACAGTATGTTCAAATGTTAATTCTCTAATGTCCATTACTTTTGAAACTTCTGCATCCAATGTAAATTAAGAGACAGACCAGGCAAATTTGATTTACACTTTTTTTCCATCTCAAATGGACAAAAGTATGGGCATAATACAGGCTTTACACTTGCAGCTATACTTTTAACATATAATTAGCATGTCATACAGTGTAACAAACCAACAAAGAATGTGTGTGCTCCATCAGATGCTCTCACTTTTACATCAGTGAATGAAACAGCACACACTATTAATAATCGTTCAGTTTTTACAAACTTTAGGGAAGTTCACTCCTGCTGAGTGAAGGTAAGTACTCAAAGAAAGTTTAAAAAAAAAAAAACAAAACTAGAAAAGTTAAGCCTCGTCATTTCTTTAAAGCACTAAAGGAATCAATAGTCTTGCCCGTTCGAGGCAGCTTAACTCAAAACAACAGGTTTTGATATTTTTCCTCTTCACAAGTAATTTTGAAGTAGGAGGTCAGTTTTGTATGATACAATTAGCTCCATCATCCACACACAACCACTCTATTCCTGAAGATGACTTCAGTTAGCCTTCTATAGCTAAATATACATGATGCTTCTCTTCAGTCAGCAAGATTTATGAAATAAGATTTCATTAAATATCCTCACATTTTTTGAAATCATCTCGCAACTAGTAAGAAAATGTAAATATAGCATTTTAAAAGGTAGAGGCGTCGACCCAAGACTCTTTGTTAAAGTCTGAGGATCTTAACAAGCAGATATTCACTGGAGGAGTATAAGCTTCTATTTAGTTAGCCTCGTAGTTCCAGCGCAAAACTAAAGAAGCAAACTTCAGAAAAACAGGTCCTTACTGATCAACTATTTCTAGCGAACAAGGCGAACTGTTTTTCAACATACCAAGGACACACATCCTGGTGGATTAAAAAAGTTTAACAATGTTTACATATTACAACAAACTTTAATGAAGAAAGAAAGAAAGAAAAATAAAGAAAGTTTTTCATGATACAGACCCTTTAGCAAAAATAGGCAACAGCACTCATTTGACTTACTTTCTACTCAGTTCTATGCCAAGCGCTCCTGAGCCTTCACTGGGCGCGCCAGCCAGTAGATGAGTGGTATATTTCCTCACTGTGGGATGGTAATGTCTCTGCAAAAACATACATACAGAACTCTGTTGATTGTTGGGACTTAATCAAGCAATGTTGAGTGACGTACTGTCACAGAATGCTGTTTTAGACTTACTGGTTGTGCGATACTCTACATCGCAATGTATTATCATTCTATGTTTTATCTGTACTACAGCATTTCATTGGTTCATAACTGACTTTAACTTTGGCACATATTCAAATTACAATGTAGGCTTTACACTTAAAAACAGCAAATAATAAACTTGACAGAACCAACTGAAAGCACACAGCCACAAACAGCCTTGTGAATCGTATGCTTCAAATGCTATACACATTCTGTAGTGACAAGTGTTGCTAGGTTAGACAAACTACCACTTTTTCTTCAAGGCCCATTTGCTCTAATGCCAGGCGTGGCCTGTACCCCCAGTGTGTTTCCTGTAGTCCACCTACCTTGAGTGTGTGCAGCTCCCACAGGCAGGTGTTCTGGGGATTACAGTACTCTGGCTCATCCAGCTCAGGCAAATACACACCACTGCCCTGCGCGTCGTTGTCCAACAGGATGTCACACTTGGGAAAAGTCTGTACACAGATTTTTAATACTTTCTTTTAGATCCACATGTTAGAGAAAAATACTCAAACATCATGTCATGATGCAGTTTACCCTCACAATGAACAGATTTTAAGGATACGGATAATGTATTATTCAGACATCCAAGCTCGCTGTAACAGCCGAGACAGTACTTTATTAACAGTCAGAGTCTTCAAAGCATTGCGATTAGGCCGTCACAATTATTGAATAATGATCTGATCACAATTACTTGCCAGTAGATACGCTACATGGACAAAAGTATTGGGACACACCTCTTAAGTATTGAATTCAGGTGTTTCAATCATACCCACTGCCGCAGGTGTATTAAATCAAGCATATCAAGACATTTCGGACAACGCTATGCTTCCAAGGTCCATAAAGACATGGTTGGATGAGTTTGCTGTGGAAGAACTTGACTGGCCCGCACAGAGCCCTGACCTCAACCCCATCCAACTTTTGGGATGAACTGGAATGGAGATTGTGAGCCAGGCCTTCTCATCCAACATCGGTGTCTGACCTCATAAATGCTCTACAGATTGAATGGGCACAAATTCCCTCAGGACCAACTCAACATTAAAGTCTATGTATCTGAATGCAATGTCATTAAAGTCCTGTTGGTGTAATGGTCAGGCGTCCCAATACTTTTGTCTATATAGTGTACATAGAAAGCAAGATAGCAAACAGTAATGTGATATACATACAACTCTAAGGTGATCATTAGGCAAGTGCGGTGGATTAAACTGAAGCAGAACTATATACTGTCTCACTTGTATTAGATTCCTGTTGGCTGCCAGGATGCTCACGCAGGAGTCGTGCATCATGTTCAGGGCAAGTGTACTCAATCTCTTGACAAAGGCAAGTGCCCTGTGCAGGGTGACCTGCTTCCTCCGCTTGGTCAGCATTACGTCCAGACACTGCAGCACAATGGCAGTGTCCTCATTTGATGCACCTGCAGCCAGAAACAAACACAACACTGTCATATACCCCAAATCAGTGTAATTTTGTTTTCATTAAACAACTTTAACTTAGCCTACTAGCCGCTAGCACTTAATGCAGAGATACACTTCATATCCAGAAGTGTCCAGCTAATCCTTCTAAAGTAAAGTAAGTGTAAAGTGGCCCCTTATAGTCACACATGAACACAGCACAGCACAGCCCACAGTGTGAACATTGTGAAATGCTTTCTGTACATTTAACCATTCACCAAGTGAAGCAGTGGGCAGCCAGTGACGCAGCGCCCGGGAAGCAGTGTGTGGGGACGGTGCCTTGCTCAAAATGTACCTCAGTGGTGCCCCTGGAAGTCCTGGGATTCAAACCCACGACCTTCCGATCACAGGGGCAACTCCCTAACCTAACTAAAGACCCCCTGTTGGACCTAATTAGTGCATTCTGCAGTTTGAAAGCACATATATTGCAAACAAATGTGAAGGCGAGCTTTTTAATCTCTATTGTCAACAGAACAGCATGTGTGATCTGGAAGAGCCACACACAACTCGTGCAATGTAAAGGGGCACAAAAGCAGCTAAACGTGAAACACAACATGCCTCTTGAGCTGGGGAAACGCTTTCTGAAATGATGAAGTTCCACTGAGCACCTCTGGGATCAGCTGGAGTAATTAAGCTCCATAAAGCTCATCTAGGATAAGTCTGAAAAGCCATTTACGATACAGTACAGAAAACTGGGACCAAGTCCTACTAGTAAGGAATTTCAAAAGAAATGCCATAACAGCAAGTGTTGATACGTTTGGACATTTGGTGTACGAAGCTGATCGTACCTGCGTGCAGCGTGAGAAGGGTTTTGTATAAGTGGGTGTAGAAGTTCAACGGGTCAATGTTAAGAACGTCACCTGTTGGAAATAGAGACTGGTCAAACAACGCAGCTGAAAAGCTGATACTGAGTAACAGTGGAAAAAAGAAAAACAGAGAAACAGCACTGACCTTGTCCTGACAGAATGTGGAAGGCTGTAAGAATGCAGTGGAGACTCTCTCTGTGGGACAAATCCTACGCACATAGCAAATGAGGAACAGTTAAAACAGCAGATACAGTTGCCAAGAATCTATAAACTCTTTTTAATCTTAAAGCTTACTATACAGTAACTATGATGAACTTATTCAGTAACCAGTATCTAACTTAACTATTTAAATAAGTTAGGTCAACTAGTATCTAACTTCATGTAAGTATTTAACTTAAAGTTATGTAGTTACGAGGATGAGGAACTGGAATGTACATTGTGGACCCTCATACAGGATTTGGAGTTTAAGGAAGTAGACCACAAATGAAAGGTATTAGTGTAAACACTTACACCAGACAGAATTAGACTATGAAGAACAGTCAGCAGATCATGAAAGTACTCCACATTTATCAGATGTGCAAACCTTGCAGGAGAAAAAAAACAAAAAAAACAAACAAACTTTGAGAAACAAACTCCAAAGAGGAAAAAAAAAAATGAAGCAGATGAGAAAAAAAAAAAAACATCTGACAAAGTGTATCAACAGCCACTTACTTTGCAAGACCTTCTAAAACAGAAGATAGTAAGATGGATTTTTGGGCTTTCTTTAATATTCTGAAGTATATTAGGAACACTATATTTAGTGTCTCTGTGTGCTAGAGTAAGGGGGGGGGGAAAAAATAGAAAAAAGTTTAGTAAAACAAATACATATATAAATATATATATATATATGAATTATATCAGAATTGGCTTAAATGGACACTGATGATTCATTTTGGCTTTACTATTTTGATTTTCTTGTCCTTGCTCTCAGATGCCTCTGCTTCAAGCAGCTCTTTCTGAAGCTTCTCTTCAGCTTTTTTCCACTGTGGAGGACACAAATACACCAAATGATCAAATCCTTCAATTCGTCAAATCTTTATTTAGTAACAAAAAGTGATAAAGTAAAAGTAAAATAACTGTGAAAAGGTACTACAACAAGAACGACAACCTGATTTTTTAAAATATCCTAAGCACATGCTGACCTTTCGTTGCATCCTGGACAGATTTGTTTTTTTATCTTTGAAGTTCATGAATTTTTGCTGGGGGGCCAAGTGTTCTGTGTCTTTCTTCATTTCCACCTCTTTAATTCTCAGGCAAAGCAAGGTTTTCAGCACCTGACATTCACAGACATAGAGAACACTGCATCTAAAAGACCTCTTTTAATCAGAGATTACTTTTTTTTTTTTTTTTTTTTTTTTTTTAAACAAAGGAGATGCTTGCCATTAAAGTAGTACTTAGTACTGTACCTCTGGTTTGACTTTGTAATTCCGGCTCTTGACGAGCCCAGAGATGACTCTCACTGTGGATAGTGAAGCCTGGCCCAGTTTGTCCTGCTTCAATAGATTCCTGACCGCCTCACAGCACATCTCCGATACCTGCCAGTCCATAAATCACACTAGCAGACATCAGCATTAGCAAAACTGCCTTTAAGCAAATACACAGAATTCACAGTATTGCAGATTTCAACTGGCTAATTATCAAGCATTACAGGCCGGATCCTTCAGTTATTCAGTTCTATTCAGGTTTTTGATGACAAAAAAAAACTGAAAAGAAACATGGCAAAACTGTAAAGGTCTTTATTCCTACACAATAATAACTTTACATCAATGTCAAATCATAGTAAAATATCATCTGCTTTCCAACCTAACTGTGACATGGATTGACGGTTTCGAAATATTCACATTTAACAAAATTCTTCCGCTCTTCACAAGAAGTGATAAATAATTTGCATAAAATTTTTGTTTTTCACTAGTGACAGCTGTGACATGTACATGAAGGAATGAAGCTGTGCCACTTACCTTCCTGACAGGTTCATTCATCAAAGACACTACGACGACGACAATGTTGTTGTGGAAGTTGAAGTGCGAGAGTGCCACCAAGAGTTCACACATACACCTGGTGGCCACCTCAGCCAGGCCCTTATAGCAGGCCAGAGACACGGCCTGACTGCCTTTATACTTCTTCTGCTTCCAGTCTGCAGTGACATAAAGACAGCAGATAAGAAATACAGTCTTTAAGGCTCTACAATGCTTGTGGGTATGATCTGGGCCTGCTTTACCTCTGACTGTCTGCTCCAAGTGTTCCAAGTAGAATTTATACTGACTTACAAGCCCCTCCTCAAACTGCCTCAGCTGCTGTGTTTCCTTTTTGACCTGAGGACGTATAGACAGAGAACAGACAGAGACAGTTAAAGGAACAGTTTGGCTATACTTGGCTAAAGGTTTTCAGATTTTCCCCTTAGGGCCTAAACATTGTTTTTTACAGTTATAAACATGTAATAGAAGCTTATATATACAGGTTATACACACATGACATATTTAAGTAAAGTGGCCCCTTATAGTCATGCGTGAACACACCACAGCACAGCATCAACAATGTGAAATTCTTTCTTTGCATTTAACCCATTCATCAAGTGAAGCAGTGGGCTGCCAGTGTGTGGGGAGGGTACCTTGCTCAAGGGTACCTCAGTGGTGACACTAGCAGTCCTGGGATTCAAACCCACAACCTTCTGATCGCAGGGGTAACTCCCTAACCACCAGGCCACCAGCTGCCACACTTCAACTTAACAGTCTGGAGTCACTGTTCAAAGTTTTCATAATATAAAATTAATTTAGTTGCAGGCAAGTGTACACAATGATTCTAATTTGCTAGTCCTGAGCAATAGGTTCCAACAAATTAACAGGACACTAGGAGGCTATTAATGAAAAACAGGGTTACAATCATAAATCACAATCATAAAAACACACTTCATGTTTCAAAAGCAAGTATCAAATCTTACGGCAGATTATCTGCCCTATGTTATTTAATAACGTGTCCACAGACAATTTGGCAAACCACGGATTACTTAAACATACACTGCAGAAGTTACTGTATATAAAATACATTTCAATACAGTAAGATGTTCCACACTTGAATGACAGTGTGTATAAACAGTATGGACACAAAACAGTCTACAATGAGGTTGACAACTGTTTTAGCTGTGCAGTGTACTTTTTACATTTTGAGAGATATCAGAATTCTAACAAACTATAATTCAACGTTTGGGGCAAGTGTGCGATGGTTTATGCGTACTGCTTTCATGATAATTGGTTAATTTTGTCAAATTACTGCTTTAAGTCTTATCTTCAGGCATAAAGCTTCCACACTAAAGAGACTGTGCACCACCCCGATGAACTAGATCATACCCTAACACCCTTTTCTTCTTCCGTCAGGGGCCGAATCCTGTAGGAAGGCACGATGTCCTTGAAGATCTCCATCAGCGAGACCATGACCAGCTTCCTGACTGTGACTGCCACGCAAGGGTCCGTCTCCAACAGCATGGTCCTCAGCTCCTTAAGCTTCTTTATCTGTAGAGCACAGGAGTAACACTTCTAATTACTATTTAAAACTGGATTAGTTTTACCAGTGGAGGTTATGTTATCTGTACTGGGTTTCACCAGTCGATCTGTACACAATTTGTGTGCATCTTATCCAGTCGCAGAGACGGTTCACAAGAAAAAAAAAAATACAGCCTAGAAGTGCAAATCTACTGTCTAGTCAATATATCTAATATTTTCTATTTTTGACATTGTTGAAAGACTGAGATTATTTAACTTATTCCTATACATTTTACCGAAGTCACTTCATGTATTGCGATTTTCTTATTTTATTGGTTTCTTTCAAACATTTTTTAATCAAAAAAAAGTCTAATCAAATTGAACTACAAGTCTTAAAAGAAGAAATACTATCTATTAACAGGACAAGAATTGCTTAACATAAAATTGCTTAAGACAAGTGAAACATCTAGCAGAAGTAATATCTAAAGTGCTACAACAATACCTAAATGAGAAATATTAGATTTATTGACTAGGTTTAAGATGCTTTTACCTGCAAAGATAAAATCTGAGTGCCACAGGGGTCACACTTACTAACAACACCAACATACCGCATGCCTGTGTCTGTTAGTAAACTTTGTTACTACAGTAGTGTGAGGTGGACCAGAACAGCACTATTACCCATGGAGCTCCAACTTATTCTGCAGTTATTGTCTGAGCTGAAATACTAGACACTGATCCACATACATTAAAACACAAATCTTTTTAAATTACATAAACTCCCCAGATAAAACAATAATGCAGACTGAAAGTGGACTAATGGCATTAAGCTGTGTGTCTTACATTGGAATTTGGATCTGCCAAGATGGCTGACCCCAAAGCAGCGATGTGCAGTTTCTTCTCCATCAGCTTCTGTGAGCGAAGCTCAAGTTGTTCTTCAGGGGTCAAATCCAGGAAGCTCTGTGAGACCTCTGCTTATTACAAATCACACAGACAAGATCAGTTTTCCAGTGTACAAAGCTTTTGCACAGATTAAGGCTCTGGAAAAGTCTGCTGTGTGTCACACTGTAGAAGACGATGCTTCTGAAGATTACAGCCAAACTGTACATTTTTCAAGAAACTGAAAACAGTACCATTAAACAGTCAAGATTATTTGATGTTATGCCTACAGTGCAAGGAAATTAACACATTGTTTGGCTTGTCCATGATTCATTCCAAAGCTGTTCTCCAATCGATAGCATTAAATGTTCTAAAATCAATTTTAGCTTGTGACTAAACTATTATTTCAACATTGAGACTTTTGTACAAGATTTGGAACTACAGTAGAAATATCATGGTAAAAATAGTATGACCTTGAAATCAAACTGAATTATCCTCTGAAAGTCTACCTTGTCTTGACTCATCGTCGTTTTCTTCCATCTCTTCTTGCTCCTCATCTGCTTTCTGGATCACTAGAAATAAAAAAAACAAAAAACAAACAAAAAAAAAAAACGGATAAATAAATAAATAAATCACAGTTATAACATGAAACCACTATCACACACTAAGTACAGGCCCAAAAACTCCACACACACCTGGCTTCTCCATGGTCTGAGGGATGAGGCCACTCCTGTCTTTGATTGGCAGCAAATGAATGACCTCCTTCTCCTCCTCTCGCTTTATTTTTCTAGGCGTCTTCTCATACTTTTCCACCGGCTGATCAGACTTGCGTTTCTTGGAGTGAACAGGAGCACTGAGACATAAAACAAAAGGGGAAAAATGAACTTAACAAGCTGTTGTACATCTACTGAGTTTGTTTACAGACCAAAACTTACGCACAGAATTTGAATATATCCAAACGCATTACAGTATCTTTTGTGTTTTTATTTTTTTGTTTATTACAGTATAAAAGATATCATTAAACCAACTGAAAGATCAGGTACATATTCACGTTTTATGCTGTACACAACAAACATTGTATTGTAATTTTGTTCACATTAACATACATGGTTTCCCTGGAAGCACAATATGAAAACTGTTAAGACTGTCAGATTGTCCTACCAGCTGGACAGGTCCCTTGTGATGAAAGATGCTTTCTGAGCCATCACTCTAATCTCCTCCAGGTCATCTTCATCTATCATGTCGGTGGGCAGCGTCTCCAGGAAATCTTCATCCTCCTCCTCCTCTTCTATGTATCACACAACATACATTTACTTTACTCATTTAATCTGTACAAGGTCAGCTGGTGGTCTGCGTTACCCCTGCAATCGGAAGGTCATGAGTTCAAATCCCAGGACTGCCAGTGGCACCACTGAGGCACCCTTGAGCAACACACCCCAGACACTGCTTCCCGGGTGCTGTGTTCCTGGCTGCCTGCTGCTTCACTTGGTGAATGGGTTAAATGCAGAGAACAATTTCATGCTGTTCACAGTGTGCGCTGTGCTGTGATGTGTTCATGTGTGACAAATGGACATTTTACACTTTACTAATCTGAGCAGGACTTCTCAAAAGCATTTTTAGCACAAAGATGACCCCTAAATCACAGCTTGCAACATTGCATCAAGTCTGATCATCAGAAAGTTGTTAGAGGAGACACTGTAAAGGAAGTAGAAAGGGTTTTCTGACCTGTTTTCTTCTTGTATCTCTCCAGAGGTTTGAGAGTCTGGTGGGACACATCACTGAGGGCCTGGCGGAGCCTCCTCTGCTCCTTGCGCTGCTTCTTAGCCGTGCTTTGCTGTTTAAACTGGCGGTTCTTCAGCTTGTTTTCCAGCTTGACATTGCTGGTTTTGAGCAGCTTGCGGAAGCTGGGCTTCTTCTTTTTGTTCTTTTTTGAAGCCTATTGAAACAGACAGCATTCAGACACATTTTTACATTTTATTTCAACGCTAGGTCAGATTTCCAGCCATTAAAATCAAATCAAAGATTTTGTAAGGAAACATATGCTCCAAAATGAGAACATCTGTGGCAGGACATAGGGGCACTGATCCTAAAACCTTTTTAAAAACAAGAAATAAAACAAAACAAAAAATAAACATACACTCCCAGAAATTGGAGGGCCTGTCATTTTTGTTTAAAACCCAGTTATACTCCACTGTTGAGTTAAGTATCACTGTATAAGGACTCAAAATGCCCATTTTTTAAAAAAATTTCGACTCCATTCTGGGGGAAAAATGAATGTGTCTCTCTGAGAGCTGTATGCTAGCTAACAAGCTACAAAACAACACAGGACTCATCATGAAAAAACAACACTACTTACCGCCCCCATTCTGAGTTAGGATTCTTCCTAAATATCAAAAAAATGTATTTAAATTTATCTTAAACTTATTTCCAAGTATCAACACGAGGAATTTCACGTGTTCCTCATGTACACAAAAAAAAAAAAAACCCACGCTGACAGGTTTCCACATTGCCCTCTAAAGGCCTGGAGGAAGTAAAGCGTTCATACACCACATGGACAAAAGTATTGGGACGCCTGTTCATTACACCAACAGGGAGTTTAACGATGTTGGACGAGAAGGCTTGGCTCACAATCTCCGTTCCAGTTCATCCCAAAGGTCTTGGATAGGGTTGAGGTCAGGACTCTTTGTTGGCCAGTCAAGTTCTTCTATACACACACACACACACACACACACACACACACACACACACACACATATATATATATATATATATATATATACTTTGTTGATTAGAATTTTCATTCTGGACACATGTGACAGTTCTTCCTACAGTACTTAAACACTATGGCATTGTATGACATTATATTAAGACTAATCTTCTGCATGAAATGTTGTGCATAGGGCGTACCAGACAAAGTGGGCACCAAGAGGAAAAAATACATTAATACATGTATTTTATTTCACATTTGTATAAAAAAGGTCACCAGTGACCCACTTAAGTGGCTCCATGATGGAAGTGGCTGCAGTGACATCTCTCTATTGATTTATTCACAAACGTAAGATTTACACAGTTCAGGAGAAGAATAAACATGATCCAAAAGAACTGATCCAAACTGGACCATGCAGTGAGCAGACTATAGGCAGGGGAACGAGGATGCAGACTGTACAGAGAGGCAGCGTGTGTGAAGCACAACTAAGATTTTGTGGAAGTGCTCTTTTTACGGGCTGTGACGTAGTTTTGTGGGAGTGTCCTGTTGTACTGGCTGTGATGCTTTGTTTGTGTCAGGCCTGTAACAGGTGTTTTTAAAGATGCCACCCAAAAAGGCTTTGATTAGAGTGATCTCTGCCATTCAATGACCACTTGACACATCTAGTGATCTCAAAGTATCCAGCTCCTTTTGAAGAAAATCTAGATCGATGGTCTGGTGCAGCAGCAGCCCCTCAGTGGGCCATTCGATTTAATTGCTGTGAAGTCTGAAAGGCAGGGGACACTAAATTGGGTCTGGGATGCAGCTGAAGAAATGGATAGTTGTGCCCCTGCAAGAGTCTGCAACAAAAGGCTCTAATAGAACCAGAAACAGTGATTCTTAACTTTAGCTGCATGGGCTCAATTCAATCCATCACTGGTGCTTACAGGTGTTTCTTCCAATTATACAAGCCAAGAGGTTTTACTAATCACATTCCTTCACTGGCGAGGAGGAGAGAGCAGTGAAATCAGGTGAATTCATGCAGAGTGAGGAGGAAGTCTGCAGACAGTACTAAGCACTGGTGGAGACACACGCGCACACACACACACACATACAGTCCTCTATTCATAATGCAAGCAGAGTGACATCTGACTGAGCGAATCTCTGTGACAAGGTCACATGTGTCAGATTGTATGAATGAACTTGTGCTGAGCCAAGCCCCCACTGTGGCTCTCAACTATTCTTTAATGAGCTGGGACTCGAAATCTTTCATACACACTCATGAGAGTTTGGCCTGAGGCTTAGAAACACAGCCACATGCTAATTCCTTCTTCAAGACCACATTCATTATTTATTTCCTTTTTTTTTGTTGTTTTTTCATTTCCATCGACAGGCAGCCGTGGAGTACATCCATGCTGCATCATAATTACTTGACATTTAATGATCTGTTCATCTGAAACAATATAATAACAGCAAAAATAACAGAATAATATATCTTTCGCCATCCTCTCTATGATGCGATATCCAGGAGCAATTTTGGTTTGTTTCACTTGAGTTATGTGGCAAAACATAATGGCAGCTTATAGTCAGTTAGAATTGTGTAAAATGCATGAAAAATCTCCACACACTTCCCTCAAACCACACTAAGTTGCTTAATAATCTCAAACGGACTTGCTTATGTGATTTCTGAGACTGTACGACATGATAGAGTGTTAGTACGAACAACATGTTACACACTGTCAGAAACCACTTAAGCAAGTCTGAGTGAGGGCGCATATCCTATTTTTTTCTGTTTTATTCTTTTCCATTTGTTTGGGTTTATGTATAAAAAACATAACATTAAAAACATATTAATTAATTTTTACACAAGCATTTTCAACCCCTCTTTATTCTTTTTCTTTATTCTCTTTCTTTATACTCTTTATTCAGTTTCTGTAAGACTGATACATATAATGATCCCAGTTGTTGTTTTTTGTGACATCACAAAATCAGTAAATTCAAACCTGCTTTGTTTCCATAGATGGCCTGTAAAAACTTTAACATGGTTAAATGTTGTGTCTATGTGGTATGTTTTTTTTTTTCTTTCAAAAAAGCAAGGAAAATCTGTATTTCTATGACAAGAACTCACTTTCAGGCAATTCTGTGTGCTATGCTATAAGTTTCCATTACTTGTCAGCCCCATCGGTTCAGTGCAAGACTAGGAGCAAAAGTCAATCTTTTGGGATAAATGTGAACTTAATATCCAACAGAACAACCACTATGATCGACAAACATACACATAATACACTGTAAGCTGATTTACAACTAAAGGCTGCACTGACTGTCAGGAGCCTGACAGATGGCTGGCTATAGGTTGAAAGGAGATTTGATAGAGAGCTTTACCTGCTTGCCTCTCCTGTACTGGCTGTACCAACCGCCCGGCTTCTCTTTGTTCCAGGCTGCTGGCTTCACCTGGAATGAGCGGGAGAGAGACAGATCAGACTTGTCTGCCTGCGGCCCGCGTGCACTCTTCAAGGCTGGCTGCATCAAGGCTACATGAAGACGTGTGCGATGTACGTGAGCGCGCTTTTGGGACTCACCATTTCGATTCGTTTATCAGGGTGCAGACAGGTCTCCCCCATTGCGGTGAAGTTGCAGAACACTTTGATAGAGTCTTTGTGGCAACCCTGGTTTGGGTCAATCCAATATTCACCTAAAGAGAGGGTGGAGGGGGGTTGCAGCAGTGAGACTGTTAAACACTAGATTTAGGGTGCAATCATTTTTAACTTCAAGCATTCGGTTCAGTGCTGTGCAATATTTTTACTGAATTATAAATGAAACCATGAACTTTAGATCAGAGGCCCTTCAGTCTCTGCGGGACAGTTAGAAGTACACTGATCCGTACTTATAAGCGAATAGTAAAGGGTTCATGTTACTTGTGACTACTTTATTGTGCACACTACCGTTTGGTATTAGTAAACTGCGCACATAAGTCCATTTAGAAGATTAATAGATTAATAGATTGACACCTGCATCACCACACTAGCAGTTAATAGGATGTCAGACATGAACTATTACATATTCTTTCATGTTATAAAGGAAACTCATTTTTAGAGAAATAAATGGGTATATATATATATATTTAAGCTGCCAGCAACGCAACCTGGCCTCATGTCAGATATGGAGCATACCATCTTTATAATCAGGGTGACACATCATCAGCTCTTTGCAGGTGCGTGCAGGGCTCTCGAAGGTGCCCAGTGGCTTCCTCATCAGCTCCACCTCCATCTTCATGGAGTTGAGAGAGGCGAACACCTCCTCCATGCCCTCTGCATCCTCCAGCGGAGCGTCTGCCTGCAGGAAGTCCTCCATGTTCAGCTGCACCTCCTCCTCCTGCTCCTCCTCTGCTGCTGCTCTGGATCCTCCTCTGGCCCGGTCCGAGTTCCTCCTGCGTTTCCTGCGACCCTCTCGGATGGGCAGTGGCTCGATCATAGTGGCTGGGGGGCCCTGGATGGACACAGGGAGAATGAGGGGAGAAGAGAAAAGGACAAAGAAGTTAAACATTGCAGTCAGAAGAAGCTTATTGTCCTATTGATTCTGAAGGATGCATCTTGCAGCTGTAGGTCGTATTTATTTCTAAGGGTTAGACATAATGCTTTATAGCTAATTGTAGGATTGCAGCAGTGTGCCCTGGGCTCCTTTCCTTAGCTCCATGGCAGGGCTACTTTGTTACTGTTATACTGCTGATCTTTATGTTACAAATCACAGAGAGGAGATTCAGAAAGGGCGGAGTGAGCTTACAGGAGGTCCGGGTGGGCCCGCAGTGCCTGGATCTCCTCTGATGCCGACCGCTCCCTGTGGTGAAGAGAGAAAAGCAGAGAGATCTGTCTCAGTTATGCCTACACATTGAGCCTCTCCCTACAGCCCACCATCACCACCACCCCCACCCTGCCAAATCAGTGCTTCAGCCTCCAATTGGCTCTGTGGGATTAGCCAGGGATGAGAAGCAAAACTGCTCTGAGGCACTGCCACTGCCTCTCAGACAGGTTTCATATCACCACCCAGCAGCTCCAAAAACACACTACAACAACATGGCCTGCCATAAAACTCAGCGGCACACACACACACACGCACACACACACACACACACACACACACACATACACACACACATACACACATATACACACATATCATACAGCACTTCTGTTGCAGGAATCAGAGGAAAGAGATAAATAGAAAGAAGTCCAGAGGCAGGGAGCAAAGTTGGGGGTGGGGTGGGGGAGGTAGCAAGAAAGAGTGAGTGACAGAAAAACAGCATCAGAAGAGAGAGAGAAAGAGAGAGAGAGACAGACAGAGAGAGAGAGACAGAAAAAAAGAGAGAAAGAGAGAGAGACAGAAGAGAGAGGGACAGATAGAGACAGAAAAAAGAGAGAAAGAGAGAGGGAGAGAGAGAGAGAGAGATGTGTGTGTGAAAGAGAGAGAGGAAGAGATGTGTGTGAGAGAGAGGGAGAGATGTGTGTGCTGTGTATGTGTGAGGACAGGAATGAAAATAAGGAGATTACAGAGAAAGCAGTACAAACCTCGTCTCCTTTAGATCCCTTCTCACCCATTGCACCCTGTTGGGGACAGAGAGAGAGCGAGAAAGAGTGAGACTGTGTGTGATATGAAAAACAGGCCAGGCATAATTCATTGCAACACACTAGATGAAAGCAGACAACAGAAATAAAACATCACAAGCAAGAATCAGCTTTTTTATTATCTCAACCAGTCACTGGAACGAATTACCAGTACACTGTCGCTGTACTACAAAACTCCATAATTCCAGAGTGTTCGATTTTTTTTTTACCATATTCCACAGTTTCAGATGAAGAGATTTAAGAATATGAAGATACAAAGCTATAGTTACAAAAGCCATGGTATGCAAAAGAGAAAGCAGGAGATGAAGAAGGGATTCAATACTCACAGAGAGTCCAGGAGGTCCAGGAGGCCCATTAGGACCAGAAGGTCCGACAACACCCTACATGCAAAGTAACATTATATAATTATCAACACATTCAAGGAAAGAAACACTAACATTGTGTCTTGAATATACAAAATGGTACATCAGAGCTGCAAATTAGCATACAGTGATGCTAGGAAGGGGCATGGTGCCCATGAACTAGATGCTGTATATCCATCTGCAACAGTATTGGACGTTTTTGGAAAGAAAAACAGCTTTTTCAATCTAAAACATTAAATTATTTCATTATTAGTTTGTTTGTTTTTTAAATATATGTGGTACTAGTCACAATCATATTTCTTGCATGCATAAAGCCCACTCTAAACAAAATATAAATCATGAAAATAATTCTGCAAAACTGGTTTATGAAGCAATCTATTATGTATTTTGGAACAAAACCATTTATATGTTCCAGAAGGATGTCTAATACGATCAAATGGAGGATTCTCTTCTTTTTTTTAGTGTCTAGTCTCTCTTATTTTTCATCATCATTACTCTCGCTACTTTTGTAATTACCATAATAACGTTTCTTTGTTCAATGTGCATTTGTTGTATTTTTAGCTTCTCATTGTCTATAAAGCACTTTTAGCTGCATTCAGTGTATCAAACATGCAGTTTGAATGAAATTACTATGATAATAGTAATGATTGTCATTGTTATTATTACGTACTACGTCTCCTTTGGTTCCAGGTATTCCCTGAATTCCAGGCAAGCCTCTGTCTCCCTTCTCGCCCATGTCTCCCGGTGGGCCGATGAGTCCGATCAGACCTCCATGACCCTGGAAAAGAGACAGACAGTCAGAAATCCAATACACAATTCTCATTCTTCTATATAACATGCCAGGTGAAGGTTTAGGAATAAACAGGTGGTCTAACACAGTTCTTCTTGTGGTCACTGGGGAACGCTCCAATCCGAGGCCAATTCAGGCATATTTAAATACCATTGATTACATACAGTCGAGGGGAAAAGTTACTCGTGCACACCCCTGGTCAAATATTTTATTGACAAATATACATTTTCTATATTAAACAACCTTAAACATGGAAATTTATTTAACATACTAAATGTGCCATAACTTTTGCATAGGTCCCCAGTGTGTTATTGTGTATCAAAATGTAAATTAGTTAACCAACAGTAAATGTAAAAAAAATATTTTTACACTGAAAATAATACTTTGAATTCACTTTATTCAAATGTTGCATGTAAATATATTGCGTTTAGCACAAAAGCTGAAAGACAGCAAATTTGTTGATGAAAGAATGTATTATACAATGCACATACTAAAACTGAAACCATTTTTACTACATTAAAAAACGTGAACTAACTGATATCCAAATTTATAGTTACGATCAAAGTGGATCATAAGTCAATATTAAACGCACCATAAAATGTCCATTTTAAAAACGAGGCCAAAAATGTATATGTTCAGAGTGTCATCCTAAAATGAAGTGCCTGGCACCATGAACTGATTATGTGGTGTCACTAACTTTAATGTGCACTATACAGATACTGGACTGCAGCTTGCCAGGACCTTTGTCTGGACATCCCAAATGGCCAAATGTGTGTAGCTCTCACAGACTATCTCTACATACTCATATCATCAGCACATCACAGTCTCTCACCTTGTCTCCCTTCTGGCCTGGATCTCCTTTCAGGCCTGGGAGTCCGGCAGGTCCCTACCAAACCAAAAAGAGGGTCATAAAAGAGCTGCAGCTTCACAATGAGCCTAAACTCTAATCAGGAGCTGCATTTGATATGGCAGCCGATCAATAAGAGCAAGGATGGAGGTCTTACCATCGGTCCAGGTGGTCCAGTCTGCCCAGGAGGTCCATTTAAACCTTGTTCTCCCTAGAGAGGGTGTAGGAGGGATTGTTTAACCGAAAACAGACTGATTAGTGGGACGGCCTAGCCACAATGTTTGGGTTCGTCTGCATTGTGTTTGATTTCAAACGAAACTCTTGTGTTATTAGATACTGTACGTGCTGCAGTGTGTCTAAGGTGACTCACTCCAGGGCCTGGGATTCCACGGGGGCCCTCTGGACCAGGATTTCCAGGATGTCCTTGGGGTCCCACAGGCCCCGTCTTGCCAGGCAGACCCTCAGCACCAGCAGCACCCTGTGAAAAGAAAAAGTAGAGCATTTGTTACATAGGTGGACTACTTAAGTAGTCTCAAATGTTACAGAACCTACTCATACTGTGCTGTATCTATATAATTATTCGGAAACCATAAAATTACAATATTAAATTGGGATACCTTAGATGATATGACTGGCACAGGCCATCTTTTAAAAAACCCACCTTTGAACCCTTCTTCCCCTGTTTCCCTTCCTTTCCTGGAGGACCCACATGACCCTTTTGGGATTAAAGCAAGACAGAGATGGTGATCACTGCAGTTTTTTTTTAACATATGTAGAACAGTAGATTAACAAGTTAAAAAAAAAAAACAATAAACAAAAAAGCAAATGTACCCTCCGTCCTGGTGGCCCTGGAGAACCAGGTTCCCCAGAAGCCCCTGGTGGTCCCTGCAGACACAATAAGAACATAGCTGATGAAAGTTGCACTTAATTGTTTATATTAATATGCACTAGAATTGGCTTTTGAATACTTACAGCTTTCCCAGCCTCTCCATTATCTCCCTTTGGTCCAGGTCCACCATCAATCCCCTTTATGGGACAGTTATAGAGGTATATAAATACATCAGTGTAATATGATACAAATGAAAACACGCAACGGTAAAAGAGAGTCAATAATCAGTGACAGTAGTTGCCATTTGGGGTACTCACGTTTGTGCCAGGCTCTCCAGAGGGTCCAGAGTCTCCAGGGAATCCAATGGGACCCTACAGACAATAGTTTATAGTACAGATGACACTCATGGTTTACATGCTGGTTTACAAACCCAGAAGTTCTGCCACTAAACAGCACTGTTCAGTCCCCATTTTCAGTCTGGAGCTGCTCTCTAATATGTTGACATCTAAGAGATATCTAGAGGCTTGGTATAAAAGGCTGAACCAGGGCTTGGATGGCTTCTAACCAATCACAGTATTAAAGCACACAAATATTTGGAAACACCTTGCCATCTTCTGACATTTTCCCACTTAACAATTAAGCAAGAAGACATGAATGTAACACAACATTACCATAAAACCACTCTGGGGTAATCCTTTGAGTATGTTTATTTTCAGTAATCAGCTTCAGGTCCATTAAACTTGGAATGAAGAGAGGGCTATTAAATCATGATTTGACAGTTTTCTTTTCATACTGAAACTCACTTGTAGTGGCTCTACTCTCCTCCATTATTAACACATTTTCTCAGAGCTGTTGCTGCATCTATTTGCTAAAGAACAATTTAACAATGCCATAAAATCACACATTTCTATTTAGTGAGTCACAAGCCTCCTTTTTAAACAAGCAAACGCATGAATAGGAATATAAATTGCATAAAACAACATCATTTCCGATCTGAACTGTGCTCTGAATGGCGCTCGCTCACGCTGAAAAAAATACAGCGTATTCAACAATAAAGGAAGCATCGTGAAGGCTTTGTGTAGTGAAAGAAAACACAGAAAGCTCTGATTCTATGTGCATTGTTTTGTGGCCAGTGTGGAAATGCACCCCTCAGATTTAAATGAGTTATAAGGAACTGGTCACAGGTGAGACGTTCGGTTCTACAGGGTTTTAACACCTTAAGGGTTGGAGTGCTGATCCCACCACAAGGGCTTTAGCATTATGCTTATTTATTGTCATAAATATTTACTTGTGATATGCTACTTTTTCCCACAAACAGCCTGTTTGGTCTTTAAGATGGCGAATGATTTCAAACTGACAAAGAAAATACACTTGTATCAAAAATAGGAGTCTCAAAACATTTGACAGGCAGGTTTCAACCTACCTATTGGTTTATAATTGAATCTTTAATAATTACATATAATTTTAGAAATTGGAATTGTATACATATCAGGATTCGTAGGCACTATTGAGTAGTTAGATAGATAGCGTTATCTGTACTCTGTACATCAGGTATTGATATCGAAAGGGAAAAAGTGATATTGGCGCATGTTCAGTTTCAAGGATCAGTAATGGGTGCAGATTCATGCTCACAAGACCTCAGGAAGCAAATCTCATGAGGGCTGTAAAAGAAAAGTGAAAACTATTTGAAGTGAGGTCATGCTAGAGCTGGTCTAAACCCCTCTAGGGAAGCATCACACTCACTGGGTTTCCTTTAGGCCCGTCCTCTCCTGGAGGGCCTCGAATTCCTGGGGGTCCTGCAGCCCCTGGGGGTCCAGTGTCACCCTTTTCACCCACGTCTCCTTTATCCCCCTGTGAAACAGAGCCAGTGGGGTGGTTAGCTCCTGAATTAATAGACCGAAAAGCAACACAAATTCACCTGACATAAATGCAGGTCTTCTTTGCAGCTCATCTAATGTGCTTACAAAAATATCATAAATATGGCTTTATACGAAACTGATCATTACGGACTACTGAGTGGGAGTGAACTGCTATCTTTTTACATTTTCAGCTGGAACTTTGCCTAAGAAGAGACACAAACATGGTCCTTAAAAAGATTAACATTTCTAAAAATGTAAGGAGTGTAACGTGAATAACTACAGGAGGCCTCGTTCCTTGAGACGCAAAGACAGTCCTTAAAATATGTCAAGTTTCAGGAAGCAACTCACAGGGGGTCCGGATTCACCCACGTTTCCTGGATTCCCTGCTTCTCCATCTTCACCCTATTTGCAAAAAGAGAAAGAGAAAGAGAGAAAGGGAGTGACTGACTGACTGACATATACTAATTAAGTTCAGTTGCTTCACATTTCAGAGAACAGGAACACAAGCACACATAAACAAGACTTCCATTATAAATCCCTTAAACTCATCAACACACGTATGCACTTTACACGCCTACCTTTTCTCCTACTACACCAGGTTGGCCAACTCCACCAGGCAACCCTTGAGCTCCCTAGAAACACAGGAAGATCAGCATCACGCTTCCGGACACTGAACACACGCACATGTACATACTATGATGAGCAAGTGTGTTGGGAGCATGGATAAGTGCGGCTCCAGGACCAGGGTTGGGGATTCTTAGATGGGGTACAACATAAAAAGTATTCAGGATATATTATTCAAACTAATGTCTGGAGCTGCGTTAAAGGAATAGTTAGGCTTATTCATTCACCAACAAACTAAACTACTGTACAGCACAGTAAGTTACACTCTGATACACTATATGGACAAAAGTACTGGGACGCCTGACCATTACACCAACATGTACTTTAATGATACTGCAATCAAAGACATAGACTTTAATATGGAGTTGGTCCCCCTTTGCAGGAGGTTTTCCACAAGATTTTGGTGGGAATTTGTGCCCCTGCAGAGCATTTATTAGGTCAGGCACTGATGTTGGACGAGAAGATTGCCCTTCACTGGAAGTAAGGGGCCACCTGATTACAAGCTATCACTAATCTATAGCTCACAGTAGGCCATACTGTGACTTGATTACACTGTCTGTTAAACAACGTTAACAGGTCTTTGCCACCTTAATAAAGACCTGGTTGCAGTTTGAAAAAAGTTTTGGGGAAAAAGTGCAGTTTTTGTAGTGTAGCATATCACTCTACTCCAATAAAAGTCTTTGAGCAAGACTCCTAATATTTGCCCACATCTGAAATACAATTAAACTGTAAGTGCCTCTAGATAAGTAAATGTAAATATAAGATTTGGGTAAATACTGACTTCTAGTATCTGTAAGCAGCTTTAGATGGTAGCCTCACAGCTCCAGCGCTAAAATAATCAAATTTGGACACCAAACTTGTCTCACCTGATCGACTACATCTGAGGTGAGTGTAGGATCGTGTAAATTTTAAAGTTTTCATTCTGCCATCCTATTCCTTTAAGGTATTATTACCAGTGGAGTAAAAGACAAACACCACCGATAGCCTGGTGCCAATATAGCATATCAAACCCCAACCCCAGAGCCATAGAAAAGAGTCAAATGAAGAAAAACGATGATAAGAATGGATCAAAAAATGTTGCTATTGTGTCATTTCAAAATGCTTAGACCACCTGTCTGATTTGCAGTGAAATGGTTGTATGATGAAAGAACACAGTGGCTGTCTTGTGAACAAATAAGATATAAGATATATTAGAATTCCCTACATACACTCATGCATTTCAATTGTTCAAGGAGTTCAACAATTTCTATCTAAAATTGCACATATTTTAAAAAGATAATAAACTAATTAATAAAGCTCTATACCAATTGTTCTGCTCTTTATAAACATGGACAAAAGTTCATCATACATACACTACCAGTCAAAAGTTTGGACACACCTTCTCATTCAACGATTTCCTTTATTTTTATTATTGGCTACATTGTA
>JBBPCZ010000148.1:3118960-3135996 GCA_037974445.1 Brycinus macrolepidotus | reverse complement strand
ATATTAATCTACAATGTATAAAATAATAAAAACAAAGAAAAAACATTGAATGAGAAGGTGTGTCCAAACTTTTGACTAGTAGTGTAGCTATAAACAGCAGTGTCAGTCATCTTGAAACTTGGATTAGTGCCTATGTCTATAGGTAACAGTGTCATTAGCCTTGTAGCTTCAGGGCAAAACTAAGAGTCAGATACCAAACATGTCTTGGCCCACTGACTACATGTAAGTAAAGGGGAAAACCGTGTAAATGTGATTTTTCCCGTTGAGCTAAGGTTCACTTCGACTGTGCTGGGTACCGTCTTCCCTTTGACTTGAGGCTAAATGGAGGCGAGTGCTCATGCAGCTGCTGTCTCTGGGGTCCGTGGGCAGAGTGCCTCCAACTAAAGAGCATACATGTCTCTGTCTGAATGGATGATCAGCCTATAGATGTCTGATACCAGAGAGCTCTAGCAACACTGACCTGACTTATGGGGCCTACACTCCATAGACACTTCTGCTACAGCACCGCCCACACCAACAACCAACTGATTCACTGGCTCTCTTTATTTTCTATGTATTCTTTTATTTCTTTTATTATTTTGTTTTATTTTATTCTATTTTATTTTTATTCTATTCTTGCAAAGCATATAGAATGACCTTTGCCTATGATAATGTGCTATATAAATAAACTTCACTTGACTCCACTTCTCAAATACAGGCCATTAAAGTCATGCTCATTTTATTCATGGTCAGTTTCCTATGAGGTTTTAGGTATTTTTTCCAACCCTTTGTATCTAATTTAAATTTAAAAAGAGGCAACACAGTTGCGAGAAGGTCCTGGGCTCAATTCCCAGTCGGGGGAGGGGGGGGGGGGGGGGGGGTCTTTTCTGCTTAGAGTTTGCCTGTTCTCCCCATGTCCGCTTGGGTTTCCACAAGGTACTCCGGTTTCTTCCCATAGTCCAAAGATCTGCATGTCAGGTGGACTGTCCAGGGTGTTTCTCTGCCCTTCACCCAGAAGTGCTGGGACCACTGGACAAGCGGCTTGGATAATGAATACATTTTTAAAAAGCCAGCTGCCCTTTACAATCTATTACAACTTCATGAAGAATGGGCTGATAGAGAAACTCCAAAATGAATGACATGAAATCGTGTTCCATTAATATCAAGTTAAGAATTAAAGTCCCATTAAAATTCTGTTAAATTAAACATGTTTTTTCCTCCTCCTATCAAGTTATCATCAGTAATTATCAAATAAAAGGTTGTGACAAAACCTTGATCATAATTGGGATTAATTCAGTTAATTGTCCAGTTTTATTCACTTTATGCTGCACAAACACAAATATCTGCACTTATTCTCAATCAAGTACAGTCAATCAGGTGAACCTTACATTTCTCCTGAAAGTGTATTCGCATTAGTTAAGAAGGCATGTCTCAGTGAAGGCATGTCTCAGTGAATGTGATTCTTGCTTTCTTTTTTATATGTATTTGCCTCATTCCAACTGATAAAAAAGCACTGAATTCACATGCTGATTGTTGTGGGAAAAATCTGGCTGTACAAAATAACTGCAATCAGCTTAAATGATTGCAATCAAGTCAAGTCAAGTTGATTTTATTTCTATAGCACTTTTTACAACCTCTGTTTTCACAAAGCAGCTGTACGGAATCTGAGCCCCTGGTGAGCACTAACGATTCAACGATCTTTAAAAACTAACAATTAGGCAATTATGTAGTAATCGGGACAGACCTAGCTGCCACCATGATGGTAAAACTTTCTATCTTTTTTTTTTCATTTAGTCTTACATGTTTTGTGTTGTGTTTGTTGTTTTTTGAAACAAACCCGAGCGTGGAAAAGCGGTTACAGAAAACAAGTGAGTGAGTGAGTGAGTGAGTGAGTGAGTGAGTGAGTTTTTGAAACGATATGTAAATTTTTCTCATTTTACATTTCAAGAGTTTTTATAGAATTCTGGGATCAGGGCTGTAGTACTTGAGTCTGGACTCAAATAATTTTCTCTGTGGTCTCAGACTCGCAGGTATTTAGACTCTGAGTCATTGTAGTTGGAGTCCAGCTGACTTTAAAAACAGTGTAAATATTTCTCCGCTCTCTTCTTTGGCAAAATTTTAGTCGTCGAGGTGAATTAAAAAAAGAATTTTCGTTCAACAAAATGACTTTTTCTGTCAGTCTTAACTCCATCTCTCTCCTTTGAACTCGGCTTTGATTTGGACCAGGACTAGTCCTGGACTTGTGCTTGTCTTGGACTCAACAAGGTCTTGACTACAGATGGTTTATTTTTACAGGATGGTTCTGTAAACTACACCCTAAACTGTCAAGAATGGATATCGGAACCCAGAATTCCAGCAAAACGCAATAAAATACTTTTTTGGAGCGCACATTTAAAACAGCTATATAAAAAACAATGAGTATCTTTTTAGGAATGGGTGTTTTTTAGGAAACATTTCTAATAGAGAATATTACTGTATTCAGTTATTCTAACTTGGACTCTCTGCATCATTGGGATTCAAAGCCACAATCTCCTGACAACACAATGAAACATCTGACAGTGACTCCACAGCTCCAAGCCAAACCACTTTTGAATGAATCATGTAGTTTTGAGGTGCTGCCGATATCCCCCACATGCAAGAGGCTTATCATGATGTAGCTTATCGTGATATATCGCTGTTCCACACTGAGATCAGGCCCTTTTAGTAGATCCCTCCTCTCTCAGGGATCCACATCCACAGCAACAGCCGTGTCCGTTTCATCTCGTCTTGGTGCTGCCCCGCGTTTTAATTATTAATGTGTGGGAGATGTTGAGAGGCGGCCATTAACAGAGGTAAATATAACTCTCTCTCAGGGATGATAATCTAATACTCCTTAATCATTCACAGCGAAGTAAATATAACTCACTCCCAGGGACCAGTCTACTACTAGTTAATAATTAAACACTCCAAATCAGCAGAGGGGCGGCCAGACGGAGGGAGGAAAGAGAAGGAGCAGAAGACTTGGGTGAAAGGGAGGAGAGGAAAGGGTGGACAAAAAAGAAGAGTGTTCATCTTATGCAATCCTGAGGAGCATCAGTGCAGGTGTCTCCACAGCAGATACTCAGTGGGCGACCAGTCCAACAGAAGCTAACATGGGTACTCTGTACAGCCTGTACAGTCAGTCAAGTGACCTGTTCCGTTGATTTTGGGGGTGAAAGGTAATGCATCTTCTACAGCACGGGTGTCAAATCTTATCCATGAAGGGCTGGTGTGGCTGCAGGTTTTCGATCTAAACAAGCAGGACCTCACCTGACCAACTGTTCAAAGACCGAGACCAAGTGGAATCAGGTGAACTTCTGATTGGCTGGAACAAAACCAAAACCAAACTGGGCCTTTGATGAACACAGTTTTGCACATTTCAGTGCAGAATTACTATGCAGCATATAAAAGTGTAAAGTGACCATTTTGTTATACGTGAACACACCACAGCACACAGTGTGAACAGCACGAAATTCTTCCTCTGTATTTAACCCATTCACCAAATGAAGCAGCAGGCAGCCAGGAACACGGCGCCCAGGGAGCAGCGTGTGGGGACGGTACCTTGCTCAAGGGTACCTCAGAGGTGCCACTAGCAGTCTTTGGGATTCAAACCCACGACTTTCTGATCGCAGGGCGAACGACCTAACCACTAGACCACCAGCTGCATTTCATGGTTTATGCTTATGTTTTACACACTAAGATTCGCAAACAAATAGAAATGGTGCACTGAAATTTGCAATGCCATAGTTTAAAACAAAGCATACTATTTAACATATTTTGTGCTTATGTTGTATACACCACGCTGAGCAAACAAACAGACATGTTGAACTAAAATTTGCAATGCCATATTTTAAAACAAAACATGATGTTTGACTCTAATTATATCTCGATAAGGAAAAAACAGGCAGTAGCTACCTAGCATTACATTTACAGAAAAATGATATGACTGCTATTTGATGTAACACACATTTTCCCCATGTAATATGAGGTAAAAATACCACTGACAACTATTACTGCATGGGAGCTTGGATTTGTAATATTACATTAACAGTTTTGCCTATTTGGATACTGTAGACCTTATCTCGTATCTACAGCTTGCTCAAACTCTGGCCCAGTGGTGTCATTACACATTATGGAGAATAAAAGCTCGGTATTACTTATCACTTTCATCTTTTGTAAAGACATATTCATAAAACACACTTTAGGTTAGATTTCTAGTTCAGTATCTCCGATGTACAATCACTTCTTGTCATTATCTACCTATGGTTATCTTCCTACTAATGAAGCATTTTGAGAATTTATTCTCACTCTGCAGACATCTAAAATGACTCATAACTTACAGCTTAAGTATTTTTACCCGTGCAGTTGCTCATCATAGTAGCAGCATTTTGTACATGTGAAACAGCAGCATCACACTCATTGAATACATGTATCCGCTGTATTACTGTAAACACTGATTCCAGATCTGAACAGTTGTATCTCTTGCTATCCTGAAGAAGAGTCTGTTTTTCTAAATGCTTATGACACACTAGTTCCCCAGTATACAGAGTGGAATATTTGACCAGCAGTAGATGTATGGCAGCACCATGGGGGAAGTGAAAGAGGCCATTTGTCACCTGTGCTGAATCAGAGGTCACTGCACGCATACATCTCGTTATGAGTCAGTAGAGACTGGAGAGAGGTATTATTATTATTATTAGAGTGATTGCATCAGGATTCTCACTTTTGTTCTTCTTAAGTTTTATTTTTATTATTATTATTTTTTAGAGCTGGAATTTGGTGCCGCTTCTTGTTTGAGCTCGTATTGAATTTTGGCAAAAACCAATGCTAAAACATTCTTTAATATCCAATGTATTGTGCCTTTATTCAAATTTTTGATTGGTTAATCAGGGGCCGAGTATTGATTATGTAAAAATGTGATTTTTGTGGTTGAGTCGCCTCCATAATGTATGGGGAGAGAGAGTGGAGGAGAGAGTCACCGTAAAACTGTGTAGCAGAGACAGAGCCTTGGAGCAAATATTGTTTTTTTGTTTTTTTTACACAAACTTTTTTTGGCCATAAAACCAATGTTTGGGGGTCTCCAAGCTCTGGATTTATAGCAACCATGCAATCACACTTCGCATTTTCTTGTGGAAATGCAATCTAGTTATTATTATTCCAGCTCAGACGACTCTTCAGAACTAATCTACTGACCTCTACAGCACTACTGGGATCTGCTTTGGTCTAGATCAAATATTTGTCAGGTTTGGATCAGCTGAAATTTGGCTTTTACTGATTTTCTGCTGCTTCTGTGGCAATTTTCTCCTCACTTTGTTCTTTTTCTGTGGTTTTATCGTCTTAAACTCATTATGTAAGAAGATGTAAGCTAGTGAGATGAAACAGTTGACGGCTAACATCTTAATTAGGCATGCAAAACCTGAGATGTAGTTCAAAGGATTTGACTGATGAATAAATTAATTAGACTGTAATTTATAAGACCAGACAGCTGGTAATATAGCAATTAAGGGGGAATTCCATCTATTTTCAAAATTTCCACATACTTCATTCAGTAAGGTGTAAACAAAGTCATTCTGAATGGTTTGAAATGGTTCATTATAGAGGAACTTATCAAACTGTCTACAATGCAAATATAACCATTTTATAACTTTACAGATGTAATGATGACAGTGCTAAAAGACTACCTTACAACAGCCTTTTTGTACCTCTCCACCATGAGTGGATCAAAAAACACATTTCAGTCTAAAACATTCTCTCAAAGCTACTGCAGGACATTGTCCCAGACATCAGGCTGCGAATAATAATAGTTCATAATAATAGTAATCATGTAATAGTATAGTAATAAAGCAATAATAACAGTAATAATAGTAATGGAGTAAAAGTAACAGAGTAATAGTAATGACAGTATTGAGTAATAGTAATAGAGTGACAGAGTAATAATCGTAACTGACTAATAGTAATAAAAGTAAAAGAGTAACAGTAATAGAGTAATTGAGTAACAGTAATAATAAAGTAAAGTGGCCCCTTATAGTCAGGCGTGAGCACACCACACCACAGCACACAGTGTCAACAACGTGAAATTCTTTCTCTGTATTTAACCCATTCACCAACTGAGGCAGGGGGCTGCCACCAACGAGGGGCACCCGGGGAGCAGTTTGTGGGGACGGTACCTTGCTCAAGGGTACCACAGTGGTGACACTAGCAGTTGGGATTCAAACTCACAACCTTCTGATTACAGGGGCAACACCCTAACCACTAGGCCACCAGCTGCCCCACAATAAAAGACTAATAGTAATAAAGTAAAAGCATAGTGGTAATATAGAAATAGAGTAATAGTAATAAAGTAAAAGCATAGTGGCAATTTAGTAATAGAATAATAGTAATAGAGATATAGTAATATAGTACTAGAGTAATAGCAATAATAGTAGTAGTGTAATAGTAATATTTAATTCATAGTTCACAAT
Organism: Brycinus macrolepidotus; assembly: GCA_037974445.1. NCBI lineage: Eukaryota > Metazoa > Chordata > Actinopteri > Characiformes > Alestidae > Brycinus > Brycinus macrolepidotus. The sequence goes on along the minus strand of JBBPCZ010000148.1, from coordinate 3,129,538 downwards.
AATTGTAATATCTTTCTGCGATGCAGATTTTAGAGGCATTACCTGCTTCAGGTTCCTATCACCATCACTGTGTACGTTTGTTCAGAACAGATCATCTGACATCAGGTCAGTCTGAATGATGCAGTTTACATACTACCCTCTCAGATGGTTAGAAAAGTGTGCAGAAGTCACCTTTTTTAAGGATGATCCTTAGTAGGCACCATGATTAAGAATGTGTGGTTTTATTTACTAAATAGTCAGTGGTGGGCAGGTTTGAACAGAATTTTATCTGGCTATGAAATTTCACTTTTGATTTAAATTCTAAGGCTTACCTCTCCACCGATTTGTCCTGAAGGACCACGAGGACCATGCTGTCCAGGAGGGCCCTGATGAAAACAAGACAGAAAAAAGGTAATTTATTATTGGGCAAGAACATTACACACACAGACACACACACCCTCACACACAACATAAACAATCATAAATACTTAAAACATCCCCCTGCTTTCTCTTTCTCCCTCTCCTTTCTCTCCATCCCTGACAGTCTAACTCCATCTTTCTGTATCATCAGCACTTCTTTCAGTGCATGTCATAAAAAGTGGTTTTCTGTACAGCTCATCATAGTGCACTAACACAGCGGTGACAGGCCATCACACACAGCCTCAGTCTACCTCTCTCTCTCTTTCTCTCTTTCACCTCTCCTCTCTTCTCTCTCTCCTGGTGAGTTTTAATGAGGACCATCTCACCCTCGCACCCTCAGTGAACTCTGAAGTCTTCACTGCCTTGCCTCGTACGGCCAATGTGGCATTAATCAAACTGACCAGAAGCCCATGCTGGCTTAGTTAGCATGCTGGGCCCAGATGGGTGGTCTCCGCTACTTTCGTCATTTTAGGAGGGTGAGGCTGGGCAATAGTCTGATGATTCACATCACATACCACCAATGACTGACAGGTAACCTGAGACTCATGCTGGAAAAGAGGAAATCACGCAGAGAACTGACAGAGGTACTGACTCAATATGGACCTGGCTTCTAACTCACTCACTTATGTTTAGCAGGTTGAAGCTATTAGCACTAAAGTGGCATTGTGTGCATCACTGAAAGGATGGAAACTGGCAAATATCATGATGCATTATTTTTAGACTGATTAGTTTGCACTGATTATTTTATAACTACAGAAGAAAAAAATGTGAAAATTATGCTTCGGGTATCTCAACGTAGGCCAGGCCCCAGAAAGAGCTTTGGCTGTGAAGCCACCTTTAGCCTCTGAAACAGCTGCCTCCACAGTCGGAGAGCTAACACTCGTGAAAAAAAAACAACTGGGTCTGCATTAGGAGCTGGAAATCCCATGATCCTTAGCATTCACACGCGAGCGACACTGCTCCAGTGAGGTCCCGTGGCTTTGTTTCACGTTCTGTTCTGATGCACTCCATCTAATCTGGGCATGGAGTGGAGCCACTGAGAATGTGCTTTTGCATCCCTTCATGCTTGACAGGGCTGTGAGATGCCTGTCACAAAGCAAGACGCTCATTAGACGGCCTGGGCTCAAGCTAATCTGATTAGCAGCTGTCACGCTGCCTCCCTCCTCGCAACCGGCGCCTCTCGCTCCAACAACTCTGCTTCTTCCTCTCTCTCTCTCTCTCTCGCACACACACACACACACACACACACACGCACGCACACACACACTCTCTCTCTTTTCCACTCTTGGTCTGTCTCTCTTGCTGTCACTCGTCCTTCAGAAAGGCGCATAACACACTTTCACTCTAATGCTCCTCTCCCCGTCCCATTGTGCCACTGTCAACCCCACTGTAACTGTCATCCTGTAGTGTAAACTCACACAAACACGCACATTCAGGGGCCACTGGCCAGTATATATAATATATATATATATATATATTTATGTGTGTGTGTGTGTGTGTATAAATATATGTATCTATATATATATATATATATATATATATATATACACACACAAATACACAAATCTATTGGACATATGGAGAACTGGACTGTCAAAACTGATTGATTAAATCAGAGGTTCTAAAGCCAGAAACCCCTTTAAAAAATCCATTGAACCACACACCCACTTTTATGCATTTAGAATGGAATGAATGGCTATGTACGTTTTTGTGGTTATTTGCGTTCATTTTTATTGTCTGGCCTCTTTCATGTTCTGAATGTGTAATTAAGCATCAACATAATTGGTTAATTACTCAGTTACCAATATAACTGACTCCAGACAAAGTACCTAGACGTGAAATGTCATCACATGGCAAAAACGTTATCTTGGCAAGTGAAATCGTCTTAAATTTAGTGGATATATTTAATATTTCTTATATATGGATTTTTGAAAGATCACTTCTTGATTGTTGCAAGCAAATTCCCAGAAACAAACAAAAGTATCTTGGACATAAAAGTGTCCGAAGGTGCTCTTTTGATTCATACCACAGGAGAGCCACTTTTGGTTTCCTAAAAACCTTGCAATCTTCTTAAAAGCTCAGTGGATAGTACCTTAAAGAATCATTTTTATAAATGAGTGCAAAGAACTTTTTAAAGTTTAAGGAATAATCTACAGTTTTGATACCAGTTAATGGTTTTCCTTAAACCTGTACGTCCAAGCACAGCACCATTTGACATTTTTAAGAGTGTAAGTTTAACAGAATCAGTTGCTGCAGAGGACAGCAGAGAAGAGTATTTTTACCAGTGGTCCAACATGTCCGCTCTCTCCCTTCTCTCCAGGGGGTCCAGGCAAGCCCTGTTCACACACAGAGGCAGAGCGGGAGTCATCAGAGACACTCCATTAGTGCTGAAGTATATAGCTGCAGGCAGAATGAAATTCTGATGGATTTCTTTACCTGAAGGCCCGTTGGCCCTGTAGCCCCTACAAATCCTCGCGGTCCTTCATCACCCTTCTGCCCGTACATTCCCTGTTGGCCCCGCGGCCCCGGCTCCCCATCTGCTCCCTGAAAGTCAAGACTAGCATTTAAAAGCTCTGCTCCAATTACTGCCTGGAGAAGCTGAAGGTGTTTCTTCTCAAATACAGGTACAAACATAGTTACATGATGCAGTGTCTGTGTATACTATATGTAATACTATATGTACACTATACATATATTAAATACTAAGTAGGCAGTATAATACAGTAATTATAATTGGAAGAATGTCAAACTTGTCAAACTTGTCATAATGAGTGGACTGGGTCTTTAGCAAACACACACACACACACACACACACACACACACACACTTGCTTACATACTGCAGTTATACAAAGTAGTGTACATACCGGTAAGCCAGGATGTCCAATGGGCCCTTGAATTCCTGGTGGTCCTGGGGGTCCCTGAAAACAAAGACCAAATTATTAGACACGGAAGCAACTTAATTATAGACTTTTTAAAAGTCTTAAGCCTATATTAGCAATTTCTTACCGCTTCACCCTTGTCTCCCTTGCTACCTTTCTGCCCCGGACCTCCAGTCTCCCCCTTAAAAACACGCAAATTATTCAAAGTTCAATCATAATTAACCTTTAAACCAATACATTTAAACCAATACAAACCATTACATATTTATACATTATAATTGCAGCCTGTAGATCAATTTGAGTTAAATATGTACAGTTCTTTAGCAATACACACATGGATTTAAGGGTTAAAAGTGTTCACACTGGACATTTATCAGAGAGCATAGAGCACACCTTATCACCATCCTCTCCAGGTGGACCGGGTGGTCCAGCAGGCCCAAGTAAACCGATGGGCCCAAGCTCCCCATCTTTGCCTGCAGGGCCTGCAGTTCCTTTCTCTCCCTGAAGAACAGAATTGGTAGAATATAAGAGTCACTTGACAGCTTACAAGTCAGTTAGGATATATATATATATGTGTGTGTATATATATATATATCCTAAGAGAACTCCTTACTGGCTCTCCCTTCTCCCCTGCTGGTCCTGCAGGACCTGCTCCTCCTGAGCGGCCAGGCTGACCGATCCCACCAGCCGTTCCAGGAGGCCCTCTCTCTCCTGTAGCACCCTGTGAAGAAACAACACACTCTTTGACAGGTAACACTTTACAATAAGACTACCCTTATAAAGGGTTTATAAATAATTCATAATCAGGTTGTTAATTAGGTTGCAGACAGTTAATACATCATTAATAAGCAGTTATAAGTTATAACAGTTGTCATACATTGATGCAGGCTCAGTATTTAGCAAGATCTCAGATCTCGCTGGTAGAATGTTACCTGTTTCATCAGGCCTTTGTTAACATGCTACTACTATTAAAACATTAGATCTTGCCAAATAGTGAGACTGCATCAATGTATGACAAACTATGAAAAAACTCTGTTTCCAAAAAAGTGTCTAGTGGCATCACAGAGGCTACTTACGATTGCTCCTGCAAGTCCAGCAGGTCCTTCTTCACCTTTCAGACCAGCAGTACCCTAAGAGGACAGACCCAGTCAACACAAGAAATAATTTAAGGCACAAGAAACAGCCTCCAGCACTTCTGATTAGTATGCAAATCTCGGGAGCGTTTTTCTGCACAGCATGAGCTGCTGAACCTCCTGTGCTGACGGCAGACGAATCAGGTAGGAGGGATATCAAACACACACCCCATCCAGAGTCTCTGGATATCACAGATGATCTGGAGATACTCTCTAAAGACAAGATCAAATGAGCAGAGGTGCGTTACCATGGCACCAGGCATGCCTCGGTTTCCTCTGAATCCACGGCGCCCAGCTGGGCCACTCTTGCCGACGATCCCCATTGGGCCCGGATCGCCCTGGAAACGGGAGAACACAGAAAGAGAGAGAGAGAGAGAGAGAGAGAGAGAATGAGAGAGAGAGAGAGAGAGAAAGAGAGAGAGAAAGAGAAAGATAGACACACACAATTCAGTTTCATCGTTCGCTTGCCAGGAGTCATGACCTGTTTACATTTACTAAACAGATTGGAATAATGAAGCTTGTAGCTGGCTTGTGTTCTGTTCTGAATTCCTTCCACTCTAGGTTTATTATTCATGCACTGATCTTAAGGCTGATTATTCAGTCATAAGCTTTATTATGTGGTAATTGATATTAAATACTCAGTAACAACTACGAAACTATCATGGGAATAACTACAGCTTCACAGTTTAACGAATAGTTGAGCAAAGAATAAAATTTCCCTCTTACACCAGATGTAGTCGATCAGCCAATACATGTTTCGAGTCCAAAGTTTGCTTCTTTAGTTTAGAACCGAAGCTGGTGAGGCTAATGGCGCTTTTCCACTGGCACAAGGAACCATTACATACCACGAAAACATTTTTTCCATTACAAATAAAGTGACCCGTACTCGAGCTACACCTGTGCTGCTCGAGGGCAGGGCCAAAAGTGGGCCGCAGCCAAGCTGACTGCATCTGATTAGTTGAAATGTTGTCATCCCAACATGGAAAGAGGCCAGTGCCCTTTTACTGTCCATTCAAAAATCAACAATGAGGATACAAACTAACAACTGGGAAGTCTACAAAGTACAAGGACGACTGTCTGTTTGGGCTAAAGATACATTTCAGTGGGAGTTTTCTATGACACTAACAAATTTATCTTTAGCACTGCAAGAAACACGAAGGTGTTCCAGGACATCACTAACAAGTTAGCTGGGTTAGGTATTTGTCGCACAGATAAAGAATTCCAAGAAAAAATGTTAAAACTCAGACAAGACTATAAATAATAAAAGACTACAATAACAAAATCAGCTCTGACAGAAAAACTTTCCGCTTGTTCGACTCCATGGACGCGGTTTTGGGACGACGACCGGGCATAAACTGTGGCGAGAGAATTCTCCGTTACCAGGCTGAGATACAGTGGAAAATAAAAGCGTGCTGTTCTGTACCATCGCAATACAGTACGGCTCCTGCATACCTGTGGAAAAGTGTCTTAACATTGATAAATACCAAAAATCAACAGTCACACAAATAAAAAACCTCACATCCAGCTCTTCATTAGGGTTGACAAATCTGTGCCACCTTAATGAAGAGCTGGATGTGGTTTGAGTAGATTAAGAGAAGTTTTGGGGTATTCACAGAAATGATTTGGGTGACTATTGACTTACAGTGTTTGTTAGCAATCATGGCCTCGTAGCTCTAACACTTAACATGTCTTGTTCAACTATATCTGAGCTAAGTGGAAAATTTGTGTAAGTTTAGATTATGCCAAACAGTTCCTTTAGCCATGGAAATAGGCCAAAATAATGCAGGTTAATCTTTAACCATGTCAAATTATTGAGGAATGCAATACATTACAATACATATCATAATCGCAATATTTAGTAATACTTGTATTTTGTCTATAAAATGCATCACAAGAAGTTATGAGAATGAGGAATGAAAGAATGATGACCACGACAAAGATGATGGCACTGGTGGAGTTTACAAACCTTGGCGCCTTCTTTGCCTGCAGTTCCAGGCAGACCTTGCTCTCCAGGAGGACCTGGTGACCCAGGGTGGCCTCTGTCTCCCGTCGGTCCTGTTTCCCCAGATTTGCCCTACAAAAGGCCATACCAGACCAGTCTCAATGCTCCATTCCAAGACATTGTACAAAAGAAGAGCTGGCATCTTCAGGTATCTAACCCCGCCCTTAAAAGAAGACTCACCTGTGGTCCGACCACTCCAGCAGGCCCTGGCGGTCCCGTTTTACCTTGGAATCCCTGCGTAAAGAAAAGTGACAGCCAGTCACTCTCTTTGTCCTCATTCCCAAAGCACATATTAGCAGAAGTGGTCACTTGGTGCTTGACTTGCATAATCTAACCGCTTCCCAGCAAATTTACACAACAGTTTATCACCATCAATGCTAAATGCATCCAGCTGTGAAAGCCTGCACAGTGGGAAACAATTACTGGTAATAATCATCCCACTTTAACACTTTTCTTAAACTGCTAATATTTCATATCAGACTCACTGGCTCCCCTCGCTGGCCCGGGTGACCTGGTAATCCATCCTTTCCTGGAGGTCCCTATAAAAGGCAGACACAGCTTAGAGTAGAAAACACACAGTATTCATTTACATCCTCACAAGAGAGCCTTGATTAATGCCCATTGCTTACATTTGGTCCCTTGGATCCTGGCTCTCCTGTCCGTCCCTGTGGTCCTTGAGGGCCCTAGCAGAGCAGAGCAGAGGGCGAATCATGCACGTTTATTTTATTAGGTCAATTTGTAGCCTTGGTACAGTGACCTGAAAGCAATTACAACAGCAGAACAGTCCAAATATGTGAAGTCTAACATATTGTCACAGTCATATCAAAGGCCTGTGGATGATGGTCCCTACGGTGGGTTATAGTGTTATTGCTAGAGGGCCATGGGCTCCCTTTTTATACCAAAAAATTCATTACAATATAGACATTTATTCAAACTTAAATTTAAGTATAGCCATATGTGGCAATCCTAGGGGTCCAAGCAAAACACAGCCCACAAGGCCAACAGCTTTCAAAAGGAACGATTTCAAGAGCTGAGGCTCCCATTTAAGTGAGTGGGAAAACCAAGAAAACCATGCCTAAACCAGAATGAAGTACAGCAGTGGGTACCTGGCATTAAGCTTCATTTATGTGTGGAGGATGTCTTGCTCAATGAAACTTTGAAGCCAAACATTGCAGGCTGTCACTTGGAGACTAAACATAGCGAATATGCATCTAAGCCTCTTGAGTTGAGTCGGCCCTTGATTTGCAACTTAACTCTCTTCAGCCTGACACCCAGCACTTGGTAGCTGCCAAACATCAGCTGTCTTATTAGGTGAGTCAGAAAAACAGACCAGATCAGTTAAATTGTTTTGCAAAAGGTTGGGAATCCCTGCTTTATAAACACTGAAAATCCCATAGTGAGACGATTTCAGGACGCATGGGCCAAAAGAAATGGCTTAAAATGACTTGAAATAAAATCTTGTTATGTTAAAGGTATATGGCACCATTTTACAACCTAATATCCCTTGGACAGTGACTTCCCTGTTATTAGAAAAAGATCTGAAAACCTATTGACTCAAAATACACATATAATAAAGGCTTCTATTATAAATGTATTTCAATTGAATGAGCATTTTTTCTATGTATGCATCAGATTCTGCAGGTAGAAATTAGCCTGAAAATTGCTGAAGTATTCCTTTAATATGCAATTAAAGTTCAAAATCTTTTTTTTTTCTCCTTTAAAGTGAGCATTTGGGACACACCAGCCTTTTTTATTTCACCACAGTGACAATATATTTACTTATTCAGTGCCTAAAGTGGAAAAATATTCATGTGGTGTCTTGAGTTTCAGGCCACTGAGATGAAAAAACACAGCCTAAACCTAATTCACTGTCATTCTATAAGGCAAACATGTCAGGGTGGTAAAGCTCTGGAGTTGAACGACCTTGATCGTTTGTAGACTCGGTGTTCCAGCATGCTTGTGACATTGCGAAAAACCCTTCTTTTAATGGGTGAGACTTACCCTGTCTCCCGTGGGACCTGGTGAGCCGTCGTGACCGGCCGAGCCCTGGTAAGACAAAGAGAAGAAGGTACCGGGTGAATTTTAAATACAGGAAAGACATTATGCATTCCGAAGGGTTTTTTTAAATATTGGAACATCAGCCTACAGTATTTTAAGCCCATTTTACCCATCAACTTTTAAAAGTGCTCTCAATTTTTTACAGTGCTGCAGAGTGGACTGAATGAATAGTTAATAGATTCCTCACCTTGGCCCCAGGTGCTCCCGTAGCTCCTCTGGCACCTCTGCCTCCACGTGATCCCTGGGGTCAAGACGACAACATCATATTAGGGGCACTGGACCGCACAGCATTTTACAGGTTTAACATACACATTTTAACGAAGAGCTCACAGTTGAATACATTTATACATTCTTTTTACAATGGAAACCCCAAAGATGTGGAGAGATAGATGTGCTGTAATGCTATGTCAGATGAGACTCAGCTGCGAAGTGAAGCCAAAGTACACATTCAACTTCTGGTCTACTTAGCTTTAAGAGTGTGTTAACAGTTTTATTTTGTTAAAACTGATTAGTTTAAAATTGATTTAATTGATTTTAATTGAACTGCCAGTCCTTTTGCAGTGAATGCTATTGATGAATTTTTGATCTTGTTACATTTTCATTATTATATTTTTATTACAGTACAGTTTTTTTTTTCATTACTAGTTTTTGTTTTCTTAATATTTTTATTTAAGAATCATAATGCTGCGCCACAGCATCTTACATGTTAATCTTGATCCCATTGTTGGCTTTTGCAATATTACAGCAATAAAATCACAATGTTACTGCTTTGTCCGTATTGTGTAGCGCTAAATATTAAAATAGACACAGAGGTCAGGATTTCTGCGGACTGCCTGTATTTCAGACACTCAGGTTAGCTGCACACTCCAGCCTGTGCATGTAAGGGAGTAATGTGATGTCAGAGAGGTTTCCACAAAGTGCGTCATGAAGATCATTATGAAAGTGTACCAGACGATGACACTCACATTCGGACCCCTTTCACCTGCGTCTCCTGGCTGACCAGCAGACCCCTGAATTAAAAACATTGAAAAAATGAGCATGCTAATAAGGAATGCATGCATGTACACACACACATACACACACACACACACACACAAACACATATACATCCAATGGAGACAGCTGTACTCTCTTACCCTCTTCCCTTTCTCTCCTGGCATTCCAGCCCCTCCAGGAAAGCCAACCGATCCCTGCAGGCCAACACAGAGGCTAATCAATTAGTGTATTCCGCTCATTAATCAACTCCTACATTTAATTGACCACAAATTAACCTCTGAAATCACATTACCATAAATAAACCTAACATTAATTGTTGTCTCTGATAAGCTATTAATAAAACAGTGCCTTTAATAGCCATTAATCGCCCTCTATTTAAATGAAATATTGAAATATTAATGTACCGAGACTTTCAGTCACTACTCATTTCATGTTATTCAAACATCAGCTCTTTCTGTACTCCACTCAAAGGTCAGTGTGACCAGAAGCTCACCTTGGAACCTTGTCTTCCAGGATAGCCAGGTAATCCAGGGACACCGAGTTTGCCCTTCAAAGGTGTGACACACAAATATGGGAGTTTAAAACTATCTAAAAACAAATTCATGCTGTCCTTCAAAACCACTGAACAACAAAAGCATGGTGTAAATTAATATGATCTCTCACTTATATTTTTCAGTTGAAAATCTGTTAGATATATATTTTCTTCATAAGCAGCACAAGAGGCATTTTATTATGGTTTGACTTTGACGAAAAGTTACTGTTGTTTAGCATAAGTAGAAAGAAAAAACACACAGGTTTTGTCTTTTGAAAAAGACAGAAATGCAAAAGTGAACCTGATGGTACGGAATGTAGACTGAATGTAAATGTAATTATGTAACAACACACTGTAGTATTTATGTACTTGCATGTATATAATTATGTAATGTTAATTCAATACAGAGCAAAACATTAATAATAACAATAATAACCACAACAATACTGATGAGGTTTAAACACTTGAGGCTAAATTATTGATTTTCTAAGTTAAAATAAGTCCACTGAAGGGAAAACACTTAAAATTGCATATTTGTGTCAAATTTTTCTATGTATTTTGTATATTAATGTATATT
>JBBPCZ010000148.1:3093051-3109432 GCA_037974445.1 Brycinus macrolepidotus | reverse complement strand
CTCCTCACCAGCTCACAAAATATCAACTACTTTTATACAAACAAAACAAATCTTGATACTTTTTACTGCTTTCTTGTATATATTCTATTGTTAACTTTGCTGGCAGGTCCCTAAGACTTTTACACAGTACTGCATTCATTTACTTCTGAAAAATTACTTCATTTATTTCTGAAAAATGTATAGATCATAAAAAATAGATTTCTTTATTTCTATAATCTCCATCTGTCCACCAATCTATTTTTTGCAGCCGCTTTTCCTAACCAAGGTCCTGGGGGTGCTGGAGTCTATCCCAGTGCTCACATGGCCTACAGGTCTTTGTACTGTGGGAGGAAACCAGAGATACCCACGCAGATACAGGGAGAACAGAAAGGACTCGGCCTTCTATAATCTCTTTCAAGGTAAATGGTCTGCTTAGTCATGTTTGTGTATTCAGTGTATATTTAAAATCAATTCTGATATAATTCTAAAAAAGTGAGACATTTTCTAAAAAACAGTAATCAGCTTAAACTATTCCAGCTACGTTAGTGTTTGTGCATGACTCACAGGTTCACCTGGCTGTCCTCTTGGTCCAACAGGTCCATCTGCACCCTAAAACAGAACACATCACACACTCAGCTTTCCCTGCCTTCATCACAGCTACACCTATGGTCCTCCAGCATACACAGAAAACAACAGTGCAGTGAATCTACACTGGCTGCACATAAATAAAATATCCATCAACATAACTGTTGTCTTTAAGCTTGAATTGTAATGACATAAATTATTTCATTCACGCATACCCACCAACACACATTTAAATCATGTCAATTCAAAGCAAATTTCTTTTCCAGTGTAGTTCAAAATGCGTCACAGCTGTCCACTGTGTAAGTGTCGTCTCAGGCAATGTACTGGTAATAGTCTGCAACTACCTTAGCACCACTTTAGTTACATGTTTCAAGTCCTTCTGCTCATTTCAACACAAATACATTATTATAACTGAATAAACCTGCAGTTTAAGGGGTTCAGTTTCATTAAGAGTTCTCTCAATTTATACTGTATGCAGCTGTCCACATTGTGTGAGTTGTAAAACTCCTTCAGTCAAATATATATGCAAAAGTTTGTACTGGTTCAATTTATTTTTATTCTCCAACATGTTTTCATCAAATAATTAACAATTGTGTATTAAAATGGGCAGACGTGTGTTCTCTGTAGAGGATGTGTACTTATTTTCACTTAGAAAATCAACACAACATATTTGATCAATTGTTTTATACGACTCTACATAGAATGAAAGGTAATACATGGAATTCACCTGATTTAAATGTATACATGATGGAGTTCCCAACCTTCTGCCCACATGACTGGCCACATAGCTTCCAAAGCACACGATGTTCTGTTTGTAGCCATTTAGCCATTATGGATAAATTAAATATGATCTGAATATTCTGCTACATCAGTTATGTTGGTCATACATTTCGCCAGACTAATCAATCAGCATGATGTTTGATGTTTGTAAATTCTCATCACAATAGTGATAATGTTTGTCATAATTGAAATTCACTTGGTCTAAATTTCTGTACTTCTTATTGGAGATGGGACATGATTTTCAAATATTCAAATATAGTGCTGGTAACGCACCTAAAAGCTGTTTGCCAGCAGCTATTAAACAGCAGAAGAAGACAAGGAATGCGTTTCTCCCAAACATTGCTAAAATGCATGTGAATGGGTTTTTCTCACTCTCTGTCTTTGTATGTGCATGTGAGAGATAGCTCAAGCATGAGAAAACTCATGCTTGATTATTGAGCAGTATAGCATTGTTTTCTTGAAACGTCAATCTCTTTTAATAAAGATTTGTTAAAAAATAAAAAGGGGGGGTGGTGTTTGTGGCAGTGCAGAGTCCTTAACTTGAAAAGCACTGCTGTACATCATTTCCACAGGAAGAAAATAATTACATCAACACAGTTGACTCATCTTTTATTCATGTGGAAATGACAGTCGAGTCAGTTCAAGTCAATGGACTGCTTTTTGTCTATGTAGGCAGTTTGCACTCCACCCGTCTATCACGGTTAACTAAACTAAGTAATGCACTACTTCAAGGATTCTGTCTGCATGTCACAGCTGCAAACAGTATGATGGTGTAGAGTATGTATGCAAAGATATTCTTATTTGGTATCACTCTTGAAAGCTTTGATCAGCACGAAACGCCACAGAATACATTTAGCAACTTTGCATAATGAGATCTAGTGTGCTTGCTGTTACTCATGTTCCCTTTCACGCGATTGCTGCGGGTACACCTGGGACAGCATGATCTCATTAATGGAAACACTAAATGTTCCATTAGGTCTTTGCTCAAATTACGCATTACTGCTTTTAACCCTACCCTACCTGATGTGTCATCTGCCAGTCTTTGTGTTTGCCCGAGGGGTCGCATGGCTATTCTTTTTTTACTAGTGGAGCAGTCATTCAAAAAATGTAGCTGACTGGTCAGCTAGTCAGCATTGCCAGAGTTGTCAGACAGCTAAGAGGGGCTATCTGCAGTCAATGCAGTTTACATTTCAGATTTTAGATTTCAGATTTAGAGTTTTTGTTGTATTTCATTAAGCCTGTATGGCAATAACTGTAAGCTAAAATCATCTTTCAGAATCACAGTTCTGGGTCTAGCTGTCAATGTCAAAGCTGAGAAACTGCTAGTAGCAAGCTTTTGTCTTCTTTTGCACACCAATGAGTGTTTCGGAGACAGAGGTAGTCGCTGGTTCAGCGACTATATAGCAACTATATAGCAATATAGCGACTATATTGTCCTATATAGCATGTCCCGTTTAAAGAGGTTATCCCATTTAAAGAGGTTATTACCGAACGTACAGGATGCAAGATATCTTTATTGTCACTGTAAAAGTACAGTGAGATGTTATTTAGCTCCATCCCGTAGAGTCCTACTATACAGCAAGAAACAATTTTTATTCGAAATAGCATACAGAGATATACGAATTAGCCTGTACACATATGAAACTATACACCAGGGGTAAAAACTATACACTTCACTGACCGCACAAGAAATAAGCAAATATTATAAGTTCAGAGTTGTGAGGAATATTAGTTTGAAGCTATAGCCAGTCATCCTCCACTTTATTAAAAACAAACCTGGTTTTTTTGCAGTAATGTTGAGCTAAATGCTCTGCAAGTGGTCAGTTTTCACATCAGTCAAAAGGCCCTGTTCTATCAGAGACGACGGCTCACATTTTCACAGAAATAAAACACTTTGGCTGTGTTCAGATGAAGATTTGACTTCTCCCGCCTGTGCACCGCTGTACCTATCCTGCATTGTGCTATGTGCTATAAATATATGTTCTCCACTGTTGGTGTCTGACCACTGTAACTGTAAATGCTGCATGTGCATGTTCACATTACACATAATACAATAATTCAGCATGTGGAATTGGAGCTTTCCGTGTGCTACTGTTTTTTTATCACTGTAAAAAAGGAGCTCCATGCTGCCCTTGTCGTTGGGTGCAGTGTGTTTCTAAGCGAGTGTGTACACACAATCAGAATGTAATTCCCATTACTATAGAAAATGCTTGTTAATGTTCAATTACATCATTCTTCACATATCAAAAGAAATGCAACAACAGCACTGAGACATCACATTATTCCAGGGGGTTTTTGTTTTGCCATTACATTTGTGTGAATGTAAGGGTTTATTCACCTTCTCTCCAGGCTCTCCGAATGGACCATGTGGGCCTGGTTTTCCTCGTTCCCCCTAAGCACACAAGTTTGAATAAATCCCACGCTAACAGATCATAAACTGGAAAAAGCATTCTCAGTGCATATATGGCAAATAAGATCAAAGAAAGCATTGAAGCAGTCTGGATGCGCATGCATCTTGCTGCTAAACAGATGTGCTCGGCTGAGCTGGGGATGTGGGGTTTGATGAAGCAGCCATGGTGTTCCCCACTCACTCTGTGTCCTTTGTTCCCTGGAAGCCCTGGTAGTCCATCAAAGCCCCTGTCACCCTGTGTGAAAGATAGAGATGCATGAGCAAGATGTATAGTGTGGGCAGCACAGCACACAAACTAAAATACATGAACACAAGGACAAACATCCACACATACACACCATAGGCCCTCCATCAAAGAGTGTATATGCTATATTTAATGCTATATTTTATGCTAAATTTGTGCTAGTAATAATAGGCACACTCCTTTATACATGGCTATTTCCAGCTTCTCTTTATCACTTAGAAATAAACGGTAAGGGCTGCTATGCAAATGACCTGTGTTCTGATTGGTCCTGTACTGTGTCTTGCCCAAAAAGCAGCCTGAGCTGAAACATTCATCACTTCAGCCTGAGTGAGTGAGCTACACCATTGTAATGCTGAATGGACGGTCATATGTAAATGAGTGTTCAGCTGTGACATCACAACCACACGGAATTAGATAGAGGCTGTTTTGCAGCTTTTTGTGCAAGAAACATTTTTAAAAAATGTTTACAAAGCTCTTCAAGCTCTTAAAAAAGCTTTTAGAAAAGTTTTTCAAGGGATTCATGTAGAAAGTCTACATTTTTCTTGTCTTTTCCCCCCAATGGAATGGACATTTACTTTCACTAAATAGTCATAACTGTTATAAATAATTATGTTTCGCATTACTATTTTCTGGCTTCTTTTTATCCTTTAGTAATAAACTGCTGTGTGTGCTTTTAAAACTGATTTATGTAAATGACCTCTGTTCCGATTGGCTTCCCTCCACTGTGTCTCATTTAAAAAGCAGTCGGGACTGAAACATTCTTTTTAACTTTGGATGGGTGGAGCTAAACTGCTGTTTGCTGAATAGGCACATATATAGGGTAAATGTGTTCATAACATAAGCAGTAAATGGTACACTTTAACAGTGTTTAGGTACTGCATCAAACTTATTTTTAAATTTAAAAACAAGGAAAGTATGGTTTCATCAGATATGGGCTCTTTAACTGACTCCTTTCTCCACGTCATTACTTTTCAATAATGTCTGCACACGCACACACACACACACACACACACACACACACACACACACACACATACACACACACAGGTTTGACGGGCGTCCTCTGAGGATCGCCTCCATCTGCTGTGGGTCTGTGGGTGGGAGACAGCGTTCGGAGTTCAGAGGACAGAAGAAGACCCAGCGGATTCTCCTGACAGACCTGCCGCTGACGGCCTCATTTGCTCCGTCAGGGGATGATGGTTTATTTACTGATCCTGTCCACCAGCTGGAGTGGCCTGAATGCTTTCCATTCTCTGCTCCCTCAATACAACACGACTCTGGAAGGCCAGAGGCTCATTTGACAAGTGAAAAACATTAAGCTCCACTATAGTCAGTATAGTGTTCCAACCTCAGTCAACACACACAAGCTAGCATGTGCCTAGCATTACCGCAAACACAGAGACTGATCCAGGCACCAAGAGTGATCAATACATGCATATAAACAATATAAACTACTAATATACCCTGTTCTAGGTCACATCATTCAATACTCTTGTTTACATACACTCTGATCATTACCAGAAACTGTATTGTCAGTACGTTTTTCTTTTCCCCTCTGTCTACCACATAGACTAAGTGGTAAAGATGCAACAGAATAAACTATTAAAAATGTATTTCATTCATTCATTTTCTGTTAACACTTAACCCTCACTAGGGCCGCGGGTACCCGAAGCCTATCCCGGGGTCTACAGGCGCAAGGCAGGGACTCACCCTGGGCGCGGCGCCAGCCCACCGCAGCAAAAATGTATTAAAAATGGACTAATTTGCTATTTTTGGTGTATTTCCTTTGAGTCTGAAACATATTAGTGTTGTGAAATCATTAAAGTGGCACAGACTAGACTTGTTGATGTGGTTTAGGACACAGTGTGACTTTCTCTGAGCTATAAAAATGCGAAACATGAACATGAATCAGTGTTTGTGACGAGAACTATCATAAAAACTGAGGAATCTGATCCAGGACCAGTCCTATCCAGCCCTGGTGTTGTCTGTAATGGTTGCCAGTAGCTTTTGTTCATTTTTATAGCTCAAAGTAAGTCATCCTATGTCCTAAACCACATTCACAAGTCTGTGCCATGTAGAGTTGGACATGGTTTGCTTGACGTTCTGAGGATGTATTAAAGGAAATGATCTGCTTGACTACTGATGACTGAGTGTTTGTTAGCAATGTAGCTTGTAGCTCCAAATAAAAGAAGCCAAATTCGGACACCATTCCTGTCTTCACTGGTCGACTACATCTGGGGCAAACGGAACCTTGCATAAAATTTCTTTTCCACCAAACCCTTCCTTTAAAAGTAATAGAAGAACCTCACCTTTGCCCCTGTTTCTCCTGGAGCTCCTCGACCTCCGTCCGTCCCCGAACGACCCTAAGAGAAACAAACAGAGCTGTTTTTCCAAGTTGCTCCATGTACTACAGCTTTTCTTATGCAATATTCAATAGAAGCAAGTTCAAGATATACAGACACGTTTCAGTGCTCATTTACATCCCCTTAAAATCTAAAACCCTGTATACGGGTCTAAGCTCTAGTCCAGCTACATAATTTTCATACCTCCATGGCTTACATATTAGTTTAACAGAAGTCACTGTATAAACCATAGCAGTTACTGAGCAATAAGCCCTCAGAATAATAACTGAAAAATAATCCTGGAGTTGCAAGGGCTACCATTTGTCTTTACATTGACACTTTCAATATGCTTTACAAAAAAAAAAAAAAAAAAAAACATTTCTGAGGAATCGCAGTTGTAATAATGCAGTGCAAAGCTCCTACCCTCTTGCCTGGTTTCCCGTTTAAACCTGGAGGGCCTGGCAACCCACGCAGCCCCTTTGAAACAGACATAAGAATAAAAGACAGAGTTAAATGTGTATGCTCAGTTGTTAAATACGCCAGCATGCACTAAAGTATTCCTTTACGAATTTTCTCAGGGAAGATATAAACACTAAATCTCACAAAGCCATTACTTATAGTAAACAGTGTAACATCAGAAAAGCAGCGAGTACAAATTGAGATTGCTCACCGGCGGCCCAGTGTCCCCACTGTCTCCCTTAAGGCCACTGGGACCCGGTGGACCCTGGAGCAAACAAATATTTCACATAATACACTTAAAAAACACAAGTACAACAGAAAATATTGACAAAATGAAAAAAAAAAATAATCCCATATCATGGAAAGTGAAAATTTCCTCACTTTTTTTAGAATAAAAGAGCTTTACATTAACACCTTTATATTAACACTTAAAGTTTCAAAATGCCTCCTTTACAGAAACTAAGCTGCATAAATTGCTCAAATTAGATCCATTGTTTTTGTGATGTCACAAAAATCCACACATTAACATATGTCCACCTATTCAGCCTCCAGCAGTTTAGCTCCTCCCATTCAAGATGAAGTTTTAAGGAGTGTTTCAGCACAGACTGCGTTTTTGAACGAGGCATACTGGGACACCAACTTGGTCTTTAACAAACCTCAGCCGTTAGGGCACTGTAAAATAAACTGTTTAATTCTGAAGGACGAAAAGAGGTGAAATGGTCATGTAAAAACAAACTGACTGTTTTGGGTACATAAAGTCAAACAAGCATCATAAATGGACCCGAGTTGAAAAAAAATAAATACATACAAAAAATGCAGGACATGGGCCCTTTAATTTTAACATGTTTTGTTTGGACACACAGCCGCATGTGTGTTGTTATTCATATTCTAATGAGTGGGAGATTCAGAAAATATGACAAATATTCATCACTTTTGGTTTGATGTAAGTGCAAAACATAGGAAACATAGGAATCCCCATATGACATTTTTTTCTGAATCATCAGCCACTAAATGTTATTCAGTAAAATAAATGAAAGTTAATTCAATCGTCCTGTAACAGAGGCCTTCCAACAACAACAAGACTAAAGGGCACACTAATAGCAAAACCTACACTTTCTAAGTTTTCTGCTAGCAGGTTCATTGCTTATAAGGATCTAGTACTGTGGGCATTAATGCAAATGCTATGCAAAATAAAAGCTCTTACCACTGGTCCCGGTCTGCCTGTAAGGCCTAAGGGTCCTGGGGGTCCCTTCAGTGAGAGCTGAGAGAAGAAACATACTACAATTAAATATCCGAGAGTTCACAGCAGCTCTACTTGTGTTTGTACATGTTCATCAAGCTCAAGCCAAGAGTGAGTCACAGCACTGAATTCATTAAGCCCAAAACTGCGCCACAGAGTCTCTGAATACATTACAGGTGATTATGAGGAGGTGGCTGGAAGAAGTGCAGCCAGGGTAACTTTGATGAAGTGCTGGAAATGATGCAGGTCTTACTTTGGCTTGCTGCAGAATGGCTTGAGCCTGTGCTTCCTGAGCAGACACCACAGGGCCCTTCTGAGAGTCGCCACCATACTGAAACTGAGAGAAAAAACCAGAGAGAGAGAAGAGGGGAAACAGAGTGGAATGGAAGCAGGCTGTAATCAGGACCATCAACTATATTCCATATAAAACAAAAGCATTTAATGTATTTCATTAAATCTGACTAGTACAATGAAGGGCCTTATGTTGATATCATAGCTCCACCATGTGGCCGAAACCTCCTACTGGCACAAATACACATCCACGTTTCTGTATGCAGCAGATGTTCTCCTCCAGCCACAGTGGTCTCGGTGGTGAGCGAAGCATATGTGGGCGAATATAATGCATTTTAGTACTTACTGGTAACATCAGCAAAGTGCCTGGAGGACCAGGTATCCCATCAACCCCTGCGAGTCCTGGACGCCCCTCAGGCCCCTTGTTGAAGAAGCGGAAAAAAATGGTAATATCCATGAATGTGGGAGTGTTTGTGTTTGTGAGAATGCATGCGTAGGTGTGTATGTGTAAACGCAACTACGCGTGTACTGGAACACGTCGCTCTCCACAAAATCAACCGCTATAAAAACAACCCACGCTCCATTTCCAGGGGGCACATCAGTCAACCTTCCGCTCCCTATCAATTAGCCCGTCTCCAGAGTCCGCGTAATCCGCGCTCATATAAAAGCCTAATGCTCCTATAAGCCCCGGCTAAAACATTAAAGAGCCTGGCTAATATGAGCTGTCAATTAGAGGCAATGTTGCTAACAGCAGGTGCTCTTTTTCGAGTGAGGAAGTCTGAGCATACCTGTCAGGCCCAGAAGTGTTGCAAGAAATGTACACGCACACAGACTGAAAGACACATTGTGCCCCAGGCGGTGGAGGCTGATGTTTGAAGAACACGACCTCGAAAAGCTTGGTTTATTCTCTTTAAGTCTCAGCATGCCTATAGAACTGAAATGGTGGGATTGATTCCAACGATTGAAACTAAAGCTCCCATCTACTGTATAGATATAAGAGGATAGTCTTCAAAAATGTCTGTAAGCAGCAGATGTTCTTCTCCAGTCATAGGGGCCAAGTATAGCAGGCGAATATGAAGCGTTTCAGAGATTACTGGTGACAGCAGATAGCAGGTAGTAGACGGTAGACAGCAGATTGGTATCTCATTTGTATTTATATTTTGTACTAACTCTTCACGATCTGCTATTCTAACTTGCTGCAGTACTACTGTAATTCTACATTAATACATACAGTCATTTGCAAATGTTTGAACACAATTGTACTTTCAAAGGGAAAATAACTACACCCTCTATTGGGAACAAACTTAAGTATACTAAATAATAAGTATATTAAATATACGTAAGTATTAGCACATGATTAAACTGAGTTTAATACAAAAAATAAAATGTAAAATACAAAATGTGCCATAACGTTCGAACAGGTGGGTTTATGTTGTATTTTTCCCTATATGACAGAATTTGAGCAAGGTTTTATTTGGGCAACAGTTGGGCTCAGGAAGAATTTTGTTGAGTTTAGACTGAAACAAATTAGGCCTGCTTAAAATTCTAACTGGAGTACAGAGGAAATGGCCAAGGCCAACTGTGTGAATGGACCAAGTCTGTACAGATGCTGCTGAGTATGAAACCTCCGAGGGACCTGCTGACCTGGCCCCAGACCTCAAGCAGCAGGGAGCCATGACTCACGTTATACTCTGACCACATTTTTTCCCAGTCTCGTGGGTGATTGTTCTTGTAGAATTACTCATTCCCTTTCCACCCCCCATCATATTCACACAAGTCTAACCCTTTAAAAGTTATTAAGATAAGATAAGATAAGATAAGAACTTTTATCCCGAGGGAAATTCTTTTGTCATAAACATGCTCAGTGCAACAGGAGAAAAAAGATAAGACAGAAAAGAGTAAAAATAACAGTAGTAATAGTGCAAACGGAATAACAAAATAACTCTAAACAAAGTAACAAGTAACTATAACAGATAAATAACAGATAAATAAAATATCACATTATTAGTGCAAGTGGTTGTGAAAAGTGACTTACTGTTTGTGCCATGAATAAAATGAGATAGCAGCATGTGATGAGGGGGTGAAACAAACATTCAATAACATACAGATGAGTAAATAAAAAGCAGATGAATAATATTGCACAATCCGAATGAGAACCTAATGAGATTATTTATTATTATTTATTATTTATTTCTTTTTTATTATTATTATTATTATTATTATTATTATTATTATCATTATACTGTTTGGCGAAACAGAGTTTTGACCATGCCTAGGTGTGTGCGTAAGTTTGTGCACCCAATGATGATAATGACGATAATGATGATAATGATGGTGCTTGTTATTGACAATGACTGTCATCATCAGATCATTGATGAACACAAACAACTACAATCTGTTTCCAGTCTATCCAAAATTAAGCTTAAATTCCACTTTATCAAACAATAAACGCAAAGAGAAAACATCTCCGATATTGGTCCAGATGACCTTTACCTGTGGGCCTCAGCACTTAAAACATATTACATAACGTCAGATGCCAGATTTAAAAAACAGAAATAAACATACTGAGGAGAAACTAAGACAAAGGAAAAGCAGAGAAGGATAAATGTGGGCTGCATTAAAGGTTGAGGGTTACATTTGCTCCCAAGCCTAAATATCTTTGAAATCATGCTCAAACTGGACCAAACCCCAGATGGGACATTTTTGGGGGTACTCACCACATCACCTGGGTCTCCCATGGGCCCTGGAGGGCCTGTTATTCCAGGTAAACCTGGAAGACCCTGAGGAACAGAAAAACACACTAATTAGCCCGAGGAACAGATACACACTAGGCTTTGCCTGGTTACATACTGTAGCCAATGGCTTTAGATCAACATTCAGATAAAACATGGTAAGAACACAAACCGCTGGTCCTGGAGGTCCAGGAGGTCCCTCAATCACGGTGCCCTGAAGAACATAAAACCGCAGCGTAAACGCAGTTTAAATCAAACGCCAAACATTCAGTTCAAGCACTGGAAATTACAGATGAGTAAAGCTTAGCTCTCACCGGTTCGATGATGGCTTGTTCTCCCTTCTGGCCTTTCTCAAAGTCTTGATTTCCCTAAGGGAAAACAGACAAATAAGATATCAGTGCTCGCTTATGATCAGTACACTGACTGACAGTATCTGAAATAAGGGTAAATGTCTTCATTCTAGGCAAGGAATCTCATATTTTTACTCATGAGATTAATTATTATGTTAAGGACTCTGAAAGATCATTCAGCCTGTTTGATATTTTTACTTATTTTAAGTGGCAGAAATAAGTGAAATTATCCCATCCTCTAAATACAGTTGATCAGACAAGAGATTCTGGGCATTTGCTGTCCTGGCTGATCAACCAAACTTTGAGTAAGAAGGCTGTGTTGCTTGAAAGTATCCTTTTTATAATCTTAATATATAATATAATGGTACCACTTTACAGTAAGACTACCCATGAAGGGTTTATAAACCAGGTTGTTAATTAGGTTGTAGACAGTTTATAAATGGTAGTAGCATGGTAACAAAGACCTGATGAAGCTGACAGTTTAACAATTAAGCTCAGCATCTAGCAAGATCTGAAATCCTGCCAAATACTGAGCCTGCATCAATGAATGATAACTGTTATAACTTGTTTATAACTGCTTATTAATGATTTATAAACTGTCTACAACCTGATGATAAATGATTTATAAGACCTTTATCAGGGTAGCCTTATTAAAAGGTGTTACCAATATGATATATAGCAATTTTGTGTGGTATGATTGTAGTGTAGAAGCAGTTTTCATTCAGGAGAGCTTAGCTTATAACGCTCCAAGACTCCGCCTAACCTGCCCAACCCAGGTCCCAGCGCCTTCTCTCTCAGCCGGGCCATAGCGCTCCTCATCGATCTCGTACTCCTCATACTCCAGCTCCGAACTGTCGGTACTATTCTTGAAGTCGTCATATTCAAGGATCTGAAAACACATTTGTGCATCATTTCCACATTAGTAAAACAAATCAGAACAACTGTAGTAAACAAAATCAGACTAGTCAACACACAACTGAACTGTGAACTGACTCAACTTTCCACCTTCACACATCATTCCATGATGCAAAAAGCCCATCCATTTTCATTTGTTCTTGTATATTGTCTCAGAGTTACTGTATTTTCGTAGATTGACTGTATACTTATTTGTTTATTTTGAATCGTAGCTAATCTTTTGCACATGTAAAGAACAATTCCATTCCAGTACTGCTTTCCACCTGACTTTTTTGGATGTTAAAAAAATTACTGTTTGCCCAACTGCATGTGCTTTTACCAAGTTGCACATTTTTTTACTTCTAGTTGAAAGTTTATATTTATAGGTAATTTATGTATGTGTATTCTATGTGTCTTTTTTGTGCCCTGTAAAATCTGGAGCCACACCGTATCGCCTCACTGTTTACAGGTACATTGCTGAGATGACAAAGTTCACTTTGACCTGAGCAAAATACAGCTCTAACTCTTACCTCATATTCACTGATGTTCGTGCCCACCGTTACCGTGGAGACGGAGAGGTCATCGTAGGTGTTGCTGTAGAGATGCTCGCCATACTCTTCCACCTCTGGCTTTTTCACAGGCCCTTCCTCCTGCATGGGGCAGACCAGAGTGAGTACGCAGCCATGGTAACGGTAACCAAGGAGACGCTGAGCAACGCTGGCCACTCCCGATCTGCATCCTGAGCAAGCTAGGCCAACATGGGCCCGTTTGGGTCTGACAATGGACGCTCGGGGACGCCAGCATTGCTCAGCGATTGCGTGGAATATTAGTGGGCTAGGAGTTATGGAGACGTTGAGCTTCCAAAGCCAGTGTCAGGTGTGAGTTATTAAACTTTAAGTGGCATCTGTGAGGTAGTTACTGCTTCACACGGTTCATTAATAAGAGGTGAGGTCAGCAGGAGAGTCATATGTGGCGGTGGCGGTGAAGCAGCAGGGGCGATACAGAAAAGTAAACTCAACCACTGAATCTTACACCCTCAGCAAAAACCAAAGAAACTGAATCAACACCTACATATATCACCGTTGCAAAGGCGAATGCATCAAAGTGATGGATTACTGTAAGCTACGTTTGAGATATAATAAGATTTGCTTTGAGTCAGCTCTATTACGGCAAAATGTTTCTGAAATACAGAAAGTCAATTTGGCGAGGCGAGGCGTGCGAGGGTACAAGGGCTTTCGCTATCTTAAAAGCAACAGAATAGGTTTCGAGGCACGCATCACAGAGCCCAAAAAAACACGCACTTTCTCTCACTTTCATCTGCACAAGTCCAAGTGTTGCAGCTGAAGATGAGTCACTATTCATGTGTGACTAAAGCGACACTGAAAATCTAATCAAATTTACACAAAATGTCTAATTGCAGTGGACCAGCAAAGAGGCAATTGGCGTGCCTACGCTTGCTTATTTTTGTACTGAAATTAAGAGGTTAAAGCAATAGTTAGCAAAAAACCTAATTTACACACTTTCCACTTTTTGTAGATGTGGCCAATCAGTCAAGAAATGTTCTGTGCCTCCTTCTTCAGTTTAGAGTTGAAAACACAAGGCTGATGTTGGAAAGAAATGCTAGAAGTCGACAGTCAGCTAAACATACATCCTAAAAGTTTCTCCTAATCAACTCGAACCACATCCAGTTCTTAATTAAGGTGGCACAGACTTGGGCTATAAAAAGGACACAACTTCACCACTTTAGTCAGACAACATCAGGGCTGGCATTCACAAAGCAGTCGTAAAGAGGACTGACCTTAGATCAGATTCCTCCTTTTTTATGAGGGTCATTGTCACAAAAACTGAGATCTTTTAGATCTCCTACAGCACCCCTACACCTGATGCAGTTTGTGAACCTGTTGTCTGAAACATGAAAAAAAAATATATATTATATATATACCACCTTAATGAAGAGCTGAACATGGTTTGAGAGAAGCTATGAGATGTATTTACTGAAAAGATTTGGGTGTCCATTGATTTCTAGTGTTTGTTGGTAACATTATCCTCACAGCTCCAGTGCTAAACTGAAGAAGCAGCAGAATTTGGACCATGGATTGTCTCTGTCAATCAACTACATCCGGTGACAAATTGTGTAGATTTTTTTTGGCAAACCATTCCTTTAACAGCTAATTTCTTCTAATTGCAAATTGCAAACGCATTTCAACTTTATTTATGTAACACTTTTAAGTATATGTTTTTTTATACAAAAATGGGCCAAAATATATAGGTATGTGACGATTTATGCATATAGTTTGCAAAATGTGAATGGACTACAGTAGCCTGGGGGGTCCTGTGTAAAGCCAGAAGCCAGTTTTGGACACCAAACGTGTCTGATTAACTTTAGGATTATAGGGGAACATTGTGTAAATGAGATTTTTATAAAACTAGCCAATTATCTATGCTCCTACATCTACTAACTACTCACTACATTATAAGCAACTACAGTGCCCCAGGGGACCACTATGAGCAGTTACTGTAGCAGTGGATGGTTAGTGGTGGGCTGGCAAGTTAGGGTGGAGGTGGGTATGGGGGGGTGTCTGCGGTTAGGAGGCGTTAAGAAGGTCAGCAGGCATCGAGGAGGATGGATTAGGAAGGACAGGGGGCAGCTAAGTTTGCAATCTACCTCCACCTCAGTCTGTGGAGACTGGGACAATGCAGTGAGTGCTACAGAAGGTTCCCCAGATAATGAAGTGGGCAGCAGGGTGGGCTCCTCGTGATTGGAGTCTGGCTCGTGAGTGGGCATCTCTGGGATTAAGTCCATCTGGTCAATGGTCACAGCCGGAGTTTCTGCAGCGGCCGTTGGATGTTCAGTAACAGATGACGAAACCCCGCTTTTGACCTCTAGAGCCAAATACTCAGGCATATTGGTGGACACCTCCAGAAAACCCTCCTCCAGAGCTTCTGCCTCTTTCCTCTTCTTCCGGGACTCTTTCTTGTTCCCTTTCTTCCCTCGGTCCTTCTTCTTTTTGTTCTTTTTGCCCTTCCTGTCTTTTTTGGAACGCTTCTTTGGTGCCTCTGGTTCATCTCCTTGCATCCCATCCTCAAGCTTAAGGGGCTTGGCCTTTTGTGAGAAGGGGTTACAGTTTGGAGGAGAGGAAAGCATGAATGGAGAAGAAAGTCAAAGAGGTACAAGTTGACAGTGGAGAAAATACTACTGACACTACTGTTTTGCATTTACTCACCATAACAGCGCACACATAACATGAAGATGTATTTAAGTCACTGATCCCATTTCAGAAGGTATTTTCCAACATCAGTCAACCTACCTTCTGCTACATCTGTAGTAAATGATCAATTACCATGGACGATGCTTTTTTTAAATTGACAAATCCTTTCTTTGTGGAAACTGGGGTTAATGTCACGGTTGGGTTTAGGACTAGGATTCAATGAATTCAAACTCATTACATTACACTGAAAATCTTCCTATCTCCAAAAAGATGACCTTTATATCAGAAAGAAAAATATTAACTTTCAACGTAACCAGATATTTTCTGGATCATTTTTGTTGACATAGTGTTAAAGGCAGGTTAACCTGTCAATTTTTTTCTGATGGTGACATTTTCAGAATCAGAATCAAAAGACTTTATCGAAACTGCTTATGTTACGACTGCACAGACACATGGAGACACAGAGACAAGAACAATATAAAATATTAAGTCTAAAATAAATCCAACACTCAAAACTCAATATGAAATACACAATGATATATACACAAATACTGGGTATTAATACTATAGACCAGGAACTTACAGCTAAGTGAGTAACTAACAGCACAAATCTTGGTTAGGAGTATATGACTGCACTTAATAGAGATCAGTAGTAGATCAGTGATATTGACATAAGTAGTGATATTTCACATGACTGGACTATAAAAAAAAACAATAATACAATAATAATAATAATAAAAATAATAATAATAATAATAATAATAATAACTATTATTATTATTAGTATTATTATTATTATTATTAGTATTATTGTTGTTTTTGTTGTTGTTGTTGTTGTTGTTGTTATGATTATATGGCCATATTGC
>JBBPCZ010000148.1:3081728-3092951 GCA_037974445.1 Brycinus macrolepidotus | reverse complement strand
TGTATATATATATATAGTATGTAGTATACTATAAATTAATATACCAGAACAGCAGAAAAAAGAACAGCATAAACCTAAAACACAGCACACACATAGTGATCTGCCATGACTCACTACTTGCAATCAGACGAATATGAAATCTTTGCTCAGTGTTAAATTAATGTCAAACACAAATTACAGACACAAACATTTCTCTGGTCATGGATAATACAGTACATACAGTAAATCAGTCTCCTCAGAGGTGGGTATACCATCAATACCAAAATATATTGCAGACAGATACCAAAGCCATCACTTCAGCTGTGAAAACTCTCTGCGATAAACAAAGCTTTAAAAATCAAGTGTTACACAGACTTGATTTTATAAGATATATATTCTAGGCCAGTATGCCCAATTAAGTGAACTAAGCACTCACCCAGTACGGCACTTTAGGAAGGGTGGCAAAACTTTCACCCCCACCTCCCACTTGATTGACACCATTGGGTCTGAGTACTATCAGCCTGACAACACCACTGGATCAGATCGCTGTCGATAGCTGCTGGATTTGTGACGCAGAATCAGAGTGCCTGGTGGTGGTGGCCAAGTGAGTAGGACTCTTGCCTCTAGACCAAGAGGTCATGGGTTTGAATCCCACCTTCAGCACCACCACTGGGTCCCTGAGCAAGACTCCTAACCCCAAGTTGCTCCAGGGCGACTGTCCCCTGTAGTTAGGAAATGGAAGTTGCTTTGGATAAAAGTGTCTGGTAAATGTAAGTTTACCACATTTTTCAAACAGGAGGAGAGACACAATTCGACCACTTTGGAAGACCAGCCATCAAAATCTTTTGCCCCCTTCACCTGGTTAGTTGTTAATGCTGCATTAACAATGTTTCTTGCCTCAGTTAGTGCAGGAATGGTGGTATTTCCATCACAAAGTGCTTGTGTTTGGAGAACGATTTTTTTAGTTCTTGTGTAACATTCATGTGGTGCGCTAATGCCGTAACTGACCCGACAAAAAGTCCAGCTATCCAATGTCAGTGCAAAGTTCTGTTTCTTCATTCATCCTTTACACCACATGTGCACTGAAATGTGGACATATTACCTGAGTCAGAATCCCATGGATTGAGCACATTGACGGCAAGTGTGATTACACCCATTTCTATGCGTGCCCTACCATGTTTTTATGTATGTTTTTCAAAAAGAGAAAAAAGCTTTTTTGTTTGTTTGTTTTTTTAATAAAATGAATGGAATCTTTAACATGCTACACATGTTCTTAATAAAAGCTAACAATCAGCAGACTACTAGATTACTAATGTAATTGGTGGTGACAGCACAGTAGAAAGGTATTGTTATTTATATCATTCACTGAGAGCTGCCAGCGGACAGGTTTTGGCATCTGAAGCATTTTACGATGGAAACGATGACCCTAATTCTATACTGCCCCCCCTCCCCACAGTGTTTCTTTCTCCCCTGCGTTAATTAAACATGTGGGAAGAGTTTGCCCATGCCAAGCCATTGCTGGCCGGCAAAGCCCTGCTGGATTTTTATGGCATTATTTATTTGCTTAGCAGATGCCTTTTATTCAGAGCCTTAGCGCAGAGCGCAAAGCATGGCAACAGACTAAATGGTGGGAGAAGTGAGGGGGAAAAAAGACAGGCCGCAGCACAATGGAAAACATCAGGTATTGATTTAAAGGTGCTTCACGAAGGGCTCTACTTTGATACAAAGTAATAAACGACGGCTGTAAATACAATAATTGCAGAGCCATCAACTTTACACCCGCCATCTCACGCGCATATGCAAGCACTCCCGAACCGAGCCGGTTTATGATCGCTGTTTTAATTTGCATCAATCTGGCGGAGAAAATGTTTGACAGTTGTGTAAGTTAAGTCCTATATCATAAGCAAGCGGAGGATGGGGGAGTTAGGTAGGAAGCCAAGTGTAAGGTTTGCTTTTTTCTCCTCCAGCCTCTTGCACACACACACACACACACACACACACACATGCATGAACAGGTTAGTAAGGAAGAAGGGTCTAGAACTTAGTGCAGCTTCATTATCTGCAGTGTAGGCATAATTATTGAAGCTCAGTGGAGCGCACAACTTTTTTGCGCTTTTCTTCTCTGTAACATACTAAGTAAGTCACTTTGGATAACTGGCCACTCTAACACCCCTGATAACACAGTCATGAAACTAAAGCTGAAGTGGGACAAACTGTCTGCCTTTCTCTATGTTCAGGCTCATGCCGTTTGGAGTAGGGGTGGAAAACAGTCAGGCGTATGTAGAAAAACAGCAGCCTACCGTTACAGGACAATCTGTGTCCCATACATTAGGACAGTGGTTTGACAATTGGTGAATAGTTTCAGGAGCTTTTCCAAACTGATGAAGGTTAATTTTCACAGTGCTATTGTCTGAGCTATCACTGCTAGAGCAGGGACAATAGAGAAACATGCACAGATACTAGAGCAGCACAATACTGACAAAATACTAGTATTGCGATTATACTGCGACACATTGCATTAGAAAATGGTCCTGTAAGACTGAATTCATTATACCTTGGTGAAATTTGGCTGTTGTTGGATTACATGACCTCGATTCACCCAGTAACTCACCTGGAGCTATAACTGGTAACTCAAAAACACTGTGATTGATTAAAGGCTAATTTGACCTCAGTTTTAACAAAATCTCTTACATTATTTATTGGCTTTTCATTAAAATCAACCAGTGACTTTCTGCAGACCACCAGACACATATCAAACTAAAACTGGCATACTGTAGCCCTCAGTATGCCTGGAACAATTGTGAATTATGAATTATTTATACAGTTGTTTCTACACACGTTGTATGTTTGTGTCACTAATTACTGAGCGCTAGTAAGCAAGAGAGCCAATTAGGCTTTTACTGTAATAGTTGCATACAGTTGACAAAAGGTGATTAAATAAATAAACTTACAAAATTATTTACACTGTAATTAACGGTCAGCAAAATGTCATGGTTGTGGGCGTACTCCGAGGGATCTGCAATCAATTAAATAAGGTTTAATCTTTTCATTTAAAGAATAAATGGGAATATTACAATGGCTAAAATGCCCAGCCTGAGTAATGCCCAGAGGTAATGAAGTACATTCCCTGAGTAAATAGAGCTCTGACCGACTCAGCATAACATGGGCATGGTAAATATCTGACCTCTGACCTCTGGAAATTCACAAGCCATTAAAAACAAAAAGACAGCACTGGGAACAAGAGCAGAAATGCCTCCTCTGAGAGGGAATTTTAACAGCACTCCTCTACAGTGTTTACATATTCCCAGTGAGCATTTTTCCAAAAGGAGAAAAAGCTCTGTGTCTTTTTCGGCCCAAAATGGCTGTTTGAAACGGCTGTACTGGTGTACTTGTTTAAATCATTCAAATTAAATTCAGAATCAGCTGAAATTTATGGTTAACCTGAAGAATGCCACTTACTCAGAAATACTTGATGTCTCCAGTTAGTTCTAAATGGCCTAAAAGCGGAAGAATGATGGCATAAAGCCTGAGTGTGCTTCGACAACAGGGACACACTTTATGGTGGCTTAAAATAAATCACAGGCCTATGAGTTTGTCGCTTTGTAGGATCCTTCAGTGCTGTCGGAAAAGGCTAAAACGATATCATGAGCAGCCACAACAGAAATCAAACTGTCTCTTTCACCTCCCTTGTCCCGGTTTAGGCCCCCATCCTGGCTACTGCAGGCCTTCACATGGGCCTGGGAAACATTCCTGTCCCAGCATCGCCAACGGAGTCCCTGGGGCAGGTGGCAAGACAGCCGATTGGGGCTGGAGATGGCCCAACACCCCTCTGGCTGCTTACCTCCACTAACACCCACCTGAGCCAGGTTGACAAAAAATCGATTTGAGTTTTCCACTTCCACAAGCACAATCAGTCAGCCAAGACATGTTTACAGGCTGAAGTTCGCTAATGTGGCAAAAGTCCCACGATAAAGATTCTGCCCTGCACGGGATACAGAGATAAGTCCTTAATCAGTGGACCAGTCTCAGCTAAGACAACATAAACAGAGCATTTTATACCCAAAGAGAATTTCAGAAGTGGTAACTGAGTAGCTTCGTCTCTAATTCTGACTGTTAAACACGAAGCATTTGACTGATGATTCCTGATACTGTGGCCACCTTTTTTCTGTTCCACCTTAAATGGAACAATAATTTCACTCTGACTGCTGCATTGCTTAAGGTGGTACTGAAAACTCTCTTCCAGGAGATCTTCATTTGGTAAACCAGATAAACTAATGAAAATGTCACTAAACAAATCTTTGAGAAGATTTATGCCCTGAATTTACTTCTGAATCATCGTTGCCGTCTAGATCAGCAAAAATATCTTATCTTAACTTATCTTATCTCCTTATCTTAACTTACTGCGTAACATTACGTCCCAATTCTCTGTAAAAAAAGAAATGAATGCATATATTAAGCTGTCAACTATTTCGATTCAGAAGTGAAACTATATGAAATATAAAAAACTATGCACATGTGAAAAGTAAATTATTTTTCACAGTGATATTCAGAACAAGTATTCAGAAACTCATCAGGAATACCGACCAAGTATCTGAAACTTGAAAAACGCCGTTAAGGCCAGATCTAATGTTACTTTATTTATTATTAATTTCCTGATTTATTTATTAAATCTATGTGGCCTGAGGCAGCACAACCTGGATGTTTCATCAGTTTACACTCTCTGGATCTTTCTGACACTGCGTGCAGGTCTGTGTCTCACAAATAATTAATCTGCAGCACACGAAGCTGTGTGAGAAAGACCTCCTCCAGGAATCCTGCCTCATTCTACTTCATTCTGCTTCACCTGCCTGGGTGTGTCTGCCCCTGCAGGGTCTGAGCACTTTACAGCAGAGGCTGCTTGCATGTATCACCTCAGATAACCATGATATCAGACCAGAGACTGACAGGGATTCAACATTCTATTCCAAGTTCTTCCAAGTTATCCGGAATGCATTAATGCATTATTAGTAGCAAAGATTCCCAGTGAATTCCAAGTATTAAAGCTCATTGCCCCCACTTTTTTTCTCTGCTGGAGTCTTCTACATACGTCTTTCATTTTTTCTGTCACAATAAAGCTCCCTTTGCTCACACAAGCAGTGTAAGGGGGTAGGAGAACAATGCCTCCCTTCTATAACACACACACACACAAACACCCTGGATGCCCACTGTCC
Source organism: Brycinus macrolepidotus (assembly GCA_037974445.1). NCBI lineage: Eukaryota > Metazoa > Chordata > Actinopteri > Characiformes > Alestidae > Brycinus > Brycinus macrolepidotus. Next base: position 3,087,762 of record JBBPCZ010000148.1, on the reverse strand, counting down.
CACACACATGTTACCTAACCCCCTTGCTTTCCTGTACAGATCAACAGTTTTATTCAGGTGACACAAAAATATTCCTGACTGTTTCTTCTCAACAAGAAAAGCAACATCATAAATTCAAAAGTATGAGAAAGCCACCTGTCTCTTACAGCCTAGGCCATCTCGCCTTATGAAGTGAAATCAATTCCTCGCAATGTCATGGTGCGTTTATTTGTTTACATCCACTTCCACAGCCTGGTTGCTTTGTTGAGTACTTAATGCCCATAAAATATCAACCATCTCCCAACTCCACCAGGCTTCAGAATCTCTCCTCAGTGGGTCAGTGCAGAATTGCTGCCAAAACATCTGTGAAGCAAATCTCATTTTAAAGAGGACATTTTTTTTATATATTTTTCTTGCATTTTTTTTTTTACCCCTGAAGATTTGTATTGATTTATGTACCAAAAAGGGCCATAATTCATTTTTACAGGACCATTTTCCAGCCTCTCTCTACCCCTCAGTGTTAAACAGGCTGTTTGTGTCACCATGCCTTTATATATGTACTTGTCAAAGGGAGCGACCTGAAATATGGCCTTTTATTGGCCCATTTTAGTGCATTTCTATTTCTTTCCTTTTACATATTTCCAAAATTACAATATTAAATTACAGAATGAGTCAAAATTGTGTTACAAATAAATTAAATTCAGCAGATAAAGTGTGTTCTGTAAAGGATGTATACTTATTTTCACTTACAAAATCAATAAACCATGTCATCTGACCAGAGGTCAACTCTGACCTCTGTCCTGATTGCCTGCACTGTATCATTTGAAAAGCAGTCCAAGCTGAAACATGGAACAAAATGTAATCCTCAGAGACGTGACCAAACTGCAGTCCTTTTGAACCTTTTGAATGCCTGGATATTTTGGACACACTGTTACGCAAAATATCCTCCAATAAGCTCCAATAACTACAGACTGCAGCATAAACACATCACTTCAGAGTGAATTAGAGAGCTAAACTGTTGAAGGCTGAATGGTTGCTTATGTGTAAATACTTTCAGGGTTGAGACATCATGGGTGGTAGTAGCCTAGTGGGTAAAACACTTGCCTGTGAACCTGCTGACCACAAAGTTGCAGGTTCAAATCCCCCCACTTTCTACCATTGTGTCCTAAAGCAAGACAGTTGTTCCAGGGGGTCTGTCCCTGTAACTAATGGTTGTAAGTTGCTCTGGACAAGAGCATCAGCCAAATTCCCCTTTACATCATCAATTCCAAATGCATCGTATGTTCCATATATTGACTATATGGTTGGGGGAGTGAGTTAACTCTTTGAAACATTAAAAATACATTAAAACATCAAAGGATTACAAAGCAAGAAAATGCACTTTTCTATGATATGGGCCCTTTAATGGAACTCCCCCCACTGTCCTTCACCCACTATTACCGTTTACTACCATAAAACCATCAACACCAGGACCACTAATCCCACTCTTTTTGTAAAAAAAAGATCCCAGAGGGTCTTCTCCACAGTCACCTCATTCCTCACTCCACACCCTGATCTAAACACAGCAACAAAATCATTACATTTCCATCCTGTGAACAACCACAAACTTATGAGCCTGTTTTCCAAAACATATTAAACCCACTCCTAGTCTAAAATCCTCAGAGACTGAGAAATGAAGTGCAAGGCTTGGCTTAATCTGTCCCCACAAACACCTACACATAAGAAACACTAAGTAAAAATAGTGTATCTGCAGAAGCTTGCAGATCTCCTTGCCCTCACAAGGCCAGAATAAATGAAATTAGCCTAGCTGTGACCTCTGACTTCCAGGGGCCTGGAGAGAAAGTCCTGCGGACAGAGGCAGTGAAGCGAGGACATAAAGCACAATAGCGCTCAGACACTCCCAGGAGCTCCTCTGACTCTCTCTCTCAGAGCAGCCCCCCCGCAGCCCCCCGCAGCCCTTGGCCTATGGCATGGCCTTTATCCTCTTTATACACTTGGTGTGTAAAGGCCTTTAGAAGTGGCCACTATAAGAAGTGCAGACAGAAGCAGGTTGTTATTTATTATTTCTCATTTGTCAAATGGAATTTATAAAGTAATTAATTATCAGAGGTGTAACAACACATTCTACCCACGATTGAAACTCGATTCATAATACTGGGTTCACAATTCGATATTCTCACAATATTTTGAATGAAATTTTAATAAAGGAAAATAAATAAATAAAATGAAGGAAAATCAAGGCTATATTCAGGTGTGGTAATCTATTATCTACTAATGAAACCAGAGGTGGGAGGCAGGAGGAGGGCGGTCTATGATGTGCACGAGCTGGACTGAGGTGTTCAAACAATGCAACTGCATCAGATATCAGCTTGTAAAATGCTCATTCTCCACAGTGTGCACTGTCAAGTTTTTATATATATCAAGATTTTTTGATGCATTGTTACACCCACATTGATTACATTTAGTTAATTACGTCATGTAAACGTCTGGAACTGTAAACTGTAACTAAACTTGGTTTGAAAAATCCATATATCCTAAGGACTTAACCACACTCACACACACACACACACACACACACACACACACACACACACATTTTCAGGTTCAATCGGATTTTCTAAGGTTAATCAGGTTATATCAGGTTATTTAGGTTACATTTAAGGTTATATATAAAAACCTGTTATTTGAATGCAGGTGTGTGAAACATAATCCCGCCCCTCTCCGCCCACTTTACTCTGATAGGCTGGACCCTGAATTTTCATCACTGACAGTGGCTTCCATGAATGACAGTGAATGAATGAAGCGAATGTAAAAAAAAACCCATCCATACACTGCTGATGTTTTGACACTGCATTGAAATCGCAATAGCCTTAATATATTCCACTATTTACTGAAACTGAATAAAGATGTCTGTTCTTTATTCCTAAACATGTTAGAAGTGCTCCAAAGCCAGATCTGTCGCAAGTTACTTCTACTATTAGCTAGAATGGCTAGTGGTCAAGTCATTTATATGTGACAACACTGACCCTCACCTTCATTTTGCAGTATATGTTACAGATTTACTGTGTGCTGAACCTCCTCAGGGAATGCAGGGGTAACTGTACTCCATTTCTCTGTAACACTGCTCTTTTCCACTAAACCAAGGCATTAGTCCAGCCCTGCAGCTAGAGTGACCTTTGATAAGAGTGGGTTCAGTTATGTGGGTCAGCAGACGGTGCAGTGGAGTGTGTGTGCGAGCTGGTGTGTGAATTGTAGTGCTGTTGCAGGGAGCCGGGCATCGTTACACATCACTCTCACATTCTTGTCCCTCTACAGTTTGTTCTGCTTGTGTTTGCTCACTGCGAGAGGGCCAGACTGCTCCAGAGCTGCAGGGCCCTCAGAGGAAACACCTGCAGCCCGCAGTCCCAGACACTGACCGCTGGGATCCTAAAACACTGCAGCTCCAAATCAACAATGTAGTACATTCGTAGATCACTGACAACAACCAGTCTTTTGCTGCCCGGTCCCGTCCAGCTCACAAACACTGTTCCCAAGTTTCTACGATAGAATCTGCGACCGTAGCGCCTTCGCTCAAATACAGCCTTTAAATGGCTTTTATTTAATGCCTTTCAGCAGACTGTGCTGGACAGTACTCGCGGGAGACAGTCGTGTACAAAGTTACTCCTGGTCAAATGGTCACTATTAGACTTTCTGAGTGTGGGGACAAGTATGGGGAAAGCAGTACGGGTAATAAAGCTAAATAAGGCATTTTTCTTTTTGTTGGCTGAATTTAATACATTAAAAAAACATGAAATATAGAATGTGCCATAACATTTGTACATACTATGTTTTTTTCCTCAATATGTTAACAACAAGTTACTATGTATTAAAGTGTGCAGTTCTCTGTAGAGGATGAGTTCTTCTTTACACAAAATCAGCCAAAAATGTCCAGGGGCGCCCAAACTTCTGCACACAACTGTTTGAATAAGTCAACAAAGTAAATCTATAAACAAACTTCACGTCTACTGTAATGTTTTATTCCAGGCTGGATCTCATGTTTCATATGATTTCCTGTCTTTTATATGCTTGTACAGGGAGAGTTGACTGTCCAGTGTCCACTGCAGCCTAGCAGGAGGGCACTTTCTTTCAGGCCTGCAGCGAGATCAGCCTCGGGTCAGGCGACTGGGGTGGACTGTGAGTGATGACAGCGTTGTGTTATTTAAGACAAGCCTGTGGGTGGTTTCAACTTCGACTTCAAAACTCCAGACAGAATCCATTATATTAATGAATGATAAGAACCATGTTCTCTGTAGTGGAAGATACCATGAATATATTTACATGTACATTTACAGCATTTGGCAGACATCTGTGCTTTGTAGTCCATAAGAAAACATGTCCCTCATACTAGTACGCCTAGACTTAAATTAAGAGCCACAAGAAGACTAAGATTCTACCTGACATGAAGTTACTCCACCAGGATTGCGGGTGGGAGGTGTTGGGTGGGAAATCACGATGCTGGTCTTAACTTTTGGATGACTGTCAGCCATTGGCAATGAAGATCCACTGGCCCAACCCGAGTCCAAACAAAACTGACAAAATTTTGACAAAGTTCTCTCAGAACCAGACTTGAACCTGGCAACTACCAACCAGAGACCAATTCAAACTCCACATCCATCAAAAACAATAGCTTAACCAAAGTCTACATGCCTCGTAACAGCATCCGGCAAGTTTTTTAGCATGTACAATCTTATATAACATTCCGAATTACCAAACATCTAAAGTTTGCCTATTCCATTTTACTGACTTAATCATTCTTACATGATTGGCCAAGTTCAAAATTTTAATGTAATAAAACACAAACAAAGATTGAAGTGGGAAAAAAACCAAAGCAGGGATGAATTCAGGTGAAAATCTGTTAAAGTTGAGAGCCGGGCTGTGAGAAACCTGAACCTAGCTTGAGCCTGACAAGTATTTCAGAAATGATGCCCAAAACTAGTGTGTGGCTACGCTGAAGACTTGAGTCATTGTTCATCAAAGAAAAGTATAAAGGCTGTGATACTCTGATGCATTAAGAGTGTGTGGGTGCGGGGAGAGTGGGGGCTGTCTCTGCGGACCAGATGTTTACACTCTAGCTTGTAATGTTAGCGATTGGAGAGGGGTGCCGCATGGAGCTGGTGACTGTTATCAATGCATAAGTTATATGGTAGGAAATTCCAGCTTGTCGAGACTGATCACTGGGAACCCTCCCAGCAGGGAAATCTGACCATTTGAAGGGCCTGACTGGTAGCCCTCAACATCTAAGCTTCTTCTCTTTCTCTGATCCCGTCCATACTGTTTCATTTGTTTACATTTTTTAAGTTATTTGTAGCAAGATCAAAGAGAACCATGCATTGCTGTTCTTCTGTGGGGAGTCGCAGCGGGACGTGTGAAGCTGCAGGATCACACAGTGAGCATGTGTGTGTGTGTGTGTGTTTGTGAGAATTCCCCTGCCATGGTAAAAGAGGCAAGTTGTATTTTGATATAAAGGAAGCATGGATTCACCAGATAATGTGAAAATATACCCCCCCACCCCTCCACACTAGTTGCATCTGAATGAGAACCGAGAGGAGCTAGAAGGACGCCTGCAGGAATGTGTTTTGGTACCCCATCGTCGACCACGGCACCATAGCAGCGGTCTGCTGTCCAACATATGTAGTTATGCACAAGCAGCAGATTCCAAAACGTTCTCAGCACGAGAAAGCAGCTACTCCACCGTTGACTAGTTTAACGACATCCGGGCTCATCACAAAGGACTGATATCATGCCAGCATCCCACATTCCTATCTCATTATCTGCTACTGATTCACAATTTGGACAGTCTGAGGATCCCACAAGATTCCCCTCAGGATGTTTAGATGGTGGACCATCAGATGCTTCACACTGATCAGCTGATGCACAGAACTACTTGATTTACTGAAATTAAGATGGAAAAAGATCCAGCAATATAGTCTAAAATGGATTATACAGCTCCGGAAAAAAATAAGAGACCACTGCAAAAATGTTCAGTTTCTCAGGTTTTGTCTTTTATAGGTGCAAG
>JBBPCZ010000148.1:3018024-3063712 GCA_037974445.1 Brycinus macrolepidotus | reverse complement strand
TAAGAGTGAACAAGAGATTTGTTTTCTTTGAATTATTCTAGTTCTGTAAACACTGCATCATTTCTCTTATTTTGATGTTTTGTCAATTCCTTTAAAATGATGCTTTAAAGAATAATATTTTTATTTGGAAATTAGGAGAAACATTGTCAGCAGTTCTTAAAAACTAAGGCAAAGCTGTTCAGTTCAGTACCTGCACCTATAAAAGATAAAACCTGAGAAACTGAACATTTTTGCGACATTTTTACAACATATATATATACAGAGAACACACTTATATATACACATATATATATACATATGTGATCACACATGTACGGCAAAAGACATATTTAAGTGTGTTTTCTGAATAGGGTGTGTACTTATTTTCCATAAGAAAATTAACAAAATGTTCTTTGACTGGAGTCAATATATATTCACATCTAACACTTTCTGGCTTTTTCTCAGCATATATTTTACACCAAACAGACGTAGACACATATACACATTGTGTAGGTATGTGTGTGTGTGTGTGTGTGTGTGTGTGTGTGTGTGTGTGTGGGTGTGAGTGTAGGTATGTGTGTGTGTGTGTATGTGTATGTGTGTGTGTGTGTGTGTGTGTGTGTGTGTGTGTGTTGGGGGATGTGTCTATCCATGTGCATGCATTAATGTGTTTGCTAGTGCCGCATTTCCTTTGCCTTTTATGTTACAGCCCCACTTTATAGCCTCGCAGCTGTGGCCACAGCACAATACCCAACAAGTCCTGACTTGGGTGTGACCTCTGCATTAGAGCTCAGTGATTCCATCACCTGCTCTCTGACACCTCCCAGCTTTAGACAAGCTTAAAAAGGCCCAGCGAACATAATACCAGCCTTCTGACCCCAGCGCAACCCACCTGCTGATCCCACTGCAGACTCATTCCATGAGATCAGCGCCAAATCTTCTAATGTCCGCTTTGAATAGTAAATGACACACATCGATTATTACATTTACTTTTAAATTGCTATTATTACCGTATATAATATTACGTTCAAGTATGCACAAATATGTCTGAGAATTACACTTTTTTAAGCATGAAACACTTGAGGCCTAATTTTAGCTTTTAAAACTCATTTTTGCAGATTTTTGCCTCTTCTTCTTTTGCCTCATCATGGACTCTTCATAACGTTCATAATATATGATCCAATACCACTATAAGCTCCTAAAAGCCTTATTTATGACCCAGAACCACTTTGCATGCCCTTCTACTCTGCAGTGCATTTACTTCACTTTTCTTAAAAAGGATTTGCTGCTGGTCCTCATTCATGCAGTTTTGTGATCTGACAGCAGGGGGCAGTGCAGCCTCACATTTGCTCTCTGGGCCTGAGCTTTGGTTGACATGTGGTGGGTGTAGAATTTGACAATGGCCTGCTGTATTGTGTATAAAGGGAAGAATGCTGAGGGGTTCAGGGGGGTGTAAACAAACTGCCCTAGGGCAGATAATGTGATCTGTTGGTCCGAAGACTAAAGTCTACTCTCAGACTCCAGAGGCTGGTGAATTATTACCTGCTGGTGGTAAAAAAGCTTTGCAGCTGTAAGAAATAGCACTCAATAATTTCAAGATTACATAACATTGCATGCCAAAATATTCTCTCTCTCTCTCTCTCTCTCTCTCTCTCTCTCTTTCTCTCTTATGAATAACATGTTATTCTGCATACTGCAGTCATGGCTAGGGCAGAGTGTGGTCATACAATATATTTACAAATTCTTTTCTGGAGAGTTTTATTATGACTATATACTATATTTTATATTGTTATTGCTCCCGTGTCTCTGTGCAGTTGTAGCATAAGCAATTTCCTTCGGGATCAATAAAATTTTCTTTCTCTGACACCCGAAAGTTTGCTTTGGTTGTGATGATTTGATTGCAGCCACAAAAGCATTAATGAGGTCAGGAACTGATAGTGGATGATTGTCTGGTCTCACAAACTCCACACCAACTCATCTTACATTAAACTCACACTCCGATGTGGCCTGGTGGTTAGGGAGTGTGGGGTTTGAAGGTCATGGGTTTGAATCCCAGGCCTGTCAGTGACACCACTGAGGAACCCTTGAGCAAGGTACTGTCCCCATACTCTGCTACTTCACTTGGGTGAATGGGTTAAATGCAGAGAACAATTTCGTGCTGTTCACACTGTGCTGTGGGGTCTTCTTGTATGACAATTGGACACTTTACACTACAGAGAATGGGGGGGTGCTTTTATACTCCTGTAGCTGATGCCTGGCATTGGGCTTAGTGACCTGACAGTGTGTCAGCAGTGGCTGCACTTTAAACTTAAGGAATTCACTTACAGAGTGGCTGTCTACTTTTGGGCTTGCACTCAGTGTCCTGCAGGAGGGAATGGGAGGATGGTGTGTGTGTGTGTGTGTGTGTGTGTGTGAACGCGCCAGGCGCCCGGGTCTCCTCTTTTTGAACTTTTGTCCAAGTCCAGATGCCCTGTTCTCCAGTCCAATCCAGCTGCTGAAGCACTCGGTTCGTGTTTTGTTGTTGTTTTCGGTCTCTGATCGATGGGTTTCTGACATGTGATCGTATTAGCCGCTCACATGGGCGCCGTTATGCGTGATCCGCTCTCGCTTTTTAAAGTCCACCGATCAAGCCCGCCGTGTGACAACCACCCGAGGCGGAGAGACGTGAGGACACACTCTCACACACTCTCTCTCACACACACACGCATGGCGAGCGGAGGGCAGAAAGTGGTGCTGATCACGGGCTGCTCGTCGGGCATCGGGCTGCGGATCGCCGTGCTCCTGGCCAGAGACGAGAAGAGGCGTTACCATGGTAAACGAGCTCTCCTTCCCTCTATAACCTGCTTTCTGATGTAAAAGTGTCAGAGTTGATGACGTTGTGGGTTTATCCACCCTGAAAAAAAAGTAGTCCAGATTGCTGCTTTAACTTTAACGTTAACTTTCGGGTCTAAAAGTATCTTCCACGTCCCCGTTCGGGCACTTTTCGGAGCTCCGGAGTGTCTCTCCGTTCTCCCGGAGAAAGCTCCGGTTTCCAGGGGCCCGAGCGATGCGCCTCTGCCAGGCAAGAGATCATAAAGACACTGCCAGTTCCCTTTCAACTGACTTCTCCGGGACAAAGCAGCCTTTATGGAGCGCTGCCCCCGTTTAGTGGCGTGTCTAATGCCCCTCTGAAGGGAGTGTTGGGAGAAGGACAAAGTTGGAGACCTGGACAAGAGAGGGCTCACTCTCTGGAGCTCGCCCCCAGCAGCACTGCTCCTTCCCTGTCCTCCCCAAGCCCACCTCCAGCCTCATTAACGTCAGACCCTTCCCTGATTCACACGTTGCCTCTGAGGGCTCTTTTTTTTATGATCTCCTTGGAAAAAAAAGAGCAGCTGATCCCAAACTGTAAAAGAAGAAAGTCTTTCTTGAACCCTGACCCATTTCTGAGAACATTGCAACACAGCAGAGCCTTGTGAGGTTGCTGCTGTTTTTGAAAAAAGGGTAGAAAATCTGCGGTGATTTAACATTTCATTGGACTTGGTCGTAATGAGGAGCTCTGACCTATGCCAGCTAAAGGGAGGCCAAAAAAAGATCCCAGGGAGAGCGGTCCATTCAGCACATTCAGCAATGTTTAAGCTCCTCAAATCTTATTCCACAATAACAGCAGGAACAATGAAACAGTTGTTCGGCTGTTCCCTCCAAATGCTTAAAGGCTCTGGCCTGGTGTGTTCGCTCAGGCCCAGCCATGGGTCTGAAGGCTTTATGCACTCCCTCCTTCCAGGTAAAGCAGATCCACACACACTAATGATTATTCCGGTCACATGTGTAATAGTCCAGAAGCAGCCCCTCAGTAGTGTTATGCAAGAGCTGCAGTTTTTTTTTTTTTCACAATGAAAACCATTTTCAGCTGGTCCTGGTATTCCAGAGCAGGTCAAACCAAGCACACACAAACAAACGCTGATTGGATTCAGCACAGCAAAGTCGTTTAGTGGGAAAGACATACTTTTCAAGTAATGTTTGGGACGGGATCTTCGCATGGACTAATCTGATTGACTTTGAGGTCAAAAGAGGCAACGATTCGCTATGAGATACTGGATAGCCAGATGTAGGTTAATGTCTAGGAGGTTTCAAAGTGCAAAAAGAAATTGAGGCTTGTCCTCACAGTTTATCTGTTTATCATCCAGCCCAAATCTGATTAGCATCATTTGGCACCAGGTGTACTCTCTGTTTGTGCATCTTGTGTGTGTGTGTCTGTGTGTGTTTGTGTGGGGTGAGTGGGTACAAGAGGAAGATAAACATATACAGAGGGCAAAGTGCAGCATACTTGCCGTATGAAACTTTTTAGTCAGCACTAGAATACCTTTGCAGATAAATCTCTTTCTGCTGGATATGTAGCATTACCATTTCTCAGACAAGAACAGAAAACCCATCAACTCAAAACACACTTGTAATTGAAGCAGTGGAAGGTGTCTCAGCACCTGCCCATTGACTTTGACTATATGTGTTCTGTGATTCAATTTACATGCTGCAGATGTTAGATAGAGATAACATTGAAAAATGCTACAGCGTTTCTTTGCCATACTGAATCATTTGTATTACCTGGTTATTAAAATAATTATTATATTATCTTGATTCCATCCTTTTCATGCTATTGGCTTTGCTTCTGTGTTCCACCCTTTGCTAAACTGTCTTGATCATTTGCACTCTCTCTCTCTCTCTCTCTCTCTCTCTCTCTCTCTCTCTCTCCCTCTCTCTCTCTCTCTCTGGTTTTCAGTCATTGCCACTATGCGGGACCTGAAGAAGAAGGATAAGCTGGTGGAGGCGGCGGGAGACACCTTTGGGAAAACCCTGACACTAGAAGCTCTGGATGTCTGCAGCGACGACTCCGTCAGGCAGTGCATCAACGGTGTCAAAGATCGGCACATCGACATCCTCAGTGAGTCATGTGCGCGCCGAGTGAGCGCTGTGTGACCCTTGACCTCATAAGTCATGTTTCAGGGATAGAGTACATAAACAAGCCTGCTTTGTTGCTGTAGCGGCCTCTCGATTTGTTATGCACTGCCTGACAGCCTGTGGTTTGCAAAGCAACTACTGTATATCCTAACACACAAGACACTCAGGAACAGGTCTGGGACAAGGATGTATTGATTGGATAGCAGTACTTCAGCCCTGTAGGGGCTAATGGAGGCTTGTGTTTCCTATAAATCACATTAAAGTCATGGCCATGTGCCAGCCATCTGGTTTTTTATGCACTTTGTCATACTGTTATCTAGAAACCTGCTCTAATGGACAGAATCAGGCTTTACCATGGCTGCTCCTGATTTCTGAGTGATTTTCTTTTGTCAGAAACCACACAAGCAAGGCTATATGAGATTACTTTAGAACTGGACACAAGTGTAAGATGGTTTAGAAGGTAGGGTAGTGATCATTAATGGACTGTAAGCTAATAACTGCAGACAGTTCTGTTGGTCCTTCTATTTCTAGCCTTTCAACAAAACCCTAGACCAGCAGTCCATGATTCTCTCCATCTCTGTCTATAGTAAACAATGCTGGAGTGGGTCTGCTGGGTCCAGTGGAGAGCATCAGCATGGAGCAGATGAAGAGAGTGTTTGAAACAAACTTCTTTGGCACCGTGCGCATGATCAAAGAGGTCATGCCTGACATGAAGAAACGCAGGGCGGGCCACATCATCGTCATGAGCAGCGTCATGGGCATGCAGGGTAGGACAGGTTCAACCTGGCTCACTTGGAGTCAGACACTGGAGACTAACAGCAGCTTTGCTGAGTTTAACACCAGGGGGCAGTAATAGATCCTTTAAAATCATAAAGAATAGAGCACAATGGCCTAAAAATCTGGAGCAATTGACTGTAGTCAAGACAACCTTAGTCAAGTCCAAGGCAGTAGACTGAGTCAAGACCAAGTCTAACAGAGGATAAGACCACGCCAAGAAAGAGTGCAAAGACTAAGATAAGACCAAGCTTTAACAAGTCTTTAACTGCTTCCAGTCCAGATTTCCCTCTTTTTTTTTTTCAAATTGTTTGGTGGAATTAAAGTGACCTCTTCCCCTACAGATTCAAATGGGGCAACAGAATGAACACTTAGATTTTTAGAATATAATTTCATTTTTCTATAGTGTTTAAAGGATATTCTGTCTTTATGTAATCATCTACATTTGGATTCAGTTTATGCTGAGTCTTTCTCTCTTCTTCCAAAAAAAAAACTGGTTGAGTATTTCAAGAAAGAAAGTTAAGAGAAAGAAAATATAAGCATTACTTATTTCAGTGATTGTTTTGGTGAGACCAATGTCTGGGACCAAGTCCTCTAAATAGAAATTTTATCGAGATCTGAAGAATAGACCAGACAAGACTCAGATATCACAGCTCTAGTAGAGCAAAACTAATTGGTACTCAATTAGTTTTGCTGCTTGTGATTTGTTTAGTTGTTCCAGTGCTAATCACATCCACCCAGTGTTCCTGAAGGCCTGATGAACTGAATCAGGTGTGATGAAACGGTCAAGACTTTTTACAGAATATTGGAGCAGGAATACCACAAAACTGTGGAGTATTTTACTGAAACTTTTTTCTGGTTAAACCAGATGTCAGTAAATGTGCAGTGTTTGTTACTGGCAAATAAAATTACATGCAGAATGTTTTTATTTTTGGCCTATAGTTAGTACAGTGAAGTATTGTGTTCCATGTAAGGGGGGGGGGTTATGTGTCTGTGTGCCTGAAATGTATCTGTGTCTGAAATGTCTGCAGGAGTGGTGTTTAATGACATCTACACAGCCTCCAAGTTTGCCATTGAGGGCTTCTGTGAAAGCATGGCAGTGCAGCTGCTCAAGTTTAATGTGAAGTCTGTACTCTCTTTCTTCACAGATGCTTTTGTTAATGTCCAAAGTGGATCTAAATGGATTAAATAAAATGCCATCTTCACGTTTCATCTCTCCCCTCAGGCTGTCTCTGATTGAGCCAGGCCCCGTACACACAGAGTTCGAGTTGAAGATGATGGACGATGTGGCCAAGATGGAGTTTCCCGGAGCAGACGCAGACACTGTCAGATACTTCAAGGATGTGTACATGCCATCCTCCATCGATATCTTCGAGGCAATGGGGCAGATGCCAGAAGACATAGCTAAAGTACGCAAAAACTTCTCCTGCCCAAACCACCAGTACTGATTGAATCCACAATAAAACACTCAATTTGACATTTTGATTAGTTTGGAATTTGATTGTTTTTATTTGAACTGAAATTCTAATTGACATGAATATCCCCAAATTCCAAATGTAGTCTGCCAGCCAAGACATGGCTGGTGTCTAAAGTTTGCTTCTTTAGTTTTGTACTGGAGATAAAGGGCTATTGTAGCCAACTTTTAACATTAAAATGCAAAAACAAATGTTGAATGGCTAAAACTATAGAGTGGCAGCCATCAACAGATGACCATGTGTCACAGAGAGTCAAAAGCCACATATAATCCACATACAAAGTTTCTTTTTACTGAATTACTTGATGCTGAACATCTTGAAGTGTGTGCTGATGCAGTTATGCAGGTTTGGTCTTACTACATGTATAATCACACTAGCTTTGTAGCTCTAGTACAAAACCAAAATGAAAAATTCAGACACTAAACATTTGTTAATTGATCAACATTTTACACAAAGGGAGAAATATTAGATTTTTATGTAATTTGATTTTTCATTAGAGTATTTATTTTGATTTTATTCCAGCTCTTGTTGCCAAATGCTCGTAATCAGTGTGTAAAGCCTATTAAGTAACAGTACTGTGCAAAAGTCCGAAAGCACCTGTTCATGGATTTAATTTAATTTAATTTATGCAACAGAAAAAAACAGAAAACATATTTAACAGATTCCATTTATTACATTATTTCCTTTCTTTTTGGGAGGCTTGCTTTCGTTTTACAAGAGGAATCTGCAGAGATATTTTCAGTGTTTCTTGTAAAGATGGAAAATATCTTGCAAAAATATTTTGTCTTACATGTCACCATGCACATGGTCGGTCCCAACTCTCACTGATGTTGAGGTTTGACTCTGGGGGGGATAGTCCAGTGGTCTAAGAACACCGACAGGTACCTGATCTTTTTAGCAGTGTTCTTGGGGTCTTTATCTTAGACTCATCAGTCCATAAAAACTCCACTCTGTGTCACAGATGTCCAGTTTTGTGAGCTAGTGCAAATGTTCTTCTTTTTTGTCTATTTCTTTTTCTCAGCAATGGCTCCTTAAAGAGCTACACATCCTATCAGAATCACAGCTGTGTTTTTACAGTGGAAAGATGGAAACACCTGTGAATTTTTTTCACATCTAACGCAAGAGTGGAGCCTGATCTTTTAAAGATGAAAGGCAGTTTTGGTAGTCTTCAGGTCTTTCACATTTCTTAGGAGTCTTCTTTGCTCTCCAGCTTCAGAGACACCTGTTTTTATCACTTATTTTCCTATGACTTTACTCATCCTTATGGAAGTGGATTGTCTAATCTTCACAGAAATCTTGACTTTAGTCATAATAGATTTACTTGAGAAAGAAATGTATGAGGCAGCTAAGGTGTGTGTGTGGGTAGCTGCTTGTTTAAATGTGTCTCTCTAGAGGGTAACAATTTCAGTGGCACCTTTGAGGACAGTTTTTGTTGGGAGCATACAGTTGGTCTTAGGATTGGAAAAATGGAAGGGTTAAAGCGGAAGTAGGTTGAATTTAAATATATAAATTAAATATAGACCGTTTTGGTGTCATATTTAGTGCTGGAGACTTATAAATTCTTTTCTTATATACTTTCTTCTTCTCCCTGAATAGCTTGTACTTAATGATCGTTTTGACATTAAATCATCAAAAGCGTGGAATTTGCACAGTACTGTGTCTCTTCATGTATTTAATATATTTTTCTATCTGAGAAATTCCCACTGCACTTTCCCCACAGTGCACTAAGAAGGTGATTGAGTCGAGCAGCCCCCGGTTCAGGAACCTGACCAACAGCCTGTACACACCCATTGTGGCCATGAAGTACGCAGATGAGACCGGAGGCCTGTCTGTGCACACCTTCTACAACCTGCTGTTCAATTTCGGCTCCCTGATGCACATCACCATGAGCATCCTCAAATGCTTGACCTGCAGCTGCCTGCGCAGACGCACCATCTCACCTGACTGAAGAGGGCAGCAGTGAGACAACAGCAAAATCATACCATACCTCAGAAAGTATTGGACCCTGATGAACAGAATGGTGCATATAAACACATTCCTGTATGTATTCATGGGGTTTCTCAGAGTGTGGCTCCAGTCCTGAGTTGCCCAGCACCATATATTTCTCTGCTCTGGCACACCTGATCCAACTTATTAACTAATAATCAAGCTCTTTTCAAATCAGGCGAGTTTGAGCAGAAAGAAATCAATTCTGCAGTCTCGGTGGGACCCAGGACTAAAGCTTGGAAATGTCACCTTAAACAAGTAGGTTACTGCCATAGCAGACAGTGTTGAAGAAGAATGGGTCAGTAATAAATTATTGTGTTATTTATGGGAACTGAACACACAAGAATGGAGTTTCCGGAATCTGAAAATGTAAAAGGGGGCAAACCAGTCTAGAAAAAAAAGATATGTAAGACTAAACCTCAAGGCTTAGTGCTTGTAATTGGCTGCCTTTGTTCACGCTAATGATTTTACTGGATTCTATTGTGAAGCTCTCTTTAAGCTTCTCATGATGTTTTCTCTTCTCTTAATTGCTTCCTAAGCTGTGCATTTTTTAAACTGATGTGAATATCTAGGTTATAATATGAATTGATTTTGAAATAAAACAACATTTTGATCTGACGAGAAAGGCCATGATTTCAGGGTGGATTTTGAAGGAAAAAATTAGCTTGTTCTGATTTCTTTAGGAAAAAGAGGAGGTAGCTTGGTTGTTGGTTTTACTGTATGACTCTATTGCTAACCTTCTTTTGTAGGTGTGGCGAGAAAGTTTCAGTAGAAAGGCCAAGCTTGCTCTTTCACTGATAGGGTTGAAGGGGGGGGGGCACTTAATGTGAACAGCAGAGGGCAGCAGAGCATTTTCTCCCTCATGTTTCACACTGTGAAGGAATTTGAACTTCTCAATGGAACAGAGTTCTCTGGCATTTAAGAACTTGGGCTTTTATTGCTGTAGAGTGCAGATTTTCCTTTAATGCCATGACACCTGAGAAGGTGTAACAGTTTGTAAAGGTTCTTTTACTCACTTTTCCCTTGAATAGTCTCAACAACGTACCTAAATGTGAATTGGGCTGCCATGGAGCAGGAAGGAATGGTGCGTCATAGGAGTTGGACATTCTGGGGCCTTCATAAATTCTCTTTATAAGAGGAGAGAAGTAAAACAAAAAAAGAGAAGGAGACAAATCCACTGCCTGCAAGAGTGTTTGCACAGCCATGGAGACGTAAAGGAATGATATTCCTTTAGACTCCTATTGAGTCTTTGGATGGGAGACAGGGGATGCAGAGACAGATGCCATGACGCTGGATCCAATGTGAATCAGAAACCTCTCCAGCCCCTGGTCTTTTTCAACGATACACATTTGTCTATCTGACAGACTGACAGAGAATAAGTGAAAGAGAGAGAGAGGGAGAGTAAGTGAGAGAGAAAGCTACAGAACAAAACGGCAACGCAAGTATATGCAAACACTTCGCAGATTGGACGGTGCACACCCGGCCAATGATATGTTGATTGATATAAAGAGGTCACGGCCTACTCCCCATCCACCACCCTCGTCCAGCACCCCCCTGCCCTCCATCCCTCTCTTACACCCAGCTTTGTGCCTAGTGAGAGAATGTGACCTGGTTCTCATCCCAGAGGGCCTGCGTTAACCTGATAAATTCTTGGTTTATTATTCAGTTGTTCATTTTAAAGTCATAATTTGGCCAAAAACATCTAATTTACACAATTGACTCTCTTTCCCTTAATATCAGCCGAGTCTTAAGTTTGCTTATTCTTTTACGTCTTGGCTAACGATGCCTCAAACTCACCTTAAGTAATCTCAAATAGACTTACTTATGTTGTTTCAAACACTGTATAGTTTTCTATAGGCATAGACAAAGCTCTGGACAATGATGGCTGGTACAACTGTTTATAACTATGCAACAGTCTTGCCCAAAGTGCAAAACTAAATGTGCAACCTTCAGATACCAAACATGTCTTGGCTGATAGACCGTCCCTGTGGTAAGAGGGAAGTTGTTCTTTCTGAACTACCACTTTAACACATATTACCCAATAACTACAACGAATCATTAACCGCAATGAAACTAACCTGCAATACTGATAGACTGAGGAAGGGAAGCATAAGATTGAGGAAGGGAAACATAAGCCCCTCAGACAAATTTGGAGCGCCAGATGCCCTCAGTCCCAGCCTGCCCGAGCAGCGGTCAGCGCAAAAAGATGCAAAAAGAAACCAAGCTGCCTCTCTTTATGTTTGTTGGGCCATAACTTCACACACTCGTTCATTATCACACGCTGTTCCCCTGAGTGGGTCAGCGCCCTCGACTGCTCCAGATCCAGAAATGTTTACTTTAGGAAGATCTAGTATAAACATTCGCCGTACGCAGTGGAGGAATGGTGGCAGGCCTTTTCTGTTCCGCAACAAGTGGAACCATGGCCTGTGTGAGTATGTGAGTGTGTGTGTGTGTGTGTGTCTTCATCAGAGGCGACAGCTTCGTACAATGGGACAAAGGATCTGCCAATCACAATCAAAAGGGAGAGGGAAGGCAGTCCAGAGGGGTTTGGGGAGGGGGTCCTTGTGTGTCCTGCAACTACTGGGGGCTCCATGGTCCCGATGCAGTACGCAAGGGGGGTGGGAGTGTGGTTGATTCGGGAGGGGGTGCGGGGTGTGGCCGATTTGGGAAAATGAGGGCTAGGCTACTGGGTGCTGAATAGGGGGACCTTTATTACTAATTGAGCGAATACAGGAGTTACAAATCCCATTAAACAAGACCTTTATTCCTATCCCCCCATTGTTACAGTGCAAAACAAGGCAAACTATTATGTCATAATCAGCCTCTGTTAGTATTTTGACCCAGTCCTGGGAACAACTGCCATCACAGAGCACTCACGCAACATTCACACACAAAAACAAATGAATGCACACACGCTAACAGGCTCACAGGCAGACTGACATAAAGACACAGGTTTGGTCAGGTTTAATGGCATGGTATCGGTGTTTGCCCTGTGAATATAGAATACAGCTTCTCCTAAGGCTTCACTTTGGCTCCAGTGCTGAAAATGTGCACGCACGTTGTTTTGAAGGACAGATTTTACTGTGATGTCATTAAGGCTGCAGAAGGTTTTACAAGGATGGAGTGAGTTGACGAGGAGAGAGAGTGCAGGCTTGTAGCGTTATCTTTGGCATGCTGGTTGTTGGACACATTCCTGGGGCGTCTGGTCGGTCCTCTCAGTGCCTGGGTCAGCTCTGGTTCAGGCCTCTTCTGTATACTGCTACACACCAAGCTTCCTTACAGCCTGGAGTACACATGGGTGGGGAGTGGGTGTACACTGATGGAGTAGAAGGAGTTTGCCCAAACTCAGGCCTCAATTCTGTCCTAACAAAACTATAACCTGACAAAATTCTGTCTAAATCTGACTAAATCTGACTCACCAAAAGCTGGCCCAAACCCGACTAATGGTGGACCAACAAAATTTTGGTCTAAACTTCTGTCTGAAACCAACAATAACCTGACAATATTCTGGCTGAACCCAAAGTTAGCTCCACAAAATTCTGTCCAACCCAACTAACTTTAGACCAACAAAATTTTGTCTGGACCTAACAGTAACCTGACAAAATTTGGGCTGAACTCAACAGAAGTTTTATAAAATTCTTGAGACCCAAAACGTCTGTCTGCAACCAAATGTAACCTGACAGAATTCTGACTGAACCAGACTTTAGCATGACAAAAGTCCGTTCAAAACTGACTTTAGCCCAACAAAATTATGTATGAACCCAAACATAGCCTACAAAATTCCATCTGAACCCAAGCATAGCCTAGCAAACCCTGTCCAATCCCAGCATTAACATGACAAAATTCTGTCCGAACCTGACTTTAATGTAATTTCATCTGAACTTGACTTAGTGCGACAAAATTCTGTCTGAACCCAAATGTAGCCCCACAGAGTTTTGAATCCGCCCATAACCCTATCAACACCAACCAGAGACCAAATTATGCTCCACATTCCAGATGATAACCTTGTAGCACCAGCTTTGTGAACATCTCTGAGCCTCAGGGCTAAGTGTCAAAATAGGAAGAAGACTAAGGCAAGGGAAAATGTAACATAATAAAACTAGGAGACAGGCTACCAGAAATCTGAATGTGAATCCCAAACCCCCATAAAAATAAAAGAGGAATGCTGTCCAAACCAACCAGACTCAAAGTGAACCCAAACCAAAGTGAATAGTCGGGTGCCATTTATTTGAGTTTAGGACAGAGATGAAGATTGAAATAGAGGAAGAGAAAGGAAGCCGGGCTGAAGCTGATACTGAAGCAGAAAGTGGGGCGAAGTGCAAAAGAGACAAAAGACAGAAGGAGTAGCGCAAAGAGGGCCAGAGAGAGTGGGAGACAAGTAGAGAAAGGCAGACTGGGAATAAAGCAAAGCGAGAGAGCAGAAGCAGAGACAGTGGAGAACAGAGGCAGGGTAAGAGCTCTCAGGATCTCTTCAGGGAGGGCCATAGTCTAGACTGTTCACTTACACTCTGACCAGCCCCCAGTTCCATTTCTGTTTCTTACCGACCTCCCCTGCACCCTCCCTGAGACTTTGCATCTGTATCTTTGTTAGTTTCAAGATATTACGGTTCACTGAGGTCATTTGTTTTTGGCATGCACAGAGAAAATAAACAATAAAATGATCGTGCATGTCTATCCAGTGTTAACTGAAAGTGTATATTTTGCGTGGTTGACAGGTGTGGCTCTTCATCCTAGGGCTGTAATTGAAATCCAAATGCATCTCAGGTTATGGCCACTTCCTCCCTCCAGTCCTTCTTCAGCTGCCACTAGGGGATGCCCTTCAAGATGGAGAAAGATCTACCCAGGGGCAAGTGTGGAGGGTATGTCTGGGAGTGCCTTTCATTTTTGGAACTGGATCCTTATACTTTTTCATTTTCAATACATTTCAGATTTACATTTTCTCTCTACCTCAGCCTTCCTTCTCTTAAGTCAGAGCTGCTATTGTAAATAAGGAGCACTGGGAATCCTCTGAGGCCTGGGCCCACTAAACCGGTGATAAACTCACAGAGGGTAATAAAGAGGTAGAACTTCATGCTGTTTGTGCTGTCTAGGGAGAGAACACACCTGGGAGACATTACAGTCTGATTGAGAACTCGCTGGTTAGGACGCCAAGCCATGAATACTCCAAGAGAAATGGCAGGGCTGCCTCAGTGCATCTGTTTCCTGGGCTTCATAACACTCTAACAGTGCATGTACAATTCTTTGTTCATTTTTATATATTTATATAAAAGGATTTTTTCCCTCTGTAGTATGTAGGTAGACACAGACAAGTGAGCGATCTCTCATTGGTAGGACTAAAGGCTTTTTTAACTCAGCGTAATTACCAGCCTAAGTACGAACCTGACAATAACATTTTATTTTTAAATGAATGGGACCAAGTTTGTGGGGAAAAAAGTTTTTGGAAGGGCTAGATACGCCACTAACAAGCAGTAGCCGAACCGGTGAGTGTCTGTTAAGCTCCGTGCCAGGGCTCTTTACTGAAAGAATCACAGTAAAACTGCAACATATATGGTAAACTGTGTTTTAACGTTTGTCTCAAGCCTCAAATAAAACGGAAAATATGGAATGTAAAATGTCCATGGATCTACAAAATGTATGCCAGTGCTAACAAACTCAATCCCAAGGCTTCATTACAGGGACCAATGCCCATTAGCAAGTCTGTTGGATTGATGTTGGCATGCTGCTTTTGGACAATTCCTGTAATGAATAATGCCATACCAATACAGGACACTTAAAATAATGTGAATTGCTGTTTGTACCTAGTACTCTACTGATTATTTACTGCCATTAGGAAGGCTCATAAAGAAGGCCTAATGTGTCCTTTTCTGCAACTGATAAAGACACACCCTCAGCTCTGAACCATACACTGCTATGACTTCATAGATAAACGAGGTTTGCTCAGAGCAAGCTCTGACATGAGGAGTGCATCAGACAGACAAAAATGATACTGTATTTACTGTTGATCTCCCTTTCGACAGCGCAGTGAGACGCATCTTCTCGCTCTGCTGCGCATGATGAAAAACAGAAAAAAATCCCAGCCCCCACTTCTGTTTTCCCGCTGACTGTAAAACTGATTAAAAGAGCTAATCTCGTATCCTGCAATTAAACTTCTCAGAGCTCAGGCTAATGTCTGATTGTGCTGGGCTTTGTGTGAGGAATTCAAGCTGCTTTTGTCACCTGGCAGGGCAGAAATATGATCTATTTTCCACTGTGACCACTGAAAGGAGATGGGCCTGGACCTCCCCTACCTCAAGAAAGTGCAGGAGGCTCCTGGAAGAGCTGTAGGCCACGACTGTGCTGCTCAATCATGACATGAAAACAAGGGGGAGGAGAGAAGATTAAGGTGTCAGAAAACCGAAACTGGTGTAATGGCCCCAGCTTACGGGTGTGTACAGGTGACGGAGCTTCAGCTATACTTTTCTTCCCTTTTTCCCTTGCGTGTCTCATTCTTTCACTTAAGTATGAGTACATGCATGTTTTGGTGCACAAAGCATGTTAGTCAGCAGTCATCTGTTGAAAAGTTTAAAGGGCCAATTTCCTACAATTACCTTGTATTTTACTTTCTTCACTTCTTTTATGTACGAGAAACAGTTATTTTTACATGACCATTTCCAACTTCTTCATATTTTAACAAGCTGTTTTTATTACTGCGCCTTTAAGGCTGATACATGTAAATGATCTGATTGGCTGCCTTGTATTGTGCCTTTTTCAGCAGTACAGGCTGTAGCAGTTCATATAACGTTGTTGTGAATAGGCAGGTCTAAACTGCTGTAGACTGAATATATATCCACTTCTTAATATGGCATGACAATAATAGTAAATTCAAAACATGGACTGAATGGACTGAATGGACTGGGTAGTGAACGGTACATTTAGAATAATGAACAGTGTTTATGTACTACACCAAACACTATGTACTACAGTACTATGTACTACAGGAAAATTCTGTTTTCTATGTCATGGATATCAAACCTTAGCAATCGCAACGTTCCACACCCTCTTATGTGTGGCATCCTTAAGGGCCTTAGGTTAAAAGTGCAAATCAAGCAAATCAAGAAAAAATCCATGCATCTGCCATGTTCTTTCCTCCCTACACCTCCTAAACTACCTGCTCCAGAGCCAGCGAGCAGCCCCTGCTCCACTCTTCTGCACTAAAGAACTGTTTCTCATTTCCCAGCTCCACCCTTTCCTCTGGGACGCTCCATCGATTTTTCCCCTCTTGCTTATACCGGCATAAAAATGCACCCCTCACACTGTGGGTATCGTCTGTCTTGTCCTTTTTTTCATCTAAATCTCCAAGAATCTAAGGCCTGTGTTTCTAATTTAGAGCATCTCAAGGGGTTCCTTTGTCCTTGGCAGCATGAGTTTTCGTCCTTCTTGTTGTCTTCCAGATGATTATCCGATGCGCCAGGATTCTCTCAACTCGTTTTGCTGGTGGAATCTTCTGATCATGAACCAGGCGCTGTCTGCGTGCACAGACGTTGACGTTGTGACATGGCCTCAGTTCAGAAACAGAGAGGACACTCATCAATCTGTACGACTGCGTGCTCATTAAGGACTATGACGTCTCCAGCAACGTGGGCAACAGTCCAAGCGCTCTACAGAAGCCTGGGTGTGCCTTAAAGAAATAGTAGGAATTAATATAAATCTAATTTAGACAGATGTACATCGGTGAACATCATGCAAACTGCATGCCTAAATCACACACTTGGTTACACCCTTTAAAAAGTGGTTCTTCAAGGGATCTCCAGTAAAGGCAATGGTTCTGTGGTGCACGACAAAGGGTTCATAGAAACCCTTTTTCATAGAACTTTTTTGGTACTACACAGTACCCTTACTGAGAAGTGCTGTCGCATGTGGGCTATTCCATTACCTGTTAGCTACACTAGCCTTGTGGTTCCAGCGCAAAACTAAGGAAACTTAGACTTTTGAGACCACACCAGGCTCAGCTGAGTGACCACAATAGAGGTATAACTAGGGTTAGTGTAGGTTGTGTAAATTTGATTTTATGCCAAACTAACCCTTTAATCTCTCTTTCTCCCATTCCCTCTTTCTCCTCCTCTCTCTGTCGTTTGCCAGGCTGTTTCAGAGGGCGGGGGCCTCTCTTCACTTTGCCAGCAGACTGCTCTAAGGCCACGCCGCTCACATCATTGTTTATTCAGCTTGAGAGCATCACTTCTTGGCAAGTGGATGCAGGCAAATAATGTCATTCCGCACAACAGCGACGGCGAAACCGGTTTCGAACGGAGGCACGCGGGCCGTTTGCTCGAAGCAGTCTGAACCGGGACATTCTGTTTGTTCTTCCAGTACAATTTCATCTCACCAAGCCAGCGTAGCGCTTTCTATTGAGTGTGAGGAGACGTGAGAAGATTTTTCCTCACTGAGTTCTTTGTTGGCTGGTGCCAAATGAAAGCCGCCTCCACTTGGCCCAATCAGAACACAAACACGCCTCTGTGATTTGGCCGATGCTCCTCATTCGGGTGGACGTACCCACACACACACACACACACACACACACATACACTCTCATCACCACATTTACACTTTGCTCCCCCAGTTTTCACCTCACATTCTCTTGTTTCTTGTTCTCTTGGACACACATACATGCACATTGCTTTATTTCCAGTACCTTTTGCTTTCCAAGGTCACAATCGCAATGTACCTTCTATCAGTCTTTCCCAGTTCCACCCATTTGATACTTCCCCAGTGCTGGGAAGGTGAAGGTTAGC
The DNA here is from genome assembly GCA_037974445.1 of Brycinus macrolepidotus. Classification (NCBI taxonomy): domain Eukaryota; kingdom Metazoa; phylum Chordata; class Actinopteri; order Characiformes; family Alestidae; genus Brycinus; species Brycinus macrolepidotus. The sequence goes on along the minus strand of JBBPCZ010000148.1, from coordinate 3,045,798 downwards.
ATGTGCTTCTTCCTGAGCACGTGAAGAGCTCCCACTACTACTCTCTTCAAACTACTGCTAATGCATCATCATTGGAAAGTTCAACTCACTTGGAGGAGACCGCTAACAGCCAGATCTGTTATGTCCACTAACAGATACCCATACCAGCTAGCATTGTGCTGAGTGATGGGGAAAAGGGGGGGGACATCCTAAATGACTGTGGCATCGTTGGGACTCGAACACGTCAATCTCTCATATGTGTGAGCAACCACAACTTCCCTCACATACACCAAGATCACCTCTCATCGTCATGTTTCCACCCCCCCTTCCATCGCCTTCCCTAAACTCTGTCAAGCTCAAATCTGAAGCATCAGAAATGGCTCTCTGTCTAAACAAGGCCTTTGGATGGTCTTTTTTACCTTGTGTGGCTTAACTTCAAGGTGACATGGCAATTTACCATGTCCTATTGCACTCACAGAAGAGTATTTTGCATGTGCATGGCTGTTCCTGTGCAGAAGCAATGCAGCACAGCCAGCAAAGCAGAACGTGCATGTTTTTATGGTTTTCAAAAAAAAAAATTATCAAGAAAAATGTTGCTGTAGTGTATTTTTGTGAATAACAGTCGCAAGGCTGTGGGAGTTCTTGGTTATCACCTGGTATCTTTGTAATCTGCTGTAAGAGCAAGTTACCATGTACGTTGCCGATGAGGGCATTTCTAAAACAGATGGGTAGTATGATAACGACGAAATGATCTAAGCCTATTACCATGCTCATTTCTTTTAAAAACTTTTTGAAAAGTGAGGTGTCCAGAAACTTATGAGAGGCATTAAACACACAAGTCCAATTACATCCACACACCTTGTGCCACCATCATACTTCTCCCTTGGTCCCCACTACTTCTCCTTTGTTTTTGACCTGTTCGTGTGGTCCCACATCTACTTCCATCTACCTCTGGTCTCCCCATCCTGCACCTCAGTTGAATCCTGTCCTGTGCTAAAGGGCCTGCTAGAGGTGAGTGGAAGCCGTGGGTACACAAATACAGATTCTACAGGGAACAGGGTTCTGGCATCTCCAGAGGTCACTTCCTCCTCTTGTTAAAGAACAACACAAACCCCCACCTAGCCAAACCAGCTAACCAACAAAGGAATGGAAAATCTGGATCACACATCTCTTTGTATAACTGTGTGTGTGTGTGTGTGTGTGTGTGTGTGTGTGTAAGAGAGAGAGAGAGAGAGAGAGAGCTCTGGAATCTGAATGTATAGTGCTCCTTGGGCATGTCATTGTTTGACAGAAGCCAGAGTGTTCCCTGGCGGTGGGCCGCACTGAAGGAGCTGGGCCGTGCCCTCAGAGAGGGGGGTCACGGGCGCCCCGAGCACCGCGCACGACCCCTCTCATGTGAACACCCACTTTTTTCTGGGATCGGGCCAGGAAAGAATAGAGCCGTGTGTTTGGGATTCGGTGGGAAACTGCATCTCACGGTATGTCACTTCGTGAAGGGCGTGTGGGGGGTGGGGGACTGGCATGACTGTTCTTGTCTCTCTCAGCGGAATCTCTCCCTCTCTGCTCCTGAGAGAACCCTCAGTGGGGTCAGGGAGTCGGTCAGCAGACAAACATCCAAGCACACAAAACCTACTGTACTGCACTGTATTTCCAGCAATGCAGAGCCCACCAGAAACAAACTCCCTCACTGCCACCTCCCAAACAGCTCAGAGAGGCCATTTCACTGAACAATCAGCCTTGCTTCTAGAATGGGGCAGATTTGTTGCTGAATTTTTAAGCCCTCTTTAGGAAGAGCTTTGGAGAACACCTAATAGAAGAGTGCATTACTATACACGCTTAAAAATGAGGTTTTTAGTTCCCTAAAGAGCCATCATGTACAATATGTGAGTGTGTGAAGGACCAGTTGTTTTTGAAGAGTATATGTAGGATGACTCTAGTAGTGTAGAGTGACAACAGGCTACTGATACTGGGAAATTAATGCTATGCTAGCTAGCATGAAAGCTTATCATCCCAAACATACATTGACATAAGTACATTCACATCATTTAGCACACGCTCTTATCCAGAGCGACGTACATTAGTACTCTACATGAAACCAGACACAGAAATAGACGCCCCTGCTCTTTACTTTGGTTTTGCCAACTCATGAAGTGTGATGCACCCTCTGTGATCTGGTTATGGAACTGGGCTTGTTTATAACAGGTTCTTCCTGCCTCCCCGTGCTTTTATTGTGTAATGAAGTAATGTATTGCATTGGAGTTTAAAATCGCGTCACAGTTACTGACTGTATAAGTATTTCGATTTGCTACACGCACTGGATGGCCAGCAACAGCTCCACTGAAAGTGAAAGACTGATATGGAAGCCCAGGAATTATAATATGGCTTTACATGGGCCAGATTGTTTTTTCAGTGCTGCTATCTTCAGATTTTAGTAAAAAAAAAGATTTTATTTTAAAGGCAGCTGTGTTTATTTAAGAGATGCAGTTTCTTCTGAGTAGATGCTGGGGTTTCAAACAGCAGCTGCCAAATTAAAAAATCACCGTTCAGAATAAATGCAGGGAGAATGAAGCCTTTTTAGATGATGTTTACTCTGACTGGCTGTTTCTTTCTAAATAAAATACTGAAATGATTATTGGACTGGAAAGGACTATTAAATACTGTATGTTTTAAGTGGTCCAGATTTGCACTGATTAGTGAGTAGTGAGTCTTTCCCATGTTGTAGTACTGCATAGAGCAGAGCATTTTATCATATTTAACAGGTGCCTGTTTATTAACATTTGACAAATGTACTTGAACTTACCTTGAAAAAACAAACAAGGTAGACAGAGGAGAGAAAAAAGAACAACACACCCAGGATGTGATGAAAATAAGTATCTGGTTCTTGGCACACAATTGCGTCCCTGGTCGCCTGAGGCGAGTGTGTCAGTTGTTTTTCACAGAGCTGTGGCGCTCAAGCATCAAACGAATAGAAAAGTACCAAAACATGACGCTTCACATACAGGACAATGAAGATGTGACTAACCGGAGTGTTGGATTTCCTCACTGGGCTGGAGAAAAGCACTCAGCTGAGGAAGTACAATTGTGCAAAGGCCTCAGGCCAGCCAAGAGAAGAGTTATTTATCAGGGCAGTGTTTTCACTTGTATAAACACTACATGATGTTCTAAATACACACAAACAAACAAAGAACCAAAAATTGCTTATTTTCAGTAAAGGTATTGCTCTGTTGTGATCTGGTCAGGAGAGCACAGGTTTGGTTCTTTTTCTTCAAAGCCATTGGTCAGTTGCACCAGTAGCTTGCTTCCCATAATCTAAAGATGAGCATCCATTTTCTGCATAATTCAGTCACTGGGATGTGAGCAAAGTCATTTGTGTGAAATGGGGCACTGTAGAGAAATGTACTGATCATTTCTGCAGTACTTAAGTTTTTTTGGGGGGATATTTTGTCTTAGAGCATCCTAGATGTTCCACCATTTTAAAAAACGGTGGCATTGTGGATGAGAAGAATGAGAAGGTCCTGGATTTAATTCCTGGCCATGGCAGGCAGGTTCCTTCCTATGTGGAGTTTGCATGGTTTCCCTGTGTTGGGTTTCTGCTGGGAGCTCCAGTTGCCTCCTACAGTTCAAAGACATGCACGCCAGATGACCTGGAGATGCCAAACTGCCCCGAGGTGTGATTGTGTTTATGTGTCTGCACTTCAATGGGCTGGAGACTTGTCCAAGATGTTTCTCTGTCTTTTGCCATATGAACACAGGGAGAGGCTCCAGAACCTTCCGCAACCCTGATTAGGATAAACAGCCTGGAGAATGAATTAATGAATAACCTTAAACCAAAATGATGGTAAAACAGTGTCCCATACATCAGGCAGCGTATTCGTATCTCATCTACCAGCTTCCCGTGAGGAAGTTAGAGGCGTTAAATGCTTCAGATGTCTGGTTCCACCACTGTGAACAGCTCTGACTCCACTCTTAGCATTTTTAATTATGCAGATATTTTGTACAGTTGGTGGAATTCCAGTATTATGAAGGATCAACTGGCCAAACCAGGGTACTGGTAACTACAACTACTGGGCTCCTTCAAGGATAAGTTTGCAGATGGTAAAGCTTAGACAGTCTTTATTTGTATTTATTCGAAAGTTCGAATTTTTCTGGGCGAGTACATGCTTACTGACCAGATAAATGGCTTTCTCAGAGAGCGCCCTAAATCTTCTGTAAAGTACTAGATAGGATTTGCTTAGAATAACAATAGCGCGTATTGTGTGTCAGTGCCTTTTAGCATAGAAAAGAAAAACATGGCTTTGTTTTAAAATGCATTTTTCCCCCCTCTCTCTTTTCTTTTCTCAAGGATGTTGTTTATGAAATTTTATGAGTTTCATCTCCTTTGACCCACAGCCCAAGCTTTCCCCTTCTCTCCCCTCCTCTTTCCTCTTCTTTCCTTGTAATGCTGCAAGTCCTCACAGGAAAATAATAAACAGATGAGATGGGATGGGAACGGTCCCGCAAAGCAGAGGCTGCAGATTCCCAGGCTTTTTGGATAGGAGTATCGAGGGCAAGCCATTGCTTGACTGCACTATCCCAGAGAGACAACCAGAAAAACCGGCCAGGGCTTTACCGTTACCTGTCACTCATTGACTCACACACACCGTAATTTCACCTCAAGTACACACACACACACGCAAGTGCATGACACACGCAAGCCCATGCACAAACTTCAAGAGCTGCATACACTCATCACTCGCCGCTGGCTTTGAGGACGAAGCGCGCCTGGAAGGCGGAGGGAGTACATGTGGATGTTCTCTCATACACAGGCCGCGCATGCATACACACACATAAGGGAAGCCGTGGTTGCGAAACCATAAAGACCTCTTGCTCAAAGACACTCATGGACTGTGTTCTGCTTCGTGGGCGATTGCTTTTGCAGCCTTCACTTTAATGTGCTGAAGAATTGTTGAGCAATTTTGGGGAAACAGACTCTCCAAAGTGTGTAAATCCCAGATAGTAGCCAGAAGAAACTGCTGAAGAGCACACACACACACACACGCGCGACATGACACAAAGGCACACATCCAGTCAGCTCTATAATTATTGGTGAGCCTGGTCAAAAAAGAGTAGAAAAAAACGAAAAATGCACCCTGCTACATAACACTGACATAACCATGCTATAACCATATGTCATGATGGATGTCATGCTCACATGAGCTGTCGCTACAATGTTTAATGTCATGTGACATGCTAATTAAATGTCATGCAGCATCTGTCATAACAATTGCTGGTAATGCTAACATAATGACATGTTTATGACAGGGTTATGTCAATGCTATGCAGCAGTGTTTAAATAAAGGGTTGCCGAAATGTGGTTAACTTTAGCTCTAAATAGCTAACTGAGGTGAGCCCTTTTGCACTTCCAGGCCACTTCCATTCTAGTTCACGTCAAGTAGGTGTTTATTGTCTTTTCAGCCATATACACAGTACACAGTAAAATGAAACAGCATTCCTGCAGGGCCATGGTGGAACATGAACAAAAACAGAAACACCCCAATATTACAGAAGTGCAGACAGGACAAAATACACAGAGTGCAAAGAAAGCAAGAGAGAGAGAACGCAAGATAAACATAAGCAACAATAAAATAGGACCAGACAATATTTAGTGTAGTCAACAAAGGCAGCAGTACTAGTTTGAATTAATACAGTACAGACAGAGTGTCACTGAGTGTGCAAAAATGCAAATATAGAGGTAGACAGCAATGAAGAAAAAATTGTGCAAACAACAGCAGAATAGAGAGCGTGAAGTATGTAATAAATAATCAGTAATTACAGTGGCAGTTGGGTTGTTGTTACTTTTAAGGCAGAACAGTTCAGTGTGTATGTGCAATGGGGTTAGAAGAAGGAAGAAGTTGTTCCGTGTGTGTGCGCGCGCGCGTGTGTGTGTGTGTGTGTGTGTGTGTGTGTGTGTGTGTGTTTGTGTGTGTGTGTGTGTGTGTGTGTGTGTTTAGGATTAAGTTCTGTTCTTGATGTGTTTGATGGTCTGAGGGAAGAAACTGTTTCCTGTTCTGGCAGTGGAGGCCCGTATTCTACGAAACCTTTTGCCAGATGGGAGGAGGGAGAAGAGGGTGTGTGAGGGGCATGTGAGGTCATCCATAATGCTGGTATCTTTGTGGATAAGATAAGGTAAACCTTTATTAGGATGCAGCGTGTGGTGCGAAAGTCTGCAACAGAGGAGAAAGAGACTCCAATGATCTTCTCAACGGTTCTCACAATCCTTGTCGGGTCTTGCAAACCAAAACAGAACAATTCCTGTAACAAGCTGTGATGCAGCTACAGAGAATATTCTCTATAATTCCTCTGTAGAACTTGGTGAGGATTCGGGGGGTGCACTCTCATCGGTCTCTGCAGGAAGTAGAGATGCTGCTGGGCTTTCTCAGCAATGGAGCTGGGGTTGATTGATCATCAGCAAACTTGATGATGTGCTTTGAGCTGTATATTGCTGCACAGCCATGGGTCAGCAGCATTATCATCAGAGGGCTGAACACACAGCCCTGGGGGCCCTTGTGCTTAGTATGGTGGTGCTGGAGATGTTGCTCTCGATCCTGATTGACTGAGATCTCTCAGTCAGGATGTCCAGGGTCCAGCTGCAGAGGAAGGTGTTCAGACCCAGCAGTCTCAGCTTTCCCTAGTCAGTGTGCTCAAAACAGTCTTGAAGAGCAGAGGTGTCTCCTGGAGATTTTCATCTGCTTCAGAATGGCTTGGCACGTCTGATGAGTGGTCTGTTATTCTGGAATCAGCATAGCAGAGATGTGGTCCGAGTAGCCGATGAGGGGCAGGGTCAGCCCGGTACATACCAGTGATGTTTGTGTAAACACAGTCCAGCCTGTTCATCCCCAAACACTGCAAAGTCTGATGAGCATATGTTCAAGAATTTTATGTGAAAATCGACTACAACTACACTTTTGCACCGCCCTCTTGGTCAAGTAGATACTACAGTAACTTCGACTAGAACCAGGTTATTCCTGGTCAGATAAAAAGCTTTTTTCAAACCCTCAAGTGCATCTGGGCCAAAAAAAAGGATGGAAAAGAACATCATTCACACTGAAGTATTTGTGATGTTTTAGGACTGCTTTTTTTCCAAAAGCATTTGGAACATTGTTAGAATACATGGCATCATGGACACCAAATCCAGAGAAAATCTGGTGGCTTCTGCCAAAAAGCTAAAACTGGGTTGTGGTTGGATAGTCCACCAGGACAATGATCCAAAATATATGCTCAAATCCACAGAAAAATAGTTCAATGACCACAGAATCAAGTAGTTGACATGACTATTTTAGTCCCCTGACCTAAACCCTGCTGAGAACCTGTGGGGTGAGCTGAGGAGAAAAGCATCCGCACATAGTATTCCAGTATGCCAAGGAAAAAGGACATCATTTAGCACTAGTTTGTCTTTCCTTGAAGGCACAGGTTTTGATCTACATGTAGTGAGAAATGTCTTCTTGCGTCAGTTGACCAAGATGGGACTCAAACCCACAATACTCAGCTCCAAAGGCTGATGCCTTATCCATTAGGCCTCTGGGCCTTCATTAAGCCAGAGGTGAGATGGGGTGAGACTCAAACCAACAACCTCTGGGCGGCCTCCACCTCACTCACTTTCTGTAACCGCTTAATCTTCACTAGGGTCACAGGTATCTGGAGCCTATCTCAGGGTCAATGGGCGCGAGGCAGGGACTCACCCTGGGCGGGGCGCCAGCCCACCGCAGGGCGCGTACACCATTCACTCACACCTACGGTCAATTTTAAAAAACCCCAGTTCACCTGACACACGTCTTTGGACTGTGGGAGAAACCGGAGACCCTGGAGGAAACCCACACTACCACGAGGAGAACGTGCAAACTCCACACACACAAGACCAGGACCCGGATTCAACCCCCCAACCTTGGAGCTGTGAGGCACAGTGCTACCCACTGTGCCACCGTGGGGCCGGCCTCAAACTCATCCATTCATTATCTGAATCTTTTATGCTTAACCAGATTTGCAGGGGTGCTGGAGCCTGTCCCAGCAGTCATAGTGTGAAAGGCAGAGAAACACCCTGGACAGATTGCCAATCCTCAAACCAATACGTAGAAGTCCATAGACCGTGCCACAGAGACACCATTTGTTTAGTGTGTGCTGGCCTATCATGTGCATATGATCTTACAGATGTACAGAAGGAACTCGACTTTACAGTAGATCTTGGGGATGTGTTGTCATTATACAGGCAGTGCCAGGCCCAGATAAGGAACTCTCGGTCCTCTAGATTTGTTTCCATATTTGAAAATTGAATACCATTTTAAGAAAAAAACAAAATGTTCCAAAGCCGATACACATTGTATAACATACTGAAAATAAATAACATTTTTCAAATCATACTACATAGAAATGAAAACTAAAGCAAACTGCAGTAATGGCTTGTCAGCATTGCTTTTTCCCGTTTATGTAAATACTTGACTGTCTATATATTTATGTAAGTCTTTCAGCTTTTTTCACTCAAAAACAAATTCGACTCAGTTGCATTTGATAGTTTTGTGAAACTCAAGGAACTCTGTCAAGGCACAGCATGCTTCCTGAGACAGGCCCCAGATCTACACATGGGACACCAATCCCACTGTCTTTTACCCAGCACTTCCTTTGGCTTTTTTTCCTAAAACATATCAAAACCACAAATCCTCTCCCTGCTACACACACACACACCCACACGCACACGCACACAGAGTGACCAGCCACACTCCCCATTCATACGGAAATACAAAAGGCTGTTCCTTGCCTCCGCCGCGGCCTAGTCCTCTCTCACAAATTAAAGCCAGATTCTCCCATACATTCAGCAGACTGACAGCTCTCTCTGCCTGCCAGTGCTGCAGAGGTCCAGGAACACGGGATTAGCCCAACTGGCTAAGAACAGTCAAACAAGCTTCTCGTTTGGCACATCTTCCGCTTTTCTTTTTTTCTTCACACTACAGGGCTCCAACTTGGCAGCGGCGAGCAAACAGAGCGATTAAGGCGGCCTGCTAACGGTTGCCGGGGTCCATGACGTAAGGCTCGGCCTGAATGAATCATGGGGAGCGATTCAAGATCCTCACACTGAGAAAACAGATCCAGCCGAGAGAGGGAAAACATGGTTTTCCGACAAAATAAGCGTCTTGTCATTTCACACTTCATTCAGAGTGAGCCGATGGTGTTTTTTATGAGGAAAAGGTTTGAGGCTCTTGTTATATTGTGAAATTCTGAAGTTCTACCTCTGAAAACTATTTTTTGAGCCAAGCTGCAAAAGACTTGCATGCATTTGATTGCACTTATCAACTCAAGACACTGTAGTTGAATGAGTTAATGTTTTAGAACAATATACACAATGTGTCACTTCATTAAATACACCTATGATGTATCTATACCCACTGTCCATTTATCAGCTCCACTATCCATATAGGTGCACTTTGTAGTTTCTGATTACAGAATGTAGGTCATCTGTTGTCCTGCATCATTTACTGGCCCCTTTATCAATGGTTAGGACCCCCATAGGACCACCAGTGAGCAGGTGCTCTTTGGGTGGTGGATCATTCTCAGCTCAGTGGTGATATTTAAATATTCAAATGAGATATTGAAAGAGTTGTCTATTTAAATAGGCATACATTTGCATATTTTTTACCAGCCTACCGTTTGGGTGGGATGATGTTAGAATGAAGATTTCATTGGGAAGACACACTGCAGAGAAAGGATTTTTCAGAACAGATTATTGAAAATCCTTCTGTAAAATCCTTCAGAGTGTGGTTAGGAAAGAATGTGTTCCATGAATGCAGATGATCTAAAAGATGAGATCTTTGGTACTCGGTGTAGAGAAAAGCTGATGAGAAAAACAGTTTGAAGAATAGGCCTCAGAAGTGCATTACCCAGAGACCTTGAAGAACATATGCACCATTTGTGTGAATGTTGTTGGTAAAAGGACATTTATTTTAAGGGACATGTTTGGATATTTTAGTTTTACAGGAAACAAGATTTTCTGAGACAAATGATGTGACATTATTTTGTTGAGTGTGGGCGGAGCTAAATCTTCATTTAGTTGAAGTTGGGACAGAATAACCTCTATCCATTACATTACATGACAGCCATGACCTACCAATAATGAACTGAGTTTGGTGAAGATAAATTGCTATAGTTATTAATAATAATTTAAATGATGCCACCTAGAAGCACCCTAGCAACCACCAGTGATACCATAGCAACCAGCTAGCAACACCTTAGCAACCACCTACAATATCATAGTAACCACCTAGCAACACCATAGGAAACCATTGCAGCCACCAAGCAACTCCCTAACAATCACCAGAGAGACCATAGAAACAACTTGGGAATTGCTATTCCTGTGGAAATGCATCTCTAGTTTGCTAAATTGATTTGTCTAAATTAAATGATTTATTGCACATTAATTTGTTGTTTTAATACATCAATTTTAGCACTTTTGATTAGCATTTTATGAAACCAATAAGCCACTCAAGGCTGTGCATTATAGAGATTTTATCAGGGTTAGAGCAAAAGGACAGTCAACCAAACTGCAACAAAGCACAACTGTTCCTAGACCCTTAGTTTGCTTTAGGTTCACGTGTGCACTGGCACACATGTGGGCAATTGAGAGTGTAATCAGGTCAGGCTCAGAGAACTGAAGGTGCCTCGGGAGGGTTGGCTTTTATGGATCAGGTTTGTAAGTTTCCAGTGTTTGAGTGAGCTTCGTATGAACGTCAGCTTACATTAGAGAAGTAAACAGCTCAAACAGGTTCTTAATCACATCGATTCAGGGGCTGCCAGTCCACACCTGCGACAGGCCACGTGTCAGCCAGCGGGCCTGTGAGTGCTGAGATCTTTTTTTCTGGCAAACGCAAAGACCAATCTGAAAACCATTTTCCTCATTAAGCACTTAAGTCTGTGAAGACAGATTAGGTTTATGACTTTATCAGGTAATTTAAGCTGTACCGAAGCAAGCACAAGAGAGACTGAGGGAGCAGACAGGCTCGTATTAGTAAAATCTGATTTCAACAAATATAAACGGTGTAAATCACTCTAAAACTGGTGTTTGTTCTCCTACACGCTCACCGTTTGCTGCTCTTTCGCTCGTCGCGCCGCCACTCGGCCGCTCTCTGCCCCCCTTGCTCTGCAGGTTTTCCCCACCTACTTGTGGGTGGAGACTATCCTGAAAGTTCTCGGGGGATCAAATATCTTAAAAAAGACTTAAAACAAAAGAAATTTGAGCATTTTTGTTCTTTATGGGACTTTGCATGTGACGCCATTTTTAAAATCCAAGTAGCAGTTAATTATTATCACATGTTTTAAATGGTTCTATGTGACATAGGAACACCAAATAAAGCTCAGCATGACGTCTGACAACTTTAACATGTACAAAAACTGGAGAAAGTGGTTTAAGGAGTTGTTTTGCCATATGACGACAATTTACCATTTGTTGCACTTCCGGTACGGATCTGTGCCATTGGCAAAAGTTCAGCTCTTTACTTTCTTCTTTTGCAGTGTATGATTCCTTAAGCAATTTCCAGCAAGGTGAGCATTTTGGTATGCCAGGGAAGGGCTTCAGATCATGGTCTGAGGAATCACCATTCTCCTGTGAAATTTTCTGGTGGAAAGCAGAACTGATGGTTCTGTCAGTTAAAGTTGTGAAGCTGTAATGCATGCCCACACCATCACACTACCACCACCATGTTTGACAGCCAGTATGTAGCACTTTTTGTGGGATGTGATGTTGTGTTTGCTTCATGGCAGATTTAAATGGACCTATGTCTTTCAAACATTTTCACTTTTGACTTGTTGGTCCACGAGACTTTACTCCAAAAGGCTTGGGGGTCATCAAGGTGTTATTTGGAAAATGTTAGACAAGTTTTTTTGTTGTTCTTGATTAGCAGTGGTTTTTGCCTTGCAGCTCTCCCATGAATACCTTTTTTGACCAGTCTCTGTCTAATGAAGGAACCGTGAACACTGATCTTATCTTAAGCAAGTGAGCCCTGCAGTCCCTTAGATGTTCATCTGGGTACTTTTGTGACTTACCAGATGAGTTGTCACTGTGCTCTTAGTAGGAATTTTGGTTGGACACTTCTGGGAAGATTCATTGCTTGACCATGTTTAGTGCTAATGACTCTTACTGTGTTTTGCTGGAATTCCAGAGCCTCAGAAATGGTTTTGTAATCCTTGAGTCCTTTTAGTATTCTTTCCATTCAATTTTAGTTATCTTCACATTCAGTGGGGCTGAAAATAATCAAGGCTCTTCGCGTCTAGTCTTATTGATTTCAGTAGGAAATTTGGTTAATTGAAGGGGCAATTACTTTTTCTCATAGAATCAATTGTTATTGGATAAATGTTTTCATTTGATGAATGAAATAATAATTTTGTCAGATCTGAGAGCTGTACTTTGTGCTTTATTTGGATTACCTTTGCCCAATATTAAATTTTGTGTGAAGATCTGAAACAATTAAATGCAAAATGGATATTTATGTCATTTATCGTATTCCCCATACATTAAAATGCTGCCAAACTATGTCCCTGTTGAAATCATGTCCTCTTCACTGAATCTGTGCAGGATGTGGAGAAATCCAGCACCACACCATCCAATGAATAAACTACCAGGAGCCTCATCAGCACCCAGCACTGTAACATTACAGTCTAAACTATTACAGCTAAAGTGTTGATTGCTTATATAATGTAGTGTTTTGAGGAAAAGTCACCGTGACAAGGCAAAGAATATGTGCTACTCCAGTCATAGGAGGACTTGAGAAGAAACAAAGGAGTAGGCCATAGGCGGCCAACCCTCCTGGAAATCTGTCAGTTCATGTCTGTGGAGTCTGAAAATTTGAGACTGGGGTAATAGAGCTATGAAGGAAGGAACGTAATCTGTGGGGGATTAACTGTGGATACACATGCACAGCAGTGCAATCCATCATTTCATACCGGTACAACGTAATGTTAGTTGCTATGTAATGACAGCTAGGGAGTTAGAGAGCTAATCAACCAATATTTTGTCCGCTTGTAATTTAATATTTGCATAAAATGAACAAAAAAGGATGAACTGGCAACCTGTTTTCGCCCCTTGAGGACTGGGAATAGGCTCCAGCACCCAACCCGTCCACCCAACCTCAACACCAAACCCCCACTCCCAAAAAAGAACATCTTCAAAACTGGCTGTGATTTTATTTTCTCTTCATGCAGGGCGTGGCGAGGGCGAGGGAGGTGGTCTGGTCCTACGACCTTGTATGGTGAAGCTGTACAGATACACCAGTTCATTCCTAAAGCCTGACTGAAGCCTATTTTAGGCGTTCTGAACTCTCCCACGCACGAACAACAATTTCAGAGGTTAGTTCATTTATTTGTCTACAGTGATTTTTCCGTCTAATGAAACCCCTGAGAGAGACGCGTGGAGTTGTTCTTGGCTGGAGGGCCAAAAGGGAGAGAGGACGTGACTGCAGCACCACAGCAAGAGCAAGAGCGACCACTACATCCATCAGATGGAGAGACGAGGAGAGAGAGGAGGAAAATGACGCTTAGAAGATAGAACCCCTACTGTTGCTCCTTTACGCCCATTCCCTGAAGGTGCACTGGGACCTTTTCACCTTTTCCCCACCTCTCAGGAAGGCACCCATGCCCAAAGGGGAGAAAACGGCATGCCCCTGCTCGCTCGCCGCACAGCAATTTATGACTCCATTCATGCAGAGATGAGAAGGGAGGGGGCAGGGGGGCTAGCGTGGGAGAGAGACCCCAAAAAGAGAGAGAGAGAGAGAGAGAGAGAGAATGAGAATGACCTTTCATTCCTCCTCCATACTCATGTGGCTTTAGCTTTTCAAGAAGGCCATTGTGAGATGCTTAAAATCGTGCACTAAAACTGGCAGAAAAATGCAATATTTAAGTGTGTTCACTGTAGAGGATCATAGAAAATCAACATGTGATTTGACTGGGGGTGTTCTGCATGCGACTGTATAGTGGGCTCCAAAAGTCTAAGACCACCTGTGAAAAGGCTTTTGCCTCACATTTGCATCACTTTCTAATTTACCAAGCTCTTCATTACAAAACCTGAGTGAAAAGTGAAATGAATTAATTAATTTTAGAGTTTCTTAGTATTTGGTATGTTTCCGCCTTGCTTTAAAAACAGCTTGCACTCAAGCATGGGCTCCACAAGTTTGTGCAATAGCCTCTGACGAGCAGATCAAGTTTACCTGAGAGCCCGAACACACGCAACAACAGACTTATATTAATGGCTTAACATGGTCAAAGAAAAAGTACTGATAGAAATAGTGCACTTGAATATTTCTTTTTCACTTGGGGTCACAGACTTCTTTATAAATATATATATTTATATATATAAACCCCATTTCCAAAAAAGTTGGGGCACCTTCCAAAAATGCAATAAAAACTCAAATCTGTAATTTGGTAATTCACTTGAACCTTTATCTAACAGTCAAAAGGACAAAGAAATGATGTTCAGTGTTTTCACTGGCAAACTTAATTCTATTTGGTAAACAACAAATTTAGAAATCAATGCCTACAACACACTTTTCTTTGTCCTTTTGCCAAAGCAACAAAGAACAACTTTGGGTTTGTTTAAGGACATACTCTTGCATTTTTCAACCTAATCATTCATCACAGTCATTTTGATGCATGTCCCTAAACAGCAATCACATTGACTCAAAACACACCCACACTAAAAGCCTGGTCAAAGTGCAGGTTCAGGTTGAGACACACTGGAGTATTCTAAGTCCGACTGAGATCAGAACTGACTGTTTGTAGCTTGTTAGCTCATGTACCTGGTCACATGAAGCAAAATTCATCACATTATATCATTCAAAATACAAAACTCTTGTTATTCTGTAATCTTTTCTCTAAATGTAATGACCTGCCTGCCTCTAAAACATCTTCTGTTTTGATTACATCACCGTGCACCGTGCAATAGGCGGAGAAAATAATATTAACTGATAATATCATGTTTCACCTCCCCCTCCCATCACCCCCACCTACCACTGAGAGAAAACACTCATGAGTGTATGATATCACACTTTAAACAACCATCCATTTCAAAGTTCTTTATGTAATCAAACATGGGTCTTCTATTGCATTACTCCAAAGGATTTTTTTTTACCCTTTAACTGTAAGAGTGTTTTTGGATTTGGCGCAAGTTATCTGTGTTTAGGCCCACATTAAACAACACTAAACATTAAACAATATAGTAAACATTGAAGTCCAAGAACATCATTACAAACACTATGTAAGTTAATGATGCTAATATGAGAGATGTAGAAGTGGTAACACTTCTAAAAGCATTCATAAGTTTGTGTGTAAAGAGACCATTTGTCATACGTGAACACACCACAGCACACAGTGTGAACAGCACGAAATTCTTCCTCTGCATTTAACCCGTTTAACCCATTCATCAAGTGAAGCAGCAGGCAGCCAGGAGTGCAGTTTAGTTTCCATCCATGTACTGAGGAGTGGATGGTATGTTTTTTGAAATACAGCATCACACTTAGTTAATTTGAAAAAGTAAGGAAAATGAAGTTTTCTGTGATTTGGGGCCTTTAAAAGTTTAATTCTCTTAAGGAAGTTCTGTGATCGGTGGTCCTGACTTCAGTAGTTTGTTGTATTTTACGGTAAGGAAACCAGCTCAGGGAAAGCGTGAGTCTTGTTTGTATGTTGTAGTCTTAACAGTAATGTCACGCTTCTAGCTCTCTTGCACTCTGGCTAAGACTTTTAAAGTCATGGTACATTTTGCGTTTAAAAAACAGCCTTCTCTTCTCGCCTTTGAGCTCCAACCCAGAACAAACATTGAAAAGCAGACCAAAAATAGAAAAGACAAACAGAAGAAAATGTTCTGTCACTCCAGCCTCGCAAAACTATGTGAATTCCTCCACTCTCAATACCGCAATAAATACAAGAGGTATTTTTAGATCAAATACAGCAGGACACACTGTATCACGATCCACGTCCATCATCTGTATGACGTCCCCTATAACCATGGACTAACAGCTCATGCCCCCTTCTCATTTAGTTTATGTTAAAGCGGACTGGTTTCTGCCAGCGGAGCCATACATCACTGCGGTGTGGTGTGTGTTATTACGGAGTGCATGCGCTAGCTCTGGCAGCAAGAGACGAATGGGTCACTGCAGGCCAGTGGATGTGAGACTTATGGTTCATGGCAGACATCATTAACAAGAAATGACTTTTTCCTAGTCAGGCTGACTCATAGTCAGGAGTCTTTTTGGTAGGCCGCAAGCGTAGGCCAAGGCTTTCAGAGTCAGCCAAGTGTGACGGACGCAGATAGTGGAGATCCTTTCTTGTGGTGGTGGGCTCCAATGGGCCCTTTTATGAAAAACACACTTCAAATGACTTCCCTGCACAGCACAGGCAGTGTTACATAAAGGCCACTCCAATGGCAGGCCTTGACTAGGGGTTGAATTAGACCGGTGAACATTAAAGGAGAGTGCCAGCTCCAGTTCCAGCAAGTTCTGGAACTGTAATTTGCTGGTGAAATATTTCTAATATACTCCTTTGTATGGGAACATAAATTGTTTCTTTATGCCAGAACATTTCAATAAAACATATGGACTCTTTTTCCCCTTTGATATAGCTCTTAATGTGCTCTTTGAAAGACAACTGTGAAGAGTATTAACCAAATAACACCTTAATTCAGTGTTTGTTTTTGCCCTTTCACAAAGGCTAGGTTTTTTTTTAAGTTTTTGCCTTAATATGACACAGATCTGAGCCACTTCCATATGTGCTCCTAGATCAGATGCATATCCAATCCATGGCCATGCAACCAAAAATGAGAATGGTCAGATTGGAAGAATTAAACAACACTGTCCCCATATTTCTGGCACCCACCATCTTAAAGTCAGTTTAACCCCTGACCTTGAGCACAGATATCACAGCCTCCTTCATGGAACTCCAGCTGTAGACTGCTTGTCCAAACCTGCCGGACCTCGGCCTCACTAATGAGCACCAACAACAATACGCTGTTTTCCACACAGACTCACCTGCTGTATTCGTAGTTCCCCACTCTGAGAAAGCCTGCATCCCCAGCAGGGCCTCTGATGTGGGCTTGGAGTGAAGTTGTTGAGGAGATAACAGTTGTTTCTCCAGCTTCACCCGTATCTATATCTCTGATGGGCCTCGATGAGGAGAGAGTGAAACAATAGCAGATGGTGGGTGCTTGCACTTTCCCCTGGGCTGGGAGCAAAGGGTGAGGGACGGGTGGGTGAGAGCGTCTCACACAGCTCGGGTTCCACCATCAGCAGGCACATGGGGGAGAGACTAAAGAGCCAGGCATGAGCTCCATGAGCTGTTCAGTGACCTTCAAAGCATTACATGACTTCTGTTGGTCAGAGGTGGATAGATTGACCTAAAGCCATATTCATGTAAGGGTTTTGTTACTTTGATTGATTGGTATGATGTAGAAATATGAAAACCACAGGTTGAAAAAACGTGATAGATCTGCAGTGGTCTGTCCAACATCTATCAGCACAGGAACCTAGGTTCGTTAGGTGCTCTTCTTCACTTGTTGGGATGATGGTACCAGATGAGTGGTTCTTGACCCCAAGAAAGCCACTGAGGACGTCTAAAATTTTACCCTCACTGGCCCTCCCAGTCCTGGTCCTGGAATACCCTTGCACCCATTTTTTGTGTTTTTCTTGCTTTAACCCTTAGAAAGCAACATCTGGTAAACTGTCGGTATACGGCCAAACAACACCTTATATGGAAGTTCCCCTTGGTTTGTGTTGATGCTTGAGGTGTCAGACATCATGTTGAGCTTTGTTTGGTGTTCCTGTGTCACACAGAACCAAAGTTACTGTCATTTAAAAAGCATGTAATAGTAATAACTGCTACTGGGCTACTGGGTAAAAATGGCATCACACACAAATGCCCATAAAGAACAAAAATGCCCAAATTTATTTTAGGTCTTAGAAATAAACAGAAAAAACACAAGATCTTTGGACCTGGGAGAACTTTCAGGATAGTCTCCGCCCACAAGTGGGTGGGGCAAACCCGCAGAGGGAGGGGGTCCGGAGAGTGGCCGAGCGGCGGCGCGCTGGGAGAAAGAGCAGCAAACAGTGAGCGTGTAGGAGAACCAACACCGGTTCTAGACTGTTTTACACAGATTATATTTACTGAAATCAGATTTTACTGATACACTCTGAGTTCTAAGGGTTATAGGAGACCAGGCAGCAAAAAGATAAATGATTTGAAGATAACCCCTCTGTGCTATTTTTGGCCTATTCAATATTCACAAAAGATATGTGATTTTACAGGCTGTCAGGATTTGGTGCTCAGTTGTGCCTCACATGCAGCAAATGTCCGGTATCACTCAAATAAATACACTCACTCACCCAGCCTTCATACATAGTCTCTGCCCATTTCACTTTGGACGGTGTAAAATCGTGATGCAATGTAACACAGAACAAGCATCAAACATCTGTGACTAATTCAGAAGACTCTTTTTCATTAACAGGCTCTCCTGGATGAATTACACCATATTTTGTCCTCACTCGAGTAATCTAGACATTTGTAAGCTAACAGGTTCTATTAATGTTCAGAGACAGGCTTTGAGTTTAAATCTTTATTCAACGTCCAAACTGGCGTACAAAATAAAGAATATGTAAATGTCTGTTAAAACCTTCAAATATCTGCTGTTAATCTAAAAAACTGCTGTTAAAATGTGAATCACCAGCTTGATACCAGTGTATGGCCTATTCCCAGACTAAAGGAAATTAGCATAATTTTAGCAGGGCTAACACATGAACAAAAGCTTTCAAAACATTGCTGTGTAAAGACCTGCCTGGCTGGAATATAGATTTTGCGACTATGTCTGATCTTTTGAGCTTGTATGGTCTGCCCATTTATGGTCATCACCACACTGCTGGAAAGCTGACCACACTCCTTACTCCGCCCATTGTAGTGAGATAGCCAATGAGAGCAGTGCTCATTGACATACAAAGTCTACTAGTAGAAAATGACCTTTTTTTCAAAGAGAAGTAAATGACCAGATAACACACATCATGCAAAGACTGAATTAAGGTGTTATTTGTTTGATCCTCTTTACAGCTGTATGTGAAGCACAGAGAACTGAATTCAGTTGGAAAAAAATGGAAACTACGTCTCTTTGAACACACCTGATCAACGTAATCTGCCAATTAGCAAGCCCTTCTTGAGCTGAAGAGCAAGCACTGCAGCAGGGCCCAATTATAATGCCCCTGCCTGGGGTCAGGAACCAATGTTCTAGTGCAAAGTATACCAGTGACACACAAAATTATACACCCACAAATCCAAGAATTCGCTTTATGGATCTATAAAACGCCAACACAGTATGGACTTAATTAACTATTAAATGCTTCTAATAGGCAACAAGACTTTTTACATTTCTCATGGGAATCACATGGACCACCAGCAGTCATTTGGAAACCCCAGCCCCACAACACATGGCTGGTGGCGTTCTCACTACTCACTGAGCTTCCACAGGAAGTGATTTCATTAAAGCAGCCCATTTAATCCTTGTATGCAGTCCTGTGGGAGGCTGCCTCTGACCCCAACGCAGACATGGGCCACGGATCCCCCTTCAGACCGCCTCCTTTAACTCTGTCAGAGCTCCTTTCTGATTTTTGCCAGTGTTGTTTGTATTTATGGCTTGAATATCATCTTCCGGTTCCAGGCTCCTAAAGGCAAGCGCTCGAATTTCTCATTGATACTCTACTGTTATTACAGGTAACAAAGGGAGAAATGTGAAGTGAGTGGGAACTGCCCACCCATAGATGGGGGGGCGGTTTGAACAGGGGAGTGTAGGCCTGGGTTTGCACTGGTTCCCACTGTTTAGGGTCCCATTAGGATTGTAAGTGAGAAAGAAGGGGGGTTGAAGGGACTTCTGGTTGCAATTTGAAGATGCTTTTTTTAGTCATCCTTAAATGTGGGAAGTCAAAGTCATCGAGCCGGGGGCGTCTGTGGGAAGGAGCGGAGGAAGGGTTGGGTACGGAAAAAAAAGTACCAGCTGTGTGTTTCTCACTCTGGGGGGGAAGACAGGAGCTTCACAAAGGGTCACAGATAGAGGAGAAAGTCATCAGTTCTTATTTACGTTAGATTGATTCATTCCATCAGGCTAGAGGAGCGCGCGCGCTGAGCTAATCTTCAGGAAACGGAACAGGCTGCCCACGCCATATGCAGCATGACTGTAATGTGGGAATGCAGAGCCACATGCTGCTGTGAACTCTTGAGAAGGCCTGCAGTGTACCCGCAGAGTTTAGCAATACCTCAACCAGCAAAAACTAACATTGCTGATTAGGAAAGAACGCTAGCAGGGCAGCCAATGTAATGCTAATTAATCATGCACTCATGCTAGCTTTCATTATTGTTAGCCTTTTAAAGTTTAACCAAAGTGAGCAGTTGAGTACGGCGGGTGCTAAGCACACGAGTGTGTGAGCGTACACGCTGTGTGTGTTGTGTCTCATTGTCTGTGAGGTTCCCAGAACCTTGGCCAGCTGTATGGAGGAACTCCACGGGCTTTAGGCCGCACAGCTGCTTCCCAAAAGCAATTAGATAAGGCATGCCAGCACACTGCTAGACCATTGTTTGCCACATATTTTGTCAAATATGGCAGGGAGTAAGGACAAAAAAAGGCAACTTTGTGCTTTGAAAGCTGTATGATTTGTCTGCAGAGTCAAGGTGACCTCAAAGCCTCTGAAGGCATGGACCTGAGGAGATGGAGGGACATTTTTGATCAACCCATGGATCGAAAACCCTCATAAAGGCTGCAGGTGTTGTAACAGATCCCGTGCAAGTCATGCTAGATTTCCATGCTAGCTTTTCTGCACATGGCACAAGTGCAAGTCTTCCAGATGATCATGCCTGATCGGGCCGCTATCAAATCGGTGTGTTAATTCACAGTAAATCCTCTTCAAAGACGGCATATCCTTCGAGTCTGCCACGCAGAGGGGGTCTGGACCTCTTCAGCTGTGTCAGAGAAGACTTGAAAGGGCCCAACGCATGGCAGAGGCAAATCCTCAAGCTGCGGCAGACACAGTATAGCCATGAAATTTGGAGAAAGAGAGAGAAAAAAAGAAAGCCTGGTAGGACAGATCGCTGGTAGGCACGGAAAGAGAGTTTGAAAGATTTCAGAGAGGCTCTTGGATCTGAACGAGGCCCGACGACTCAGGCCAAGTCCATTTTCATGCACATTGTGGTCAGGAACAGGTGGCCGTAGCGTTAGAGAGCTTTTGAACAGCCTCGATGCCCTTTTTTATTGTGTCATATCTTGCCCAGCTGTGGAAAACCATCTATGAGAGTTAACCCTTGGAAGCCAGGAAAGACATATTACTGTCGGTTTGGAACACCATTCAGGTATAATTACATGATTACATATTTAATCACACAGCAAGTTAATTATAAATCACTGTTGCATTTGTATTCAGTATAAATAAGTTCAAGTCTACAACTGCCACTTTATTCTGATGTCAAGACATGATGAAAACATGGTAAAATGTAATTTTGCAATTTCCCATACTGAATTTTTCATCACATTCAAAAGATATGTCCTCGTCTTCCAACACAAATGTGGTATAAACTGAAAAAGTGTGAAGGAATTTAGAGTGGTTAGATGTGAAATGCTGTACTTTAGAGAAACTTTCCAAGGCAAACCTGCTAACCATGGTGGTTATGGGAACCAGACCTCTGATGAATTTAATGCCTCTAAAAGCTCCCTCACAGAAAGTTATTAAATAAGATGGTTATGAATACATTGCCTGAGACATTGTTTTAAGATAGTTTTGAGACGTCTTTGGCCTAAAACATGTTTTTTTAACCTATTTATGGCAGATAGATACATACAGGACATTGGAGGCCAAATGCTTCCCAAAGAAAACTTATTTTTTTCGAGTTTAATATGGTTTTATCTTTATCAACACCACATATAAAAACTCTCAAAATACATTGTCATCAATCATTTTGGATGGAAAATCAAATGGCTCGATTTACATTATGAGTATTAAAGACCCATTGAAATTCTTGCCGCCACAAAATCTGTGGAGAAATTGTCAATTGTCAGTTTTTGCATCCGAAAGGAAAAAACAAATATCAAAAAGGAATACATCACTTTAGGCGTGCAGACGAACATCTATTAACAGGGGAAACAGCTCCCAATGACTTCTCCACTACAGGTTTTCTTCCAGTACATGTGACCAACTCTCTTGTCTCTCTCTTGTCAAGATTTCGTGGCACATACTGTAGAACAAAAACTGTAATCTGTACCCTGTAAACTGTTTATTTATCTGCTTATCTTTTGTTGATGAATTTTTGGTTTTGGTTTTCATCTTAGTCATTAGGCCAAGAACGCGATTTATGTGCAAAATTAAAGGAACAGTGTGATCTCTGGTTCCTTCACCACCACTATAAAGAAATCTGAGCTGATACGTTTCTCTATAACCCTTTTGCATCACATCACTCTGAATGACTCTGTTTGCATGTCTATAATTAATATATGCAGAAATTTCTTAGTTTTTTGTGTTTGCACTGTGCTTTGCATTTAGATGTGAACACTTCAAACACACATATAGATCTATATGTGAGTAGCATTCATTCGCTGAGATGGGATTGGTGATATCACTTGCCCTCTCTCTCTCTCTCTCACACACACACACACACACACACACACATACACACACACGCCGTAAACAGAGCATCTAGTGGCTCCTGCCCTGTACCAGGCAGTGTAATTTGGAGGTTGTGGCCCCCTTCGCCACTGTGGGAAAGTGTTGCTCTTGTTCCCTCTGCTTATTTGTACCATTTTTTTTCTAAATGGGACTTTCACAGCCACTCCAGCCCAATCAGGCCCTTTTACGTCCCTAATCTCAAGAGGCCAGAGCTCGGAGGGGAGAGGTGCTGAGGGCCATGCATTTTTTCCATTCATAACATGAGAAAAAAAATGCTGGCATGCCTCGAGTTGGCTTTTAACCCCAGATGTTTACAATAGCGATCAGTTGTAGAAGCGGCATGAAACAGTCTGGGTCCGATGGGACAGGGGACAGTGCTGTGTGGACGCGTTTCGCGAAAAATCTTTGCAAATGGTCCGGAGCTGTAGACGCTTGTCGAATAGTTGTTGATAGTCGCTGCAGACCCTTTGATTTGCTTGTGTGTTTTTTTAATGATGTAGTCGGCTTGTCTGGAAGGAAATGCCTCCAGCCGTGTCAAGGGGCCGGAGGTCAGAACGCGATATGTCTGCACAGACATAATTTAAACTAAGTGGCCGTAGGATCGTGGAGGATTAGGTCGCGGGTGTGTTTTGGGCCGTCTGTTGCACTCTGGGAACTCTGTGCCATTGTTATCGCTGCTGTGAGATCACAGGCTGACCGCATTACGCAGTGCCTGCGCTGTTGTTTCAGGCCCGTCCCACAGCTGCATGCGCTGGACCCAGAGCCTAGTGTGAGATATGAGCCCCGACAGGTGCTGGATGAGAGCGGCCCACAGCCCGGTTCCGCTGCTTAAGCCAAAGTCCACACACAGGCACTTGTGGAAGGTCCTCCAAGGCCGTAAAATCTGATGCCAGGCTTGAGTTCCAAGCTCCATCTCTCAACCTAGTGGTGCATCCAGGATCTTAAGGGTCCCAGTGCAAAAGAAAGAATGGACCCCCATTCAAAGAGAAATTTGCCTGTTTTCTCAAAATTTCGACCAACCTGATGCTCTAATGTAGAGCAATGGCTGAAGGATACTGAGTTGCTGTAGATAACCATGAGTCGTGAGTATAAAGACTTTGGGGGTCCACTAATAAATAAATTAATTAATTAATAAATACATACATACATACATACATACATACATAAATAAATGGCCCATACAAAAATGAGATTCAGTGTAATTTAATTGCCTATTAAACTTAAATATATTTTTCTGTAAATTGTCAAACAGTAATTGTGTATTAACATGTGCAGAAGTGCATTCTCTGTAGAGGATGTGTACTTATTAGAAAATCAATAAAACGTGCCATTGAACCGCGGGTGCCAAAACGTTGGCACATGACTGCATGTTTTCAGAGCTATTTTTCATGGGTGCAAAACTGGAAAAGCACTGATATAATGGGTCCAGTAAGGATATAATTGCTCTGTTAGTTCCTCCACTGTCTCAATCCTCAATCCTTCACAGCAGACCTCCCGGAAAAGGAGGACACTTGAAAGACAGATGCTGAAGGCTGAACAGTAGAGTGTAATGAATGGAGATGGATGGGACTGGGTTGGCCTGAAAAACAACTGGATGACTCTTCCGTTGCTGTCAGAGCACTGTCATTGCCAATCAATCCATTCCAGACCCCACAAGATTGCCCTTCGCTTTCATTCCTCTCTTTCTTTCATTCTCTCCTTTCTCCAACAGCCTGATCCAGTTTATCCTCCCTGCTTAACCTCCTGTTTTCATCTCCTATAGGTGCCTTGTTCCTCTGTCCATCTTGAAGCTATCTCAAGAGTGTGGCTCTGGAAGCGACACAGAGTAATTCACAATGGGCTCTGTTCTTTGTCTGTGTTTGTGTGTGTGTGTGTGTGTGTGTCCTTGGATCTTCTCCCTCAGACATACCAGCAGCTGTCGCTAGCTCTGTGTCTTTTTGGCTCAGCCCAGGAGCAGCATTATTCTATTAATGAGTGATTAGTGTCAAATATCTGGCCTGCGCCACCCGTTCCCAACTGTGGGAAACAGGCGGGCTGGGTGCACCTGATCTCCACTTCAGTTTAGAGTTTCCTCAATCTGGCTCCACCAATTAAGAAAAAAAAACGAGGAGAACCAGAGTAACTGGACTTCAACGTGAAATAACAACGCGACCGTATGCCATTTGATGACGATAATCGCAGACTCCCCTCCCCACCCTGACCCCTCCAACAACTGGATGTTCTCCAATCCCTTTGTGCCAAATGGAAGGGAACACAAAAATGAAATCTGGAGAAAATCCTCTCTGGTTAAATTCTATTCTCAGCATGACCATTCCAGCGCAGAGCAAAACACTTCACCGCAGCCTCATGAGACTTCGTTAAGCTTGCAGGATTCACAGGTGGCACTTTGACTGCAGTCGGGAGGAAGCAAATGGGTCCACACTGGCACTGTGTGGGGTTGGTTTGTTTTTCCTTGTCCTTACTTGAAATGTTGGGCGTGTTCTTGGGCAGAATGAGAAAGTAGAGAATATCATACATTTTCCACCAGGGCCAGTTGGTCCAAAGCCCAGGGCCCAACCAAAGCTCATATGAGGCAACAAGTGGAGCAGTACAGCCTCTAACATCCCTGACTTTTAGAAGTAGATGATGAATTATTTTTGGGAGGAAAATGTATTTGAAGAAAGATCCTGTAATCATAACCATAAAATGATTTCTCTGGAAAGAAGAAAACAAATGGCATTGTTGAACTCGCAAAACATTTTTTGCCTTATCATCACCATTTCGTATTTACTACCAGTTCCAATCAGTTTAGAGGGCTTGGCCGCCTCACGGTTAGCTCTCTGTTCTAAACTCCCTTAAGGAGAGCTCTGGGAGACTGACAGCTGGGCCAATGACTGATGCAGACCATGTGCTTTCTGTATGGGCTTACACAATCTGTAGGCCTCTCTCCACACTGCGATTACCTGCCGAGTGATAACTGCCAAATGCACTCCGCCATGTTTAGAGTTATGTTGTTTCTGGAATGAGGCAGAGGAGAGTGCAGGACTTAAAAGAGCAGTTGGGTGAAAAATCACCTTTACAAAATGTACTCTCTCACTTCAAATGTGGTCCATCAGCCAAGACTGAGCTACAAGGCCAACGTAGCTAATTCGTAATAGAAGATTACATCTAAAACCTGCAATGCACAGTCCCTTATGTGGTTTCTGACAATGTGGGACATTCTGTTATCTATACAAATGCATTTACCCTTTCATATGACAAATGGTCACTTTACGCTTAGAAAATGGTTAAATGGAAAATAGGTCATTTGCTGAAAGTGACTTGAATGAGTAACAGTTTTTAAAGTAACAGAGTCTTTAGCGTCAAATTAACAAATACACAAAACGTATTTACATTCATTAATACTATCTATGCTAATGAATCAGGACATAAAGGACAAAAAGGGGACAAAAATGAGAAAAAACTGAGTTTGGGGGGCTCCATACTTTTTCCTTGAGTATAATGTGAATTTCCTGATAAAATAAAAGTCCTTACACAAGGATGCTTTCGTTGTGTTTATGACATTCTACTCCTCTCACAAGGTAACACAGTAAATCAGCCCCAATTCAGACCTTGACTCGTTTAAAACTGAAGAAGCTTAAAGCTCAAGCGCATCTCACAAGAAGCTTTACATACTCTCAGCTTTAAGTCAGAAAAGACACAGCAAATAGAAATGCCATTAGCAGCCATGCTATAGGCCAATACATATGTTTTGGTTTGCAAGAAATATTCATTTTTGGCTGTTTATGAATATGTGAGGGCAACATTCACCCTAGTGCACAGCACACAAAGAACCTGAACAGCGCTGGGAGTTGCTGCGCACGGCCATGTGCTGATGCCAAATGTCGGCGTCGCTGTGTGAACAAAGGTTAAAAAATTTTGGACGCAAAGTGAAATTGTGAATATGGCATCAGTACTAGTTCTATCTCAGGAAAATGTTCAGGCATGAAATGCTTAATGCATTTTCACATTTATTCTAATGATTTAATGACTATATTTTAATGATGACATCAGACCTGTCATTTCCCATTTTTATCTGGGTTTCTCCTGGATTGTAGCCTTCTTTTCTGAATATATATATATATATATATATATTTATATATATATATAATTGGTTTCAGGCACTTGGGAAAATTCTGTTTAGATAAGCAGTGAGTGTTTTTTCACATTAATATTACAACATTTACATAAATAACATTCTACAGTAAATAGTGATGTTATGTTCAGTATATCAGTGTGTTCTTTGTGGAAGTCCAGTATTACTTGTAGCTTCATCAGAAACCTGGTTTGACTCAATCAGTCCTTCGTTAAATTAAATCAGGAGCTGCTGATGGAGTTTCACAATCCAAACAACGGCTGGAGGAACCGAGGAGGAATCTGGAACCGAACCTGTGTTCTCCTCACCAGCTCACATAATATCAACTACTTTTACAAACAAAACAAATCTTGATACTTTTCATTTATTCTAATGTTAACTTTGCAGAAAGACACTTTATCACACACTGAGAAAAATGGCTTTAAACAATTTGCATAGGTGTCTAAGACTTGCACAGGAATGCACAGTAGGCCTACTGTATATTTGAAAAGGTCATCTCAGAGAAACACAAATGGCACCCAGTCATAGAATCAACAGTCTGTAGATAAACGGTATGTCATGCAGTGTTAGAAACCATGTAAGCAAGTCTGTTCCCCAGCAACTCAATCTCAGCCAAGTGTGATGATTTAGAGATGCAGTCAGCAACGATGCTAATCTGTTTGCAGAAGCTCCCATCAGTCGTCTGCCTTGTAGCTCAAGGGCAAAACAGAAGAAGCAACTTCAGAAACCAGACGTGTCAGGCTGATTGTATTTGGGATTTGAGGGAAACTGTGTACAGTAGATTTTTCTCTCTTTTAGCAGAAGAAAAAACACAACAACAGAAGACTGGAGCTCTCTCTGTCTCTCTCTCTGTCCTTCTCTCTTTCTCTCAATCTCTCTC
Organism: Brycinus macrolepidotus; assembly: GCA_037974445.1. Lineage (NCBI taxonomy): Eukaryota > Metazoa > Chordata > Actinopteri > Characiformes > Alestidae > Brycinus > Brycinus macrolepidotus. The sequence continues at coordinate 3,018,140 of JBBPCZ010000148.1, read as the reverse complement.
TCTCTCTCTCTCTCTCCCTCTCTCTCTCTCTCTCTCTCCCTTTCTCTCTCTCTCTCTCTTTCTCTCTCTCTCTCTCTCTCTCTCTCTCTCTCTCTCTCTTTCTCTCTCTCTCTCTC
>JBBPCZ010000148.1:3005387-3017924 GCA_037974445.1 Brycinus macrolepidotus | reverse complement strand
AGATCACATAACCTCAAACTTAGGTTTGAGACGAAGCTTAATGATGCGTATATGATGATTCAGTCATGCAAGTTGCACTGACCCCTCTCATTTCCATTCATCCATCATCTGAGTTGCTTGTCCTAACCAGGGTGGCAGGTTGTGCTGGAGCCTATCCCAGCTCTTATAGGTGGACAAACACCCTGGACAGGTTGCCAGTTCTTCTCATTTCTTGGTTTGGATAATGGAAGCAGTCCTGGTAGGAAAAACATAACAACAGTGGCAGTGTAAAGGAATGAGAATGTAGAGAAGATTACTTGTATGTCGTTACTGGTCATTTAGTGGAGAAGTTTTCATTTTACGGAGGGGAACAAACTTGACAGGGCCTACAAGCTTTGTTTCAAGATATACAGTCCTGTGCAAAAGTCTTAGACACCTGCAAAAATAATATTGAAAAACTGTTTAGATGAGCAGTATGTGTTTTTGTGAGTGTTTTTCACATGAATATTACTAAATATGCTAAAAAGAATAAATACAAATAACATTCTACAGTAAATAGTGATTTTATGTTCAGTATATCAGTGTGTTCCTTGTGGAAGTCCAGTATTTCTCGTAGTTTCCATCAGAAACCTGGTTTGACTCGATCAGTCCTTCATTAAATTAAATCAGGAGCTGCTGATGGAGTTTCACAAATCCAAACAATGGCTGGAGGAACCGAAGAGGAATCTGGAACCTAACCTGTGTTCTCCTCACCAGCTTATACAATATCAACTACTTTTTACAAACAAAACAAATCTGATACTTTTTACTGCTTTCTTGTTTGTTTTCATTTATTCTAATGTTAACTTTGCCAGCAGAAAGACACTTTATCTCTCACTGAGAAAAATGGATTTAAACAATTTGCATAGGTGCCTAAGACTTTTGCACAGTACTGTGCCTACTTGACCACTGTGGTTAGGCTCTCATGTGAGGTAAGCTGAGCTAACACTGCCCAGTGTTTACTAGACTACAGTCCCAGTTGTGCAGGTCTGCTTCACGTAGTCAGTTGGTCTTTGGTAAAAGTGTCCAGTTGTAAATGCCCAGACTGTAGTCAGAGTTCCTCTGTAAGACTACCAGCATGACAGGGTTTAATTATACCCTTGTTTGAGCAGTAATCTTACATTACAAACAGAATAAATAGTACTTATCAACACAATCCAGTCCACACAGTTCACTTTCTTACTTATGTAATATTATGATTCTAAGGTAACAGAAATGTTTTTTTAATTTTATTCATAGATAATCTCACAGCCTTGCCTACTTTAAATCTGTACCACTGGCCCATCTAACAGGCGTCAATTGCCAACTTTTATTGTAGCCTTTGTCAAACTTGGTCCTCTCTGAAATAACTTTCTTTGTGGAAAAAATGAGGTTTGTAATGTTTTTTTCCGCTGTCCAATACATCCATTATCTAAGTCGCTTATCCCAACCAGGGTTGTGAGGGAGTGGCTTGGAGCTGCTCATATGGTAAAAAATACCCTGGATAGGTTGCCAGTTAATTGCAGGACAGACACAGATAAATACACTCACACCTAGAGGAAATTTCACATCTCCAGTCCACCTGTATGTATTTGGACTGTGGGAGGAAACCAGAGCTGCCCACTGTTCCCCATGTCAAATACAGAAGAGTGAAAATGCTCCTGTTCAAGGGTTCTTGGTCCTGTACAAAACTAACAAAGCAAACACTATGAAGTTTTGGCTGATTGGTGCTTCTTTTTTTGATCGAATCATTGTTTTATTCATAAGACAAACCTTGAGAGGATGTTCTTAAAGTTCTCAAACTTTCTCAAGTTGTCAAAGAATGAGAATCGTAATCACTTTCCTTATTTAGTTGATTTTTTCATGTAGCCTGTAGAAATTCATTGCATTTCAGGGTCTGTTATTGACAGACATATCCTGAATAAACTTTGGCCATTAATTCACTTCAGTTTAGTTAACTTAGCACTAGAAGACAACGCAGGAAGAAAAAATAACTGAACATTCAAAAAGCTGAAGTAAACAAGGATGTAATGGTGGTGAATGGGGAAAAATATACTCCTGATGTGCTTCTAATGACATCTAAGTGCTTTTTAATATGGCAGAGGAAAAAGTGGGATCCATAAGAAGTGTGAGGCTCTTGTAAGATTAAGAACATATTTCATTTTTAGCACTTATTCTTAGAGAAAAGTTGTTTTTTTTGCAGGGGGGGTTTCAATTGTTTTCTTTAATTAACAGTGCAACTTATCGGGATCCAGCAAGAGCATAACCAGATCCTTGTGCTCCTGTATTAAGAAGCCTGTTTCTCTATGAGCTAAACTGGAATCCAGTGTACTGTTCTATAATGCAGGGGTGAATTTGACACCGCTGATTTTGAGTAAATGTTCTGTATTTGTCTTTGGACGGGGGTGACAAAGAGCAAACCACTCCCCTCCTGCTCTGTTCTCTTTCTTCTCCACCTTACTGCTGGCACAGGAATGTAGTGTGTATAGAAGGTGATATATGCCCCATCAGGCCTGTGGGAGTGCTCCTGCCTTCCTTACTACAGGCCGATAGCACACGAGAGACGCAGGAGGAATCCCGTAGGCAGAATTCTGCGGATTGCACCACGATCCGAGCTGCTTGCCATCACCGCTCTACCCGTGCCGGTAAATCTTTGGAGAACATGACAGCTGCAGGAAGAGAGAGCGTGTCTCAGAGCGAGGGAAAGTGTGAAGTGTGGGAAAGTGAAATTGTAAGAGGTGCCTGAGATGAGAGCGATAAGTGGAAGAGGAGGTTTGTTGATGGGATCAGGTAGAGACAGGTCGCTCTTATCCACAGATCTCCACTTTGGTTCCCATCAGGCCGTTGGCATAAACAATATTAGTACTCAGGATCTGGGATACTTATAGGGGCTTTAGGGGGGAAGCCCCCAATTTGGGGTTGGGTTGCACTAGTTTATCTTGAATTGTTGTTTTATTTCACAAAATAATTGATTTTTTAACAGAATGGGTGCTCTCATCTCTGAAACGGTAAGAGAGAATGTTCTTAAGTTCATTGTAAGTTCTTTTCAGATTTTTCCCAATTTTGTCCCCAATTTAGCCGTGTCCAATTCCACTCATTAGCTAGGATTCCCCCAATCATGTAATACTAACACTGGGAGCAGGGAAGGTGAGAACATGCTTCTTCCAAGTCACACAAGGCCACACAAAACTTTCTGGACTGGTGCCAACACAATGCCATTAAACAGCTGAACACGCTTAGAGGAGAATACTAACCACCAATTTGTGTTACAACCAGGGCAGAAGCAACAGGTTATTGTAGCCTTTGTCAAGCTCAGTCCCCTCTGAAATAACTTAGTTTGTGGAAAAAAGTCCTCCAAACACGCAATACCAGCACTGGAAGAGTGAAGTTGCACGTTTTCCAAGGCACACAAAGCCACACAAATCTTTTTGAACTGCTGCTAACACAATGTTATTAGACAGCTCATTGTCATTAAATGCTTGGAGGAGAACACTAACCATCAGTTTGTGTTACGTCAGCCAGCAGACGTCCGCACTGGAGGGCAGAAGAAGAGGAACCACCCAGAGAGAGGAAACCAGTTGTGCTCTCTTGGACTCCCAGTCACAGATGTCTGTGCAACAAGCGATTTCACTTTTAATGATGCAGTGATGCAGTAGAAGCCATATCGCTCCCTACTCTTCCTGTAACGTACTGCAATCTGTCGCATGTCATTCTAGATATGAACATTCCAGAGCATAATAGAACAATTTTTTAAGTAAGGCACATATCGGCTATAAAAATCCACATCAACATTTTTGCAAAATGTCATGACTTATTATTTCTTTAACTGCATTTTTACTTAATTTTGTGCTTTCTTCTTGTAAAAGGCAGTTTGTGAGAAAAACAAGATAGATCTCATTCTGTACATAACATGAAGGCCTTAAAAAGTGAAAAGTGTGTTTATTGAGCTATCAATGGTTCCTCCATGTGTCCACTAATATTCTCATCCTTCTTATGTTTTGTGTACATCAGTGACAGAGGACACTCTCTCTCTCTCTCCCACATCCCCTCATCTCTGCCCTTCTTTCCCACGCTGGAGCACCAGGACTAGCTGGGAAAAATTCCAGATCGGGACCCTGTTAGGGTTCAGAATACTTGCGGCGCGGTGTGCGTATGCAGGGGGAACGAGAAAAACGGGAAAATGAAAATGATAGAGTTCCCATGGCGACTTTGCCTCGAATCGTGCTCTGCTGAAACTGCAGCACAGGGAGGAAGTTCTCAGACCAAAACGCTTTTTTGTTCGTGCCTGACCAAGGCCACTCCATTTTCTTATCTGCTCCCCATCGATCCCCACTGTAGAGAGCAGTTTTCCCACACTAACAGTCCCCCCAAAACACACACACACACACACACACACACACACAAGTAATGCAAACAAACACCAAACCTGACATCTGCTCTAAAGCCTGCAGCAAGCAGGACTTCCCTCAGAGCCTGCTACTGATTCATCAGGGTCACACTGCAGCTGGACACAGAGAGAGAGAGAGAGAGAGAGAGAGAGAGAGAGAGAGAACGAGAGGGTGTGAGAGAGAGAGAAAGAAAGAGAGAGAGGAAGAGAATGACCGAGGGACAAAGAAGAGCAGCTGACTGAGAGAGAGAAAACAGAGGGAGAAAGAGATAGAGAGAGACAGACAAAGAGGGAGAGAAACAGAGAGCAAGTCTGAGAGAGTTAGAGAGAGAGTGAGAGAAAAGAGAGAGAGATAAACAGAGAAAAAGAGAGACAGAGGAAGAAGGAGGGACAGAAAAAGAAGAGAGAGAGAGTACTCTGAAACATATACTTTGCTGGATTCAGATTCAGACGTATGGAGAATTTCCACAGTAATTACTCTAAAATATTTGACATCAGCATTATTTTGTCTTTCAGTATCCTGTCGTTTGGCAGGGATTGTGTTGGTGTAATCTGTCATTACTGCCTTAAGAAAACCTTGTAACTACATTTTCTTCCTTTTGTTTTGGCTCCATTCGAAACTGACCGCGGCCCTTTACATTGTGTAAACATTTCACAATGAACGGAAAGAGAGAAACGGTCCAATCTTACCGGAATGGAGTAATGGGATGAAATCCTGCTGTGGTTCAATAAATTACCGTTACGAAAAAATTCTTGCTGTTTTCTTTCCTATAACACTACTAATTTTATACAAGGCTTACAGAGAGAGAGAGAGAGAGAGAGAGAGAGAGAGAGAGAGAAAGACAGAGATAATAGAAATGATGTACACACTGAATCAATACAAGTCAATGCTTCACTGTTTTCTGTGCACAGTAGAGGAGGAGAACATTAGCGCACAACATTCATGATAGCTTGTTCCAAGTTCAGCATTTCTGAGTCATGAAACAGGGATTTGGGATGTTGAACAGTGAGTGGTATGTGCCGGGATAAGTTAGTCAAGGCTGTTCACACACACACACACACACACACACACACACACTCCATGTGTTTCTGTCATCAGTGGGATCAGATGTGCAGGATGCCTCCTCCTCTTGCTCCACTCGAGTGGTACGCCACTTAAAACGCTGCTAACACTGCAAACACCCCCGGCCTAAGACGGGAGAACTCTCCAGAGGCGGTGCAGAGAGGAGGAGGACTGAGGTTTTAGTCAAAGCCCACAACAAAGAGTTCAAAGTGGAGCCAAAGCTCACAGAAAGAAAGCGCGGGCCAGATACTGTTTGTTACAACTTTCTGTGTGGCTGCGCTGACCTTGAAAAGACCTCAGATAGGACAAGAATGTTGCACCTCTTTCTTCACCTGTTTCTAACGCCCACCCAACACCAAACCATTCACAGGAATCAGCCAAGACTTGTTTGACATCTGAAGGTTGTTGCTTTAATTGTTCACGTCTTTTGAAAATTCAGTCCCCAAGTCAAGTGAAGAGTCAGTAACGGGCATGTCTGACTCAAGTACCCATTTCTGCAACAAGGCTAATGTTGTTAGCAAGGAATGGAAGCTTGTATACCACCAGTTTTTTTTTTTACCATCTGTAAAATTGGGAAAAAGTATGCCACATTGCTAAAACCGTCCTTGGACCTTTGCAGCCTTCAGGGCCTTCTAGACTTCAGAGAAGCCTTAATAATTTTTGTGAAAAAAAACAAAAAAAGGTTTTTTTTTATATCTGTCATGCTTGTATTTAAACACTGTATTAAATTATTCCAGTACTACCTTCTTAGTTTTGGTTGAAACCAATTAAACTCTTGAAATGGGAAGAATTCCAAGGGAAAAATATCCAATCAGCCTTCCATTGGCTGGGCTTTCAGGAGCTGAACTAAAGGCCTTGCACATTAGGTCAACTACTAGCATAATTAGGAAACAGTGGAATCAGCTAATCACAATTTGATTTACAATGAGTGGGGCCAGCTCTGTGAAAAAAGCCCCACTCTAGGAATTCTGGAAGTCCTAAATATGTCACTGTGAGTATGACTGCATTTCAGTCAGATGTTAGAAATGGAAAATAGCAACGAGTGTTCTAAGCTGGAACTTTTTATTGAAGGAGAGACTGTAAAACTGCAACAGAGACAAAATATATGTTAATATGTCTGTTGCAAGCTTCAGATAAAAATGGAATGTCTTTTACAAGATTTAACTGTCAGTGTTTAGTCTAGAAGAGATAAAAATTGCTTTTTATGTATTGCCATTAGCTTAGTGCTAACACACAACTAGAATCCCATGGGGGTGCAAGAAAAAAAGTGCTTGTTCTGGCAAATACGGTCTGGACTGAAAGTCTAGCACTAACAGGCATGGTTAACCACTGCTAAAAACAGTAATAATAGCCATCCTAAACATGTTGCTCCATACAATGCAAATCTAAATAATCAACCTTCAGACACATGATTTTGCTGACTGGCCGCATTTAGGGTGAATTGAGAAACTTGTGTACATTTAACTGTGTATATTTAATTCCAAATTATACATCTAACTGTGGGCTGCAGTGGTTCAAGGTGCAACTGTTCTTCTTCATACTCCTGATGACATGCCATGGTGAACCCTGTGATGTCCCCACAGCTCCAATAAACCCATTTAAGATGTTCTAGCCAGTCTTCTGTAGTGCTTCAAACCTTAATTGACCTGCAGCACTCTTGCTTTCTCCACAAACCCCTCGTCCATAAAAATCACCCAGTGGAAAATACCTCATACGCAGAATCAGCGATGAAAGAGGGTTTTACACATTTTAATGGGAGAGTGTCCCAACCGCAAGAGAGTGTGCCTTTTTTCTTGAGTGAAAGGAAGCAGAGGAGCGCTTTTCTTCTCGTCTGTGTAAAATCCGATCGCTATTTACACAAAAATCCGTTCATTCATGTCTTTCCCTTCGCTTTGAGAGAATCCCACGGTGACACTGCATACTTGTGGTGAGGGTGGTGTGGTTTGTCTTCAAAAGCGAACCGCAGTGGACCGGCAGTCTCTGATCAGCTTTTCCACAGCGCCCTGCTCCTGCCCTCCAGCTGTGTTTGAACTGGAAGTATCGCTGGCTGGGCCCGGCCACAGTTACACATGAAAGACGCATGTCGTCTGTAGGCAGAGGCCTTTCAGCTTTAAAGCTATAGTCCGACAGAAAAGTTAGCGTACGCAGTTTTCCCTGTCCCCAGATGTAGCCTGTCTGCCGGGCCATGTTTAGTGTCCAAATGTTGCTTTAGTTTTGCACTGGTGCTAACAAGTCATCGCTAACAAATAATATAAGCTTATAGCCATTAATTGGCATTGTGCAAACAATGTATGCTAGAGCTGAATGATATGAACAGAATATTAGTATTGCGATCATACTATTACATAATGTGACGACGAAGCAACATATAATTCTCTCAAATTAAAAAGGCTTGAAGTGTGTAAATACTATTAAAGTTCAAAAAAGTTTTGTGATGTCATATATTTATATATATTTCCTAATCCAGCCTACAGCAGTTTAGCCCCACCCATACATGTTGAAAAGTGTTGCAATCAGAAAAGAGATCATTTATATATATCAGTCTGAAAGGCACAATGACAAAAACAACCTGTTTAATTCTTTTGAACAGAGGTAGCAAAATGGTCATGTAAGAATTTTGAATTATGTTTTTGATAAACAAACCCATACAAATGTAATGGGAAAAAAGAAATATAGGGAAAATGTGGCCCTTTTAAAAGCACATTAATGAGTCACTGTCTTTGGGTAAGGATTGGCCCAAATATTTGGACTTTTATTGAGTTACATGAAGACCTTGGTTCATCAAAACACCCATTAACTCTCAGCTGGAGCTGTGATTAGTCACCCTGTCAGAAACCCTGTGACTGGTTAGAGGCCCATTTGCAAATTATAGCCCTCTGCAATATCAGTATCACAGACCGATATCACATCACAATGAACATATGATATATTGTGCAGCCCCAGTGATGCAGCACTTCAAACTGAGTTGTTGAGGCATCTTAAACAGACTTGCCCATGCGGTTTCCGATACTGTGTGCCAGTGTTTTCATAAATATTCAGACAAATTTCAGGATTCAATATGGCTTCTACTACTGCTCCTTCATAATGCAACATGTTTTTGTCCATTTTTATGAACAGATTTTTCCCTGAACTGGTGCTTTAATGGAAAAAATTGGCTGCAGGAACAGGCTCAGGTTTCAGTGGGACATCAAACACTTACAACTGGAGACATCAGAGGCTGGAAAACCACATATACCTCACACAGGCAAGGGGAAATGCAGGGAGCACATAGTTAAGCCCCATCCTCTGATTTGTGTAATCACCGACCTAATCACTGACACACACAAACACACACACACACACACACACACACACATGCCCCACGGCTATGCTCCAGTGCTGATGCCGTCTCTTCCTGCTCCAGGGTCGATCTGATATTTGGGATTTCTTCATCGCCTCTTCCTCTGTTTGTCCAGTGTTAAGGAAGAGGCTGAATTAGAACAAGCTGTAGAAACCTTGCTGGGAGCTCGTGGACGCGCTCGCCGCTGACACACATTTATTCATGAGAAAGTTACCAATAAAATCTGCAAGCCAAGAAAGTGTTTCCAGCTGAGGTTTTTATAACACAATGACATTTAGACGCAGTTTAGAAGAGTCATGCTGAGTGTCATTCCTTCACACTGATTTCTGCAGACCCTCAGTGATGTGATTGACACCGATAAAATCTACAAACGAATAATTCAGCGATTCACAATTGGTTTCTGTAAACTGGTTTCAACCCACATTCAGATCTTCATTAAGGTGGTGCAGACTTGTGCATGTGGTTTAAGACACCGTATGACTTGAAAAAGCAGAATTAAATTGAAAAATACTTTTTCAATTGAAAAAAGTTGTTAATGTTTAAAGGACCTCCACTTATTTGACCAATAATTTTTTCCAGAACTATAAGAATCTTCCCAGTAAGACTCTACCAAATAAGAATGTTCTGCCTCTACTGCAGGATAACTCAAGCAACACTCACTACCTGTTGGTCTCTCATGGGGTTTAGAGCTCTATCCGTTGCGTTTAAGAAGGTTTTTTATTATCCAAACCTCAGCAGAAGGCATGGAGGGTGCACATCATTCAGCATGAACTGTGTGAGCGAACCAGAGAGGGACAGATGGAGAGATATAAATCAATCATCACATGCTCGCCTGGAACTTCTGCGCGATTTCCACTAATTATGGCCCGTAATGGAGTCAATAGTATAATTAAGGGTTTACATGGAGCAGAAAGCAGACCACATCTGGAGTCCCACGGGGTACCCACGCCTCGACATGCACAGCCGTCTGTGAGAACCTGTGCTTCACCTACGTACATGCAGTGAGTGACAATATCTATGGGGCTCCCAAGGGTTCTTGCGCAACAAACAGTCATTTTAATCCTCTCATGTCTCTCAAGGGGTTTACTCCTTGAAATCTCTCTTACATTTGGTCTCTCACGTTTCAGCAGCTCATTAAAACAGGTGGTGAAGGATTCAGGACTATCAGTTGATTGCATGTTAATGGGACAACCTGAAGAAACCCTTTTAAAGTTTATGTTGCTTTAAAAATGAACTCTCACAAACATGCTGCGTTTTAAGATCTCTCAGTGAGAAAGTTATGATGGTTTAAGATCAAACACCTCTGAACCCATCATTTCAATAATGCTGTACAATAATGCTAAATAGTTATTGTATATATAAAATAATGTAATTGTATTTATGAGTCTTTTCATCATCTGTAGTCACTGCGCTGTATAAATTCCAAAACTGTCACTATACATATGTACGTTCACATCTGGATTTATCTGCATGATAACCTGAATGTATTTTTTCTTCTACCTCTTTGGTAGTGAAAGAGTATAAAGATGGATAAAGATGGATTACCTCCACAAATTTGTGTTTATAATTGAAACTAGGTGAAAAGTTATTGTATGAAAAGGAAAACACTTTTTTTTGCTGTGCTTTTGTCATTGTGACATCAAAACAACTACAGAGAAGTCAGAAGTGAGACATGAACCTGTCCATACAGAGTGGAAACCAAATGTCTCTGTAATTAAATGTAGAACTGATTCAGATCAATAAAAATTAAGTGATTTGAAACAACAGTAATGACTCTGGATGTCCCAGGGTTGAAGGCCTGTGAAAACTGGCGTTTCACACGGGTGTATCAACTCGAGCTTTAATCTTTCACTTTTGATGCGATGCCAGAGTGTACTGGTTTGGTAGTACACGCGGTGCGACAGGGCTAGAAGGATTCCCACGCAGACGGGGAACCCAGGAGAGAGTGTTTTCCCCACGCTGGGAGTTAAAAACAACGCAGATAAACGGGCAGCTGAGTTTCTCTTTAACTGATCACTTGCTGAGAAGATACAGCGGCTGCAGGTGCTCTTCTCCAGGGCAAACAAATCACAAAGGATTGCAGGTTAATGACTGCCTCAGTGCAGGGAACGCAGAGCTGCAGAACAGATCTAAAGAAAAGCTAAGCGCACAGCAGCACTTAAGCTGTGACAATGCTTCACTGATTTACATGCATTCCAGGACCTTCAAATGTGCAAAAATGTACTTTTGTTGCTAAATGCACAAGGCGAAATGTAAACATATACAAATAAATAAAACGCCAATACAAAGGCTATTAGAACTTATTCAAGTTTCCAAAATGCACACGATCCATTTGCAAATGCACATGATCTTTCATCGAATGAAAGTTTGTAAAACAGAAGTTTTACATTTTGCAAAAGTAGCCAAATTTTACTGTGAAAGCTATAGTTCGATTGGTATAGAGGGATGGGGTGTTGGTTGGTTTGTCAGCAGGGGTATAGTTTCGATTTGTCGATGGGGATGGGGATGGGGGGTTGGTTGGTTTGTTACTGGTAAAATAGTTTAGATTTGTACAAAAAGGGATGGGGGTGGTGGGATGGGTTGGTTGGTTACTTACATTTTACAAAAGTAGCCAAATTAACAGTCGGGGCTATGGTTATATTGGTGAGAAGGGATGGGGGTGTTGGTTGATTTGTTGACTGGACTATAGTTTCGATTTGTCAACGGGTGTGGGTTGGGGTTGGTTGGTTTGTTGATGGGGATATAGTTTAGATTTGTGAAGGGAGATGGGAATGGGGGGGTTGTCTGGTTTGTCAGTATGGTTTGGGGTTTGGATTTGTCAGTGTGAGTTTGGGGTTGGAGGATTGGTTGTTTTGTCAGAAGGGTTATAGTTTAGATTTGTCGACAGGGGTTTGCTCGTGAATCATCCATGAATGCACGGGAAGATGGATAATTATAATTAGATCAGAGGCTATTTTTAAACAGTATTTTTGAAATCCAGGGCTATTCATAAAACATTCATGGCCTTTCTTTACAAAAAGTCCTTCAGTCTGAAAAGCAGAATGAAGCACAATATTTAATTTAACTGCGTGTGTCTTTAGTAAGGTACAGATCACATTTCCGTAAAACTTAATTTAGCTCCAGCTGCTTAGCTATTATGATAGCGAGGATACCTACAGGCTAACCAACAGTTTCAAGTTGATTTGCCTCTTTTTTCTGAACACTGTAGTTCTGTCTAATCCTAATGAAATGGTCATTATTTGAAGCTGTGCCAAAGCTGGCAGGTTTTAGCAGTGGCTTCTTTTTGTATATACCTATTAGTAGCGGATAACATTTGTCTACAGCTAATAATGGGAATCATCGAAAGTTTAGTACTTAAAACTTGGGACTTGTGCTTGCACCCCAGAGACTTGAGACTTGAATCAGACTTGAATCAGGACCTTCTGTGGTGCCTAATACAGCCAATGTTTGATTACCTGATGGGAAGAGATGTGCCAAATCCACTGAAGGCCAGTGATATCATACACAAAACGCAAACAGAACAAGTCTCCATAGGAAGGTTAACTGAAAGGTCAGAACAGCTGGACAGGAGGTGAGTTCCCTGAAGATCCCAGATTATAGTGATGGTGCTGTAGTTGTGGATGCAGGACAAAATCAGAATCAGAAACCTTTACTGATCCTGGGGGAAACTGCTTATGTTACGACTGCACAGACACACAGAGACATAGAGACAAGAACAATATAAAATAAATAAATTCAAATAAAAACTCT
>JBBPCZ010000148.1:2982937-2989246 GCA_037974445.1 Brycinus macrolepidotus | reverse complement strand
TCAGTACCTCATAAAGCAGAATGAGGTGCTTGTGGAGGAATTTAACAGACACTGGCATGGAATGGTTCTCACACTCACAGAGATGCTGATTTAAAAATATTTTTTTCCAGAGCTGTAGTAAAAGTAAAGTAAAGTAAAAGTATCCTACTTTTTAAAAAGTTACTCATTTTTAAATGACCATGACTGCATCTTTGTAAATGAGCTCTGTATTGTGTCTCATTTAAAATGCAATTCGGACTGAAACACTCCTTGTAACTTTGGTGTGAATTAAGTTAGTAGAACTGCTGTAGGCTGAATAGGTACACGTATGTAAATACATCGGTTTTCATGACACCGCAAAAACATCAATGGATTGTTTTTGTAGCAAAATTTGCATACATGGACTGCATGAACTGGGGCGTGAAATTACATGTTTTGAAACTTTGACAGTGTTGACAAACGCCTTGACCTGTTTTATCTCAGAACAGCAAGGAAAATCAGAGTTTTGCAGAGGAATTCACCTTTTAGAGGTGTGGGCACAATGCAAAGCAATATGATAAAATGCATAATGTTCAGTGAAAAATGAATTCATTTTTAATAAACTGTAGCGAACAGTTCTTACCCCACAAGCAATGTAACTTGTTTTGCATATAGTTATTACGAAATTCAGTTGTGTGTGGTCATTTCAGTCTGTGCGTCCAGTATTTTACAATTTAATTTTAGATGAGCATCAATTTTTTAATTATAATGTATTTACAGTGGAAACATAGGGCAAGTTTGGCTCACATAGGGCAAGGACACACAAAACCCGAGTCCCAGGCTCCTGCATCAGACCCTCAGTACTCATGAGGACTGTATGTGTGTTGCACTATTTTTTAAACAATGGAGCAGAATTAAGGACCCAGGCCGAACCGCAGCTCAGGGGACCAAAGGGCAGCTCATTATTTTCTTCCTCTGTGTTTATCTGGTTGGGAAAAGCAGAGGTGTATCTGCACTGGGAGATGACCCTCGACTTTCCAGCCCCAACAGGACCATGATGCCTTATCTCTTTGGGGAAAGGAGGGGGAGGAAGAAAGTAGGTGTGAGAGAGTGTGTTAACGGAAGAAAAGACTCAGACAATCCTGACCTGATGATAAGAATGATTTAGTTGCGGTGTGATAAGAAAAGCTGAAGATTATATTTAGGTATTTAAGTGTACTTAAGAAAAGTTTCCCTAAATCTTCGTATTTTACAGCGTGATTAATGTAATTAATGCTCCAATTAAGTTCAAAACAATATCATTTACCCTTGAACCCACTACTGATGTACCAGTGACCCACTGATAGAGTTCAAAATCAAAGGTAATCTTGGATTTCTGCCGTTGAGAAAAACATAATTATCCGCATTCTGTGATAAAATGAACCTGACATCATTTGCAGAAAACAATTCAAACTTATCTCTTTCCTCACAACCCACTGTGATACAAACATCAAGGCCTTCCTCTACAGTTTATGGAACACAGCACAACCACATGCAGTGATACAATCTCCAAACCCCGATCATGGAGAGATCATAGGCTTACACCTAAGGGGGAAGGACAGCGGACGTAAACGGAGCCTTCTGATTGGCCGTTTGTCGGCAGGGGGTCTGCTTTGGTGACTGGCCGTGACCGAGTTTGTGGTGGGGGCTGTAATCCTCTCCACACTCTCTGCAGGCGCTCTCCGGAGTTTTCCCACATAAATCATACTGCACCGGGGTGGTAAAGTCATCACCGGCCATTCAGTCCACACACACACACACACACACACACACACACACACACACACATATTCAGCTTTTATGCACTGTAATCTGTTTGCGCAGCATGCTAGCACAAACTAAATTTTGAACTGAAAGTTCTAAAAACTTTCACTTTGCAATTTAGTCTAGCAAGACCAGCAGTGACTTACCTTCCGAGAATCTTTTCCGTTTTACAAATTTGACAAATAATTAAATCATTTAGGAAAAAAAACCCTTACACGTTACTACCACAGAACAATCAGAAAAACTAAAAACAATGGCTTTAGGCTTTAGGCATATTATATGTAAAAGGCTCTTCTGTAATTCTGAACCATTTCTTATGTCATTTCGCATCCAGTATCTTAGGATTTAATCTTTACTCATGTTAGTGTAACTTAAAGTCAGTAAAGTCACCCTGGTTCATATCTGTGGTCATAATAAGCACGATTCATCATAACATAACAATTTCTTGTTTACCCTTCTTACATTTCGTCCAAACGTAAGAAGTTTTTTCAACAGCTTTTTTCCTGGCTCTGAAACGTCTTCTGATTTTTGGTTACATCACCAGAGACCTGCAGGGGGGGAAAAGTAAAATGAACCAATAATTAGGCCTGGGCAATATGACAACGTTTGTTGTTATAGTGATCACAAATGTCACAGTTTTCTTGTTTAGTACTTTTTCTGTTCTTCTGTATTTTGGTATTTTTTGGTACTGCTGCACTCATGGACGCTGTTTCCTTATGAAGAGAGAGTAACGTGTCCTGTGTATTTGGATTTAGTGCAGCTCAGTGAGTAAAACAATTTGAATTATTGTGATTCTTTTGGTATTTTCAAAAATGTTTAGGATTTTTTTTGCAAATTCCTTATTAGACATCAGAAAAAAAATTAAGGCATTTAGTGCATCATGACACTTTCTGGAAGAATTTTGACATTATATTTTTGTTACATTGAACCACTGCCACCAATAATATCATGGTTCACCTTCCCCTCCCTCCACCCTCACCTATCATTCAGGAAAAAACCCTCGTGGTGTTTCACTCAATTTTTCCTGGTATGGAAGGAAGGTGCATTCTGATTTCTTGTTCATGCTGACTTTCTTATACAGGAAGCTCTCTGAAAATCTTGTGTAATTTTGCCACAATTTATTTCCATATTGTGACTCTTAGTTCACTCAGACATAAGCAAGATCTGTATCACATTCAATATTTTTGGGTTTAAGTGCTCAGATATGTTAGCATAGCTCAAGATAACTAAAAAGGAATCCCTTTCTTCCTTTATAAGTATCTTATCTTATACTGTGGTGCAAGGCTTTCCACTTAACGTTTCTCACATCTTATTAGCCTAATTATCTTTACGGTCACGGCCTGCGTTATTTTTTGCCCAAGTGCTCCACAAGGGGTATTAGCAGTGTCCCCAGGGTCCGGGCCAGGCATGGGGGGAAGGGTTAAGAGGCCGCTGGGGGAGATAGTGAGGATGTGTGGCTTTGCTCTCTGCAGGGTGGTCCTCTTTTCACAAAGTAACTTTAACCTCCTGCTTTCACTCTCAACCAGGCAAACATACAGTACCATTCACTCTCCACAAAGAGCGCAAGGACTAAACAGAAATGGACCACAAAGCAATGCCGCATTACAATAGCGCCAAAACATGTGGGCAATGCAGGATGCACATCAGTAGAAAGCTCAATCTAGGCACATACAGCTGAGCAAATGACTTCTAAAACATACAGTCAGTGTTCGGCATATAACTTCAAAGACACGGTGACTAATACGCCATGTTTTTGTACGAGCCATGTGGATTAAGGGGCAATTTTTTTTAGAGATAGTTCTGCCAAAATTAAATCTGTGCAGTTCTTTCCTTCCCTTAAATGAAATCAGTCAGCCAAGACATGTTTGGCGTCTTAGGTTTGATTCTTTCCACTAATATAGTTTAGCAATGGAAGCCAGATGTTAGGTTAGCATGCAAGCTGTTTGTTGATCACAAGACTTGCTTATTAGTTTTGTATGTTGTATATTATAACCGATATCAAAAAAACTGACAAAATGTCTTCAGCAAAAAAGTAGGAATGGCTATCCTGAAGCCTGAATTGTACCTTAGCAATCTTCATTAACTCAAACTACATACCTTGAGCATAGATAAAAAGCGTACAAATAGCTATTGTGAAGCCTGAATTTAACCCCTGAAATTAGCATTAATTCCAATTAGATGCCTTTAGCTTAGCTAAAAAGAGTAGGTATAGCTATGTTGAAGTTTAAATGTTACCATACAAATTAACATTAGTAGAAAGTACATGCCTTTAGCAAAACAAAAAGAATACAGATAGCTATCTTTAAGCCTGAATTTGACCCTAACAATCAGCATTAATTTAAACGACATGCCTTCAGCATAGCTAAAAAGAATATGAATAGCTAACTTGAAACTAATCAAAAATACAAAATATGGATGAAATTCCTGCTTCAAGATTCCTGCTTTTGGTTCTGCGTTTACTTTTATCTTAATTTTACTGATAAACGTTAGTTCACTTCCATAGCTACATTAGCCTCGTAGCTCTGGTGCAAAACTCAAGAAGTAGGCCTAAACACTAAACCCGACCTGGCTGATCAGGCAATTGCGCTCATTTGATTTTTGGTCAAACATTTGCTTTAGTCCAGTCATCAGAGTTGGAGCCGCTACGGAATCAGAAGCACAAGTTCTGAAAGGTGGAGAACATGAGAGACTCCTCTTCCTTCCAGCAGACGCAGGCAGGAGGTGCGTAAATCAGGGCCGCCGACGCTTTCTTGTTTGTCTGATGTTGGATCCCCTCTGTGATCGGCGAGAACCCTGTCGCCTGCTTTTCCCTCCATACACACCCTGCCTTTTACAAACATGCACTTACGCACCATGTTGTACACACACACAGAAAATGTGTAAAGTTTCCCACTGTACTTGGGAGATATCAACACAGTAACCAAGAACAAACAAATAAACAAGCAAACAAATTCCCTTCTGTATCTTCAAGACTTAACAGAATAATCCCGAAGCTCTCAGAAGTTTACAGAAATGACTAATCCATAAGCAAACTGTACTGTAAGATACTATCAGGCTACTGAACAACAAACTCTTTTAAAATACATCATTTAGTCTTCACTAAAAGCTAGACCAGAAATGTAAACCATTGAATCAGTTGGAATTAGTGATTAGTGTGTCTATTTTGAATTGTGGCAAAAAAAAAAGAGAAATCCGGTCTACCCCAGCCATACTGGCTCAAATTATAGTGTTATTACTTCAGTTATTCAAGTAAAAAGTAGAAGATCAAAACATTCTCAAGTTCTGAAAAGATTTATTAGGCTCTAGTCTTCTTGTTCTGGACCCATTTTGGCCTCCCTTTCCTCACCAATAAACAAGAGTAGAATTATTTCCATTTATAAATACTCAGAAAATTACAAATCTTTCACATTTGCATTTAAAGAGGAATTCCGCTGCATAATTCAATCAATGAGATGAGTAAACAAAGTCATAAAGAGTGGTTTAGTGTTCCACAGTAAGTTTCTTGTTAAGAGTCAAAATTATTCCCAGTGGTGGTGATAGGAACCAGACATCTTCAGACTTAAAAGTTACATTAATTAAATTCTTTACATAAAATAGTTACATATATATTGCCTAAAACCTGCAACATTGTTTTATGACAGTTCTGTGATATAATTTCAGCCTATAATTATTTTACCGTCATGTCAGTTTGGGAGAAATTCTCAAATCAAATAAATGTATAAATAGGTAAACAGATAGAACAATAGATAGATAGATAGATAGATAGGTAGGTAGGTAGATAAATAATGTTTTTTTAATTGCATGTAAAATGTTTTAAATGGGAGAATTTCTCAAACAAAACTGAATAAATATAGTCCTAACTACCTGCTCCACGCCTCTGACGGCTTTCATCTTAAAGGACTAAATGAATGACACTTTCATTCTGCTTGTGTCATCATCAAAGGCCGTGATGGCAAAGCCATCTCCCTGGACCTGCGCCAGGGGGCCTGCCAAGCATAACCGCAAAGTGTCAGACAGACAATACTGTCTCTGCTTTACAGCAGCGAGCGTGGGTGCTCTGCATGAATAACCTCATACGCAGACGCAACAAAAACAACAACAACAACAACAAAAGCGCTTCAGACCGCGAGCACAGAGAAACTTCCCATCTGTTGCTTCTAGCAGGAGTGAAGCTCTTATGTATTAAATACAGGAATATATTAAATACAGGCTTCTTTTTTTTTCATTTTCATGCTTTGTCCTGTGCTCTTTTCTAATTACTGGCCCCAAACAGCTTCTATGGGCCTAATTGTTTAAACTGAAAGAAAGAAAGAAAGAAAAAAAGAAGAGAAAAGAAAAGAAAAGAAAAGAAAAGAAAAGAAAGGCCGTCATTGCCACCTGTTTCAGCACGGGAAGCTTCGAGTCCTTGTGGTTTCTTTATGGATTTCATTGTTGCTAAACACAACAGTGAAATCCATGTTTGGACATCTCGGGATATCACTGTTGAAATCAGATTTACTGTTGTAAAACCACAGTGATCTAGAAAGTCCCATTTTTCCCACTGTGATC
>JBBPCZ010000148.1:2972937-2977937 GCA_037974445.1 Brycinus macrolepidotus | reverse complement strand
AGGTGCAGCCGATCACACCTACATTTGCACAGATAAGGCTTTACTATCTGAGCTCTCAGGCAACTGTGAACTTATCCCAGAGTGAATACAGAGTGTAAACAAACTGTGTCACTGCATAGAATTGACTTCATCATTTCCACTTGAATGAAGTAAATCACACCAACACAGTTACTGCCAAATGTACCAGGAAGACAAAACTGTATGTTGATGTAGGACATTTTATTCATGTGGAAGTGACGTTCTCATTTGAATCAGTGTGTTGTTTTTTTTTAGTGTGGCATATAAGGAATGAAGTGTAAAAAAAGCCTAAGTGTCATAAGTAGGCCATAAAGTTGTGCACTTTGAAATGTTTGTCCTGCAATGTATGTGAAGTGGCTGTTCTCTCCCCTGCAGGCCTGCGCTGTCTGGACACTTACAGACCATGTGAGAATGGAGGAATGTGCATAGACTCAAGATGCATGTAAGTGCTGGGCTGGGATTCTCCAAACGTTGCTTTCTCATTTTCCGGCGGTTGATCTCCAGGAGGACGTTTTCACTCTAGAGCTCATGCCAGCGTCTGCGAATGATTAAAGTGGGCAGTTTGGAGGGGAGTCTTTCTTTATGCGTCTTTCCGAGTGATCGAAGATGGCTGTTGTGATTTAGCCCTGGTTCTAAGTGCCACATTGTGTTAGGAGATGTTGGATACACTCGCAGCTGCGCGAAAAGGGACTGGAATGTGGCCAAAAGCAAGGCAACGGTTATCGGCCGTCTTTCACTGTTGTTAAGAGGGAACGTGCTGTGTGGCTTTGAGCCGCCTGGTCTGAGAGCCTGAATGGGTTGCCAGGGCAAAATGAGCAATAATGCAGCTCAAGTTTTCACATGTCTGCTGGATGACACAGGGTCCAGTTGCACCTGTCTTTGAGATTTCCAGCCACTTAAAATTTATTGGGTTAGAAAAAAAATGAAACTGCTCATTGCAAAACTATGTGCCTCGCTCAGCGGTCCAAGGAGCATCTTGGACTTTTAGTGTTGCCCATTTTCCCTCTCCCCCAAAACGGCCTTTGTCTTCACTCTGTATGCTAATGCGAAGTGAATGTTATCACATGAAAGCCTGGGGCTGTTGTTTTAAGTTTCCCGCCTGATTTGGAAAGTTGTGTGTGTGCACTCTAGCCTTCATTCATGGTGATTAGTTTTTTTCTTCCCCTGGTAGGCATGAGTACGTGGGAAACATTCTCTGTGGCTAAGTATAAATCCAGGCCGTGGCTATTGGGCTGTTGTTCAAACCAAAAAGTCTTTATTTTCTTCTTTGGATGGTATAGTTTCCCCCAGTCCAATGGAGGATAGTTTCCCCCAGTCCAACAAAAGCTGTGGAAAACAATCAGATACAGTCCTCTGTTTATTCACCATTAATGTAAGATTCCCCCCCAAGGCCCCTTCTGTGGTCACATTTATTAGTTTATGATGCATGACCACTTCTTTACCTAAAACAAAATACTGTGCTGCATCTTTTAACCTCTCCAAATCCCAGAGCAGCTGTATTCCTTTAGTACTTAAAGAGGTGAACACCAAAACTGTTGTGTTTCTTGCTTTCTCCACAACTTTCTCATAGTTATATGGAAAATAACATTCACTTCTAGTTAAATTACACATTTTGGTTGATTTTCTAAGTGAAAATAAGTGAACACATCCTTTAAAGGCAGCAGTAGAGACTTGCAAGACTTGCTTAAGGCATTTTCCTGCAAAGTCTAGTGCATCATTTCTACTGATTTGCTGAGTTTAACATACTGGAAAAGATAAAGTGAACAAATAAATATCATGCCGTAGACAACATAGGTATTTTTCCCATCAATGTGTTAAATGCAGCAAATTACCAGTAACTGGATTAAAATGCAAATAAGTGTTTTTGTGTAGAGGACGAGGACTTTTACTTAGAAAACAACAAAACTTGTAATTTCACCAGCAGCACCCAAACTTTTGCACACACCCATATAATCAGAACGTTGAACAATAGCCATTTGCTTTCGGAGATTTTTCCTGTCCAAAGCTAATGTTTTCTGAGGAGAAGTCTGCATGCCAGTCTGAATGTGAAGAATGGCTGTGGTGAGACATGCCAGTTTCTCCTTTACAAATACAATGATTGAAAAGCTATTATCTCAGAAAAGATGTTGTTTTGCTATCCCACAACTGTATTTACTCAGTGTTTCTATTCTGGAGTTCAGACCAGCAGGCATGCTGTTAGCTCGTGCTTTATCTGTAACCTATTTGCTTGTCTTTGTCTTTTAACCCCAGAGGCATTTTGCTTCTCTCTAAATTCAGCCTTTTGTCACCAGCGAATGTTGTGTCCTCGGGCAAAGGGTTAATACCTGCTCACTGACCAGCTCGCTGAGAATCAGCTCCCAGTTGGGTTCCAGCCCTGTAATGTTATGCAGCCTCACACCTGAGGGGCAGGTGATTGTGTGCAAAATACAAAGGAGAATTTCGACCTCATACTCGTTCTTTGAAGGGGCACAGAGGTCCATCCAGGAGAAGGCCAGGAAGCTGAGGATGAAAGGTTGTGTTTATTGTTTTCTAAACTCTAGTGTAAAGTAAAAAAGACGGTCACTAATACTTATGGTAGAACTTTACAGCAGTCAGCAAGACAAAGGCACTCAGGAATGTGCATAGAGAATGTGAATGGCCAACTGTGCCTTTTAATCATTACGCATCACACATCAGGCAGAGTGGTATTAAAATCGTGTGTAGGTCAATATTTAACAGAGTTTATGGACCTGCCCTGTTTTGTCCTGTTTCCTTCCTGGCCTGCGCCCTCTCCTTAAGCCTTGCGACACACTAAGCACATCTATATTCCAGCCTCATAGTGTCACTCACTTTCTGGGTTTCCTTACAACATATGTAAGCTAATGGTACAACTGGTAACACCACAAAACTGTATGTTTGTGGCCCTTTCTAAGTGTCATTTGTGGATAAACTTGTTCATATTGTGCAGGTGGAACAGTGGGGCGTGGCGGCTAGTTTTGTGCGTAATCGGTGCAGCTGGTTCAGGGCCAGCAGTGGGGCTGTTATTTTAAGTGAAAGCACAAGGGCTTCCAGAAGAAAGGGGACAGTAAATGTCATGCCACACAGTGCGGTAACACGATCGTACCAAAAAGCCTCAGCCGCTAAAGAGTGGTCCTACCGGTTGGCCCTTGCGCTAGCTTGGGGTCCAGCGATCCCGCTCCACCACACCCCTCCTTCCCCAGGGAACTGGACGTAACCAGAGCTCCAAAACAGCAGAAAAAAGAACCTTTATTCCTCCAGATACCAACCTGTAACCTGGCACCACGGTGGGGGATTGTGAGAGAAAAAGGGCAAATGAGAGTGACGGAAAAACAGAGCGAAAGAGTGGATAAGAGTAGCTATACAAACAGTGGCAAAGACTGAAATCAGGCACAGGAAGGAGGAACCATCTGTACTTTGAAATTCTGATCTTTTTAGGTTGTGGCAAAATCTGAGTTGGTTTTCTCTCTACAGGTTGTACAACATCGCATTTCCATTCCCTCCTTCCAGCACCATTGCTCTCAAGCGACCGTAATATTATGCGAATGTGGCCCCTGGGACGGCCTTTGTGACTGCCCTAGTTATCATGGTATCGGCTGCTTTGTTGGCCCACAGCCAAGTCCTAGCAGGTCCTGTCTGGGGCATTTTATGAAAATACCGCTCCCCATGTCTCACTTCATGGTGCTCTGCACAGGGAGCTCTAGTGGCCAGTGTAGTCCCTGACAGATTACAGGAGTAATCCCTCTCCATCCCTCGCTCCCATGAGTGCCTGCTTACAATGGCACACAGTCATACTGAAATGAGCAGCTCTATAGCACAGTCACTACCTTAGATAGTTAAGTCTTCCCAAGCTTGTTGTCTGGCATTGTCAAAACTGATGACCATGCTTTTCTTGACTTTACCTCTCGAGTCATTTGCCATACGATGCGACATCTACAAGAGGTCAGTCACATCAAGAGTACTTGGGTAGTTCTCTGAAACTTCGCAGTGGTCCACCACGCTCTGAGTCAGTCGTTTCGAGATCTCCGAAACACAAAGGATGACGGCGCACTTGTTGCTGGAGAGTCTAGGAACGCGTCTGTAGGTGAAGAGTCAGGAAGTCCCATTGGAGTGTCCGTGACAGGGCCTCTGATCTCGTCCCACCCCCACGTGGAGAGTGTGTGCAGGCAAGTGCTTGGCCCACTGTGGGATAAAGCCTCAGCTGAAGCAGAGAGATAATTAGGCAGATTGTGAGGGTGTCATTCAGAGAGGCTCCAGCTGGAGGAATGAGGCGGTGGGGGTAGGTTGGGGATGCGTGTGTGTGTGTGTGTGTTGGGGGGAGGTTGCGCCGGGGTGCAGGGGACAGCAGCTGGTGTATGTTGTGATGGTAATCCAGTGAAGTCAGACTTTCACAAAGAGGGGAGTGGAGGGCCAGGTGCTGCCTTTGAGTGGCCTGCTGCCCCATGCCGAGACAGACAGGCTTGTGGAGGAATGGAGCTGACGGTTCATGGGTTTCCACGCACAAACACACACACACACACGCACATACAGTGAAGAGATGTGGAAGCTTGTCTCTTTGGTCCAAGTCTCTTACAAATCATAGTGGTTGACTCTAGATGAAAGAGTGCGGGCGACAAAGTCACACAGTGGAGATGAGAAAGAAAAGTGTTTTCTGTTTTTCTCAGCAAGAGAGTGGTGACATACAGTGGAGCTCTTTGTATGTTATTGATGGCAACACTGTGACCGCAGTAGCAGCCAGTCTATAAATTGTGAGTGTTGTGTTTTAATGACCCATGGACATTCTGTGTCTCTTAAGAAATGATGGATATGGCCAGAGAGAAGTAAACTGGATACCATTCCTACTGGTGCTCTCAGGAACATCCTTTATGGAAAGAAAGTATATATATATATACTTTTTTTCCCCTTTCCATTAAGGATGTTCCTGAGAGCACCAGTGGGAATGGTATCCATTCTATATATACATACATATATATATATACATATAT
>JBBPCZ010000148.1:2946137-2972837 GCA_037974445.1 Brycinus macrolepidotus | reverse complement strand
AATGGATACCATTCCCACTGGTGCTCTCAGGAACATCCTTAATGGAAAGGGGGAAAAAAAGTATATATGTGCATATATACATACATATATATATATATATATGCACATTTTAGCCACTGCTTCATATCAATACTTGTATCACTTGCGTGCTATAACTAATTATTTGCTTGCATCACTTTCAAGACGTATTTCAAGAAAGGAGAAATACATGCATCCACTGCAGTTTATATTGTTCTCTTGTAAAGAGAGCACCACTGTCTCAGCTTCTGCCTGCTCTGATTTCATCTACCTAAGGGATGGTGTATTTTTTTTTCCTGGATCCCTTATGATGGATTTGAGTGGAATGTTTCATAAGATTCCCCCCTCTATTGCAAGCATTGTCCTCGTCTCAGGCTCATTCAGCCCGGTGGCCATTCATGGAATGCTTTGAACAATAATGTCAGCTGAGCCCGATTTGACACGGGTTTGTTGGATTGACTTCGCAGCAAGGTTACCGGTCTACATTCGTTAAAGGGAATGACGAGGATCTATAGAGTGTCTTATGGATGGATTGAGTCATCTGACCCAGCGTAAGCTTCTGAATTGCTGGGCTCTCATTGGACAGGCACTTGGACTGGGTTGGAGCGAGAGCGTGGTCGCAGTAGGCAGTTAGTGATGGTTCCCAGGCCCTGCAACAGGAAGCGTTGACTCCTCCTGACCCCTACGTTTCACTTACTTCCTGTCTGTCAGGGTAGATTAAGACAGCTTATGAGCTGCTCTCATCCTTTTTCTTATTTCATTCTTTGTTCAGACACTATATAATGTCCCACCGACTCAAAGGCAAAGCAGGGTTTTGTATGAGTACAGAACACCTGCTGTGGGCCTTGGAGAAATTGTAGAAGTCAATAACACACGACTACTCCTTCAGTGAAAGACAACTGGGAAACTGCTGATTCAAAGATGGGCTGCATCTCCATCTCATGCACTCCTTGTGAGTGTGCTGCAGTCAGGCTTGACAGTGGGGTGCTGTTTGTTTTGGTGCTTACTCGATGGTGGTGGCGATAAACGGAATAACCTCAGCCCTCATGTGTGAATGCTCGAGTTGTTTAGTGTGGCAGTGTGCGCGATAAGCCTGTATTATAGCTGGATCGCACTCACGACTGCTTTACCCAGCCTTTAAAACCTGTTTCTCAACACACTGAGATGAGCCTTGAACTTTTCTCTGCTGAGATTTATCTTATGTAAAAACTGACAGGGTTTATGCAGTCTTTTGTAGAGTCTATAAAGGTTCTTGGTGTTGCAGGTAAAACTCATTTAAAAAAAACTTTTTCTTAAACTTTTAAACAGTTTGTTGAATCTTTCAACCAATTTTTCCATAGTGATTTGTGTGTTTTAGACTGAATGTTTAGATTCAGTGGGAAACTAAACAATAGGTAATGGTGAAAACATCTTGGTGAGCGGAATGGAAAGTGAGTGTTGTGGTTGTGAAAAATGATTCATTGAGTGGTTTTATAGACTATTTTTTCTATCCTAATTGAGAGTAGGCGCATATCTTTCCTCAGGTCCAAAGCAGAGTCCAGGCCATCTTTGAATTCCCAAGGATCTGGTTCAGTTTAGGTGGTGGGGTGGGGTTTTGTGGTCAAACACATTGAAGAATGCTTTGGAAGACCTCAACTCCAGGGTGCATGCAATGTGGTTATAGTTGGGTTGTTAGCAATAGCAGACATTCCTAGCTTGTACTTGTCTCTTTTTGTTACTTTGCTCAGCCATACATGATCAAAAACACCACAATGTAAGGTCTGATAGAGATCTTTGTTGTTTTACAGAAAGTTTTTCTGTGTTGTACATTCAGCCGTTAGGTTTTCCAGTTCTGCTATCATAGACCATTATCACATTAAACGACAAAACCACTCCCTTCCAGCCACAGTCTAATCTCTAGGACTGAGATAATTGTAAGGCAATCCAGCATAGAAGAATGAGACAAGAAGACTAACAAACACTGCTGACTTTTCCATGTTTTGCTGTTAAAAAGAAAGGGGACAGTTGTTTACAAAGTCCTGTGAGGAGTTAGGTATGTTCATTCACTGGATTCGTTCGTATCAAGGATGGAAACAAAAAAAGCTTCTGCTCATATCAATAGACACATTGTGCACAAAAGACCTATTGTTATATGTTAACGTTGGACTTTTCTTTGGCAAAAGTCGGATTTAATTTTCACGTTTCAGTTTCAACTGCAGTGTTTGCTGCAGCCAGGCATGGAAGGGGAAAAATAGGGGAAAAATTCTTGTGAAAGTCCTGAAACTGTCCTTATGGAACCCTGTCTCACAAGCCCCCCCCCCCCCACCCGCCACTCTCTCTCTCTCTCTCCTCAGCCATGGGTTACTGTTGCCAGGCTACAGCTGAGGCCTGTTGGTCCGTATAAGAACGGGCCTGAAAGCCTGGCTGTTTGGGTCACTGCCCCCCTCCCCCCTCCCTTTTCTCACAATGGGGTTCTGACTACTTTAGCTCTTTTATTTGGGCCACAAAATGCTCCCCTACCCCCACTTTGGTTCCTCTCTGAGAAAAGGGGGAGGTGAGGGAGGGAGGGGCTGCAGGCTCTTGTTGGCAGTGTGGTGTCAGTATGGACTCTTTACAAAGGAATGGAGTTGCTCCCCACTTGTGGAGCTTTGGACAGTGGGGGTTGCACTGTGTGTGCCAGACATTGCCACAGACCTGGTTTTGTAAGGGTTTGTCTTTAATTTCAGTACCCCAGAATTGGGCCCCAAACTCATATTTTCATTGTACTATGCTGAGACAGATAATGAAACATATCTAGTTTGCTTGTCAGCAATAGATAGTGACCCATAGTCCTAACTGGACGGTTTTTTGTTGCATCAAGGGAAGTGCCTGCCCCGTGGAATGCGCTCTTATTGTTTTTCACCTTGGTGTGGGAAGCATGTTTCAAAAGTACCTGGGGCCAATGGAATCCTCCCGTTGGGAATTCTCCCATGTTCAGCAACTGATGGACCATGACTGACAGTGCAGAGCTCTTTTCAGGATGAGGTGGGGTGTTTGTGCCTGTCCTCTACAGGTGCCTTGACCTTATGATTGTGCAAGATAGCACCAGAGAGAGCGGTGTCCAATTACATGCCCACAGTGACCTCAAGAACAGGAAAAACGGCGTCAGGTTCCAGTAACAAGCAGAGGCGAGGAGATTCACATGCACATATATCATTTGGTCAGCATCCCTTAACGTCTCCCATGAAACTCCAAAAGATGTGGTCTTTAGATATAGGGTTACAGTACATTTACAGTACAAAGTCAATGTAAAAGCAGTTTCTCTTACCCTGAAATGTTTTGTGGTTTGTGGTTGTGAACTCACAGTTCTCTAATGGTCTCACCACCAGCACTTCCAGAGGAACAGATTGGTTTTGTAAGTGTTTTGGCTCTCATTTACCAAATTTCTTACTAATACAGCATCAGTTTTGTAAAAAAAATTCAAATAGAATCACAGTTACAGACAACATGAAGGACTGCAAAGGCAAAAAAAACTGATCCAGGAGAAGCACTCTGAAAAATAGGTCCAGTGTGTGCTTGAGCGTGTGCATTGAGCAAGAGCGTGTGCATGGGAGTTGCTGTGGTTGTGTTTGGTTTTCTTTGCATCATTGCCTGAAGTTGTTTGCCTTCTCCTGACTTCTGAGATAGCCTGAACTATCAGACTTCTAAGTTAACCTGCTTCTATTGACAGACCAAATATTGTCATGGGAAGTGTGTTGGACGCATATTGGCACACTCATGCGCATGGCATTGTGTGTATGTGTATATGTATGTGTGAGTCCTGAAGCTCTTCTTGGAGGCAGAATAGCTCCATTGTTTGGCCCGTAAGGCCCGGCAGAGACGGCCAGCTGGGGCTGCGCTGACAGATGTGGGCAGATGTGGAGCATCGAGCTGCAGCTGGCGCGAGCCATCAGAAGTGTTGTGACATGCTGGGATTAGCATCTCCGTACAAACTCTGGACTCCTTCTCCGCTGTCCCTGTTCTTCCTCCAGGGTCACAGGTCAAGGCTTCAAATCTGTCCAGCCGCCCACGTTGCGTAACGTCCCACACCTGCCCAAACCACAAATATACAAACACCTTTTCCCTCCATGCAAGCGCCTGATTCCAGAAAAACGTCTATAGTTACCCTTCACTCAACTACGAAGAAAGTGTAGTAGTCTTGTGTAAATGTGTAAAAACATTTCCGTAAGGTTGGAATATGTAAGGGAGAATGGTTTGCCTCATACAGTGCTGATAGGCCTCTTGGCTGTATGTTGGACAAAGAGAATGATAGGAACGGCGAAGGCTCAGACAAAGGAATGTGTGTTTTGGCTGCGGTGCCCTGTGTGAGGACAAATAACCTTTCCTTTCCTGCCCTCCCTCCTGAGACTGCCTGACCAATATCTTCACATACACACACACACACACACACACACACACACACACACACTCACACACACAGCCATGCACCCACACCCCTCAGTAAGAGCCTTTCACAATCCAGACACCACCACTAATACTCCCACGTACATTCACAAACACGTACACACACCTATCTACTGTTTTCAACACTCACACACACACACATAAAAGTGTGTTTGCATTACCGGGGCTCCGTGTGTTGAAATTGCCTTTGTCAGCATATCCAACAATTCATCAAAGTCTACTAACGGTTTGAAATCCCCATTGCAGCTGCTCCTGCCCAGACTGCTCTTTCCAAAGCACATTTGTCTCGATCTCTAGCACAATGTCGATTAATTTTACAGCAAGAACTTAACTAAACAACTTTCTTTCAGTGACGCTTTCCAGATGAGAGATATGGTTAGGTTCTACCACACAGTCCATGTTTCTCTCACAAACACACACCCACATTTGTAGCAGTTCCCCAAGGTGACTGGAAGTTAATCTGAGTGAACTGAGAGCTGCTAGGGATCCTGGAGGAAAACAGTTAGTGCTGGCTGCGGATTTTTTCAGCATTTTAAATGCCCGGTGTCGCAGGGTGTCAGACTAGCAGAAACATCTCAGCATAGATCCCTGTTCCTCCAAACCTCTCTCTTTGTGCCCAGACCCCTAGTTTCATTTTTTCAGTGACACCCAAAATTCCAGACATAGTTAATTTGCCTCTAAATAAACCCCGCCAAGCCATGACAAATAGCCAAGGGGACGGAGGGTAGCGTCTGATTGGTGGTGTGTCAGGCCTTGCTCGCTCGTCTGTGAGGTTGCCAAGGCGACGGGGATCTGGGATTCGGAGAGAGGGCGAGTGTTTTCAGAGCAAGAGACGGAGGATTACAGGAAGTATGACATGACATTCCCTCCGTACCGGACCCTAGGTTGCCACCCCCCTACCCCCCACAGCCCCTCAATCCCCCACCCTCGGCCTTCCAAAGACATTCTGCCCAAAACAGACGCCCACTCCCCACCCTCAGCTCCTCTGCCTCACGAAACATTATCATTACAATCAGACTGCTGACCTCTGACATTTGACCTCCCAGCATGTGAGGGGTTTCATAGGGAAGGCAGCACAGAGCTCTGGGGGCCTTGAGGAGGTGGAAGAGTAGCCCTGGTAACTCAACAAGAACTTTTCCTGCCTCCAGTAGGGCTCAGGAATGACTGGAGCTGGCCGAGTGAGACTCCATCTCTCGACCTGAACTAGACCCAAAAGTTTTTTTGTCAATTTTTGTAGAGAGCGATATGTATTAGAGCAGGGGCTTCCAAACCAGTCCTTGTGGACCCCCAAACGGTTTGAATTTTTGGTCCAACCCAAGGGATTGAGTAATGGGAGCCACCCTGGGGGTCAAGTAAGTCTGTTTCAGACTTAACTTACTTAACAAAGTTAAGAGTTTGATAATTTAGACATACAATGTGCACAATGTTTCATGATGGTGTGTTAGCTTTCATTCCATTTTAGCTATATTAGCCTAGCGATTTCAGTACCCAAATTATGAAGCAAACAACTCTGGGGGGTGGGGGCTGTTTTTTTTTTTTGTTTTTTTAAGCACCCATCTTTCTCTCTTCATTGTCTTGCTGAGGAGAAAAAAACTCTTTTGCCACTGTTCAGACTAGTCCTTGTTGAAGCAGACCAGTGGAGTAATAATGGTGGGTAGTAATGGTGCCCCCTGGAGGCCGGATACTGCTGACTCAAAAAAAAACACTCTAGTAAATGTGTCCAGGGGAAGAGTGGCCAAACCACAAAGGAGCACAACAAAGGACGAGATAGCTCGGCATAAAAAGTGGCCGTCCTGTAACAGGGAGGCAGAGGAAAAGCTATTGTTTGTGACTGCTCAGGGGTTTGGTTTACAGTGAAAAGAGAGAGAGAGAGAAAGAAAGAGAGAGAGATCAGGGCAGGAGAGAACAGTCGTCCCAGGTCTTGTCATCAGCTTCAAACGGCTCGTTTGATGTGGCCCATCCTGTGGCTCCCTGGGTGGGTGTAGGGTTACCCCTCATACACTGGCCTCTCAAACCCAGCGGACCAAAGGCTCCAGCTCCGGGCCCCGAGAGACGACCTTTAAAACCCAAAAGGCTGCCTGTGTCTTATCTCACCTGAGCAGTTTCAGGTCACTCTCAACCATCCATCAAGATAATATACAACCTAGATGAAAGGCGTAGAATCGAGAAAGGAAGGAACCACTACAGATTCGTCACAAAGAGGTCTGACCGACATCTCATGTGGTCTATAGCATGTGTCTATTGGCCTTTTGAGTTTTTGAGTCACCTCTTTGTTTTGTACAAATAAAACCTTGTACATTGGGTCCTAGTTATATGGGCTGAGGAAAGCCTATCGTAGGTAAATCCTATTCTTTTCAGGCTCGTCTTTGAGTGCGGAGGCAAGCCTTGGCCTCAGCACGTAGAAAGAGTAATGATGGTGGAATGTGGACTGGCACGGACAGAGCAAAATGATGCAGCTGGGAATATTGGGGGAATTTAGAGAGTGGGCTTGTCTGTTTCTGTGGAGAACGAAAGATAGGTTACATCTGTCCCTGAGCATGAAATTGTGTTTGTGTGTGTGTAAGTGTGTGTGTGTGCGTGTGTGTGTGTGTGTGTGTAAGTGTGTGTGTGCCTAACTCAGACACTGTTAGTATAAATGTGGTTTGTCTGCTTGCAATGGACTCTTCCGGTAATGAGGCTCAGTGTGAGCCAGATTTCTTCAGTATTGTCCCTGGTTGTTGAGTAAAGAAATGCTGTGAGTTTTTGCTCTACAGGTGCTTTTCAGTTCTGACAACCACTCCTTGATTCATGCTCTGATTGTTGTTGTTGCTGTGCAGGTGTCGGCCAGGGTATATTGGACCGCTGTGCCAGCACCTGGACCCTTGCCATCGCTCCCCGTGCCTTAATGGAGCCGCCTGCAAGAGCCAGGTGGCCAGTGGTGTCCCACAGTTCACCTGTGTGTGCCAGAGGGGCTTCAGAGGTAAGCCCGACTAAAGTGGTTCAGTCAAAAAATGTACACAGTTTACATCATTACATCATCTGTAATTTTGCACTGGAGTTAAGAAGCTAATTTGGTAAACAAGTTCAATACAGTTGCTCAGTGTCCTGATTATTTTCACAATATGCTCAGAAAAGCATATTTAGACATTAAAGTTATGGAATCTATTACAACAACAACAAATATCATCATATTGCCCAAGTGACAAAACTAAAGAATGACTGATTGACTATACCTGATTTAAGGTGAAAATCGTATATGTTAAATCTATCTATCGCTTCGAGATGATGTATTAGTACAGTGAGGTGGAGGGGTAGACATAGCTACTCAGCAAATACTTTTTCCACTTTCAGTATTACTGTAGAATTTTGGCTGATTAGCATCATAACTTTATTTTCAAAGGAGGCTCAAAAGAAGGCTGAAACCCTCCTGAGAGTGTTATTAAGGTTAATTACCTAACAAAACAAATTATTTGGTAACTCCAATGAAGCTATTATGTAAAAACTCAGAGTCAACTGTTTTTTACACATCCGCTGTAGGGAACACACATTAAAATATAAAATGTTCCATAACGTTCTCACAGGGGACATTGTTATATGTTATTTTTTAGAATGTTAACTTCAGTAAATAAACAGTAATTGTACATTTCAAAGTGTAGATTTTCTTTGTAGAGGATGTGTAGCAGTTTACGCTTAAAATATCTACAACATGTAATATCTTCCCACTCACTCAGGGTCTTGTTCTGCACAGTTTCTTTTTATTCGTACTAATGGTAATTTTGCCCTTTTGTGTGTGTGTAGGTCAGAATTGCTCACTGATTGATGCCTGTGCCACAAGCCCATGTGCCAATGGTGCCCGCTGCACAAATTGGAACAACCACTACAACTGCTCATGCCCACCTGGCTTCCAGGGAAAAAACTGTCGCAACGACATAGATGAGTGCCGCAAACCAGGGAAGTGCCTTAACGGGGGGATCTGCATTAACACACATGGCTCTTTCCGTTGCGAGTGTGTGGCGGGGTACAGTGGGCGCACGTGCGAGGTGCCCACTCAGCCCTGCGCCCCATCACAGTGCCTCAACGGGGGAACCTGTAACCAGATCGGAGACCACACTTATGAATGTGCCTGCCTGCCAGGTACATGCAGATGCACACACACACGCAAAGGATTAGGATAGGTGTGATTATTCAGACAAATGGTTATACAAATTTATTTTGGTATTAGTTATTAAAATAGTAAGTTTACTGTATAAGCTATAAACTGCAGTTATTGTCCAGCTGTTGTTCAGTTATTAATTATGTGTGCTTTGGAATGAAAAAATAAATGTGATCATTTTGGTTTTTATTGCACTGAGAAACCTGAGGTTATGCCCTGACAGCTGATATCTCACATTAGGCAAGGAGACTATTTACGACATTTAAGTACACAATATAAGTACAAATAAGTACACTTAAATACAATGATCTCCATAAATAAATATAAATTTAAAAAAAAATTGAGTAATTAAGTGCTGCTTGTGTAAAAGTGTGGATAGAAAAAATGGTTAAGTTGCTCATTGCTAACACACACACACACATACACACACACGCATAAACACACACACACAAACTCCCACAGTCATATTCCCACGCTCCCACATGTGTGTCCTCCCCAAAGCTCAGGGTTCTCCTCCTCCACGCTGCAGGTTTTCCCAGGCTAGTTCTGCTGCTATATGCCTGCTATAGGTCAAACTGCCGCCTGCTATAAATAGCTTAGAGAGAGAAGGGAAGGAGAGAGTAAAAGAGAATAAGAGAGAGAAAGAGGCTGCTCAGTATCAAGGAGGAATTTACTTTATGACCCTCCTGCATTTCTCTGGGGAGAGGGACAGGAAATGGCTCTCGCCAGAGAGGAAGTCATTGAAACTGTGAGCGAATCTAAAACAAGCAAAGCCGGCAGGGAGGGTGGCCCAGCGCAGGAGGGTTCTGTTCAGCCACGGTGGGAACCGCCAGGAGAACATGTAAACACTCCAACACCCACTGGACCCTTTATTAACTCCTGCTAGCAAGCCCAGCTCGCAGAGAGTGTGAGAGAGGGAGAGTTATGAAGTGTGCGGTGGGTTTTTTAGTAGATGATGTTACCCCTCTGTTTCTCCTCCGCCCCTGTGAGCTACAGCAGTTTTGTCCCTTGCAGGTTTTGGGGGCCTTAACTGCGAGGTAAATGTAAACGACTGTCCCGGCCACAAGTGCATGAACGGAGGGACTTGTGTGGATGGGGTCAACACTTACAACTGCCAGTGCCCACCTGAGTGGACAGGTATAAGACCTTCTGTGCCCTTTTTTTGCCATTTCCTCATAGAATGAGTCACAACATGTACATAACTGTGTGTGTATGTGTGTGTGTGTGTTCTCAGGTCAGTACTGTGCTGAAGATGTGAACGAGTGCCTTATGCAACCAAACGCCTGCCACAACGGTGGCACCTGCTTCAATACCGTCGGCGGCCACACATGCGTGTGTGTAAACGGCTGGACAGGCAACGACTGCAGCGAGAACATTGACGACTGTGCTACAGCCGTGTGCTTTAACGGAGCAACGTGTCACGACCGCGTGGCCTCGTTTTACTGCGAGTGTCCTGTGGGCAAGACTGGTACTGTCTCTCTTCTTTTCGCTCAGACACACGTTGTTTTACCCACAATCCCACTTACTTTTTCCTGACCCAGCTGTTCTCTGAATCCGCAGGTCTGCTGTGTCACCTGGACGATGCATGCGTCAGTAACCCCTGTAACGAGGGTGCAGTGTGTGACACCAACCCCCTGAACGGTCGGGCCATCTGCACCTGTCCTGCCGGCTTCATTGGCGGAGCCTGCAACCAAGACATGGACGAGTGCTCTATCGGTACATTTACACTACTGCTTAAAATCCCCCATCTGTCTTTCACTATCTGATTTTTTGGTAGATCAGTTGTTGAAAGTGAATCAGTCACTAACTTTCTCTTCTTCTCTCTCTCTGTCAGGTGCGAACCCATGCGAACACTTTGGGAAGTGTGTGAACACGGAGGGTTCCTTCCAGTGCCAGTGCGGCCGAGGCTACACAGGCCCTCGCTGCGAGATTGACATTAACGAGTGCCTGTCGATGCCCTGCATGAATGATGCTACCTGCCTGGACCGCATTGGAGAGTTCACCTGCATCTGCATGCCCGGTACGCCTCAAACCCACAACACAACACGGCCACTACCATGCTGTAAATCAGACAACCCCAGGGTTTTACAGTGCTGTGCAAGTCAGAAGAATAGTTTAATACTATTTATCTGACCATTAAGTGTGTTTTAGGTTATATAGTATAAAACATTGTAATAAATTCAGAAAAGTAAAAAATATATATATATACTTGATTCGCTGAACCATACTGGTATTGGTAACCATAATTACTGGGCTGCTTGTTTGGAAATAGGCTAACACACTATCAGATTTAAAATAATTATTTATAGTATTTTAGGGAGTTTTTAGAGGACAGCGGCTCTATATATGTTTCAGGTGTTTATGCAATACTATTAAAGTCATCTGAGCTGTAGATTTGCTGAGGGACCAGCAAGTAATGTTGCTCATAAATGTGTTACATAACCTTGCTCAGTGAGAAGTGGGGGTTAGCCATGGATCCAGACCACTTCTGGTATCTCAGCAGCACGGGTGTGTAAAAATTATCCAGCAACAGCCAGACACTTTCCTTGTCTTCAGCACACACACTCATAGACGCATACACGCTCTCAAAAGTTCCATACACAGCACTTACATGCATCCCAGGGTCTTGGGGACCATACAAATGAGGGCCGGGAGTGTGAGGTCTATAGGGATAGCAGGGAGAGAGAGAGAGGGGTTGGGGGAGGAGTGTGTCTTGCATGATAATGAGCAGTGGAGTGGTGGGAATGGACGGCAACAATAGGGCCCCTCTGTGCTCCTCTCTGTGCCCCTCGCACAGAGAGAGAGAGCAAACTTTTTCCCAGCGCTTTTCCCCAACCCCCCAAACCCCCCCCTCCACAAAACCCCTTTCATTTCCACAGACACCTCTTCCTCTCCATCCTCCTCTTGTCGGCAACTGTGGGCCTGTGGCTTGTTTAGTTCTAATTCCGTGACACTGCTGCTACTGCCCATGCCTTCTTCCTCCATATTTTCAAGGGTTGAAACAGTAGAGCAGTATGAGCTGCTGATTATGGGACATGCTAGTGCTCTATTGAGAGATCGAGCACTATGGTGCTGCGGGGTCATGTCACAGACAGTAGGGAGTGGAGGTCGTACTCAAAGGAGAGGCCCCAGTGTGTACACATAGAACCATTACCCATAACCTCTGGGACATGAATTTGTAGTGTAGCCTGTTCTTTGGGCCTCTGGCATTGTGAGAAGGCCTCCGAGGTGGGTTTGTATGTAACCTACTTTAATCCTTAGTCTAGTGTAATCACCTCCATTATAGTATAGTATTCCAGTGTAATTAGATAATTGCAGTTAAACAAGGAATTTATCAAGCCTGTGCAGCTGACGTTTTTTCCATTTGTTTCAGTGTGACACAAAAGCATGACAAATGTTAAGGATTATATTTCTTTACTTAACTTTTTTGTCAAAATCAAAACAATGTTCTTATTACGATTAATGTGATTATACTTGAAACTTCTACAGTTTATACTTTCCACTTGCTTGAGAGAGCTTTGAGTAAAAAGTAATTAATATCAAATTACAACATGTAATGCAAAATATAGCGCTTATAACATTTTGTTATAACCGGCAGTAGATGTGGCCTCTGTGGGTCACTGAACTGTTTTTATTTAGTTAATAATCTTAAGGCCTATTATTTGGTGATAACAATGATTTTTGCAGATTCTGGTAATAACCTAATATGTATGTATGAGACGGAGTAGGTGAAGTCTAGTCCCAACAACTGCATTATTGGGTGTTAAATAAACAGCTGTTGCTGCTTTGTGAATGACGTGGGTGTTTGTGTCTTACTCAGGCTACATGGGTACACACTGTGAGGTGGATATTGACGAGTGCGAAAGCAACCCATGTGTAAACGACGGCATCTGCAGAGATCTGGTCAATGGCTTCACCTGCACCTGCCAGCCAGGTAGGAGGACCTGTTAACCCCCCCCACACAAGCTCGCCAGGAAATCTGCAAAATTGTCAAGAGTGCGAGGCCACTTGTGGAATGTTTAAGTCAATTAATATTAGACTGGTGCTGCTTTTGCTGCCGGTCTGATGCTGTGTGTAATTACTCATAAGAGCCGGGCCTTTGGGTTCAGCGGGGCTGCGTGCCGGGACAAAGGCACCATTGTGCCCCCCACCCCCCCTCAAAAAAAAAAAAAACATCCCCCACTCATCCATAGTGCTGAAGAAGGGGACGGCATGGTTTAGGCGGATGGGGGATAACAGCAGTCCTGCTAATGAGATTCTTTTCCTGGTCTGCAATTTACATCTGGGGCAGACAACCCCCCCATAAACCCCCCATCTAGCTATTGAGTCGGCAGAGCTTGTGCTAGGAGTGGAATGGGCTGGGGGGGCTTTTCTGGCGCATGGAGAAAACAATTCCAATGCAACCCCCCTGCCCGCCCCTAACCTCCTGCCCCAAGCTTCGGCGCACAAGATCCCATCACAACACTGTTAATCAACATGCCGCATTCTGTCCATGCAGAAATGGACGTTTTCCACGGGGGCCCCTGTCTATAGATTGCTCTTACTTAGCCCCAGTGCACGTTTTCCCATCCTACACATGCCAGCCAGTAATTAAAAGCTCAGCGCAAACCGGTGCATTTACTAGTGCAGAAATATGTGCCAACTAGAAACAGTGCACTTGTTGAATGGGTAAATACTATAACTGTCATGCTTTACTACTTATTTTGCAGTGTGTTATTCCTCCTCTTTCAGTTAGTGTAATTGTCTACACGAGTCAACAGAAGGGGGATGAAAACCACTGTAGCTTGTGTTGTGCCTTAGTCAGTCCCTGAAAAACAATATATAAAAAAGCTTTATGTGTCCTTTC
This sequence comes from Brycinus macrolepidotus, assembly GCA_037974445.1. Taxonomy (NCBI): domain Eukaryota; kingdom Metazoa; phylum Chordata; class Actinopteri; order Characiformes; family Alestidae; genus Brycinus; species Brycinus macrolepidotus. Next base: position 2,959,419 of record JBBPCZ010000148.1, on the reverse strand, counting down.
TGTCCATTCTCAAATCTAGATCGATCCCAACCTGAACCAGAATGAACTGAATCAGCTGGTTATAACTGCATTTCAGAGATAAAGGGAAATGAAGGGAGAATCCACACTGTGTGGTTAATATGTTATGCTTTTTATTTGATTGTTACTGTATGTGGTTGATGACTCTGGACAATAATTTTGCTTTCCTGTGCTTAAAAGGCAAAAAACACTTTCAATTACGTTACCTGATGTGGCAAAGACCAGGTTAAAAAATGGCGTTATTCCTTTAAAGCTCATTGTCATGGGATAACTGTGAATCACTTAGGAGTTACTATGAAAGTAGTTATGAGAGTAAGAAGTGCAGACCTTCCAACAGCCCCTCAGAGTTTAAGTTTAAGGGATTAACCGAATGCGGACTTTGTTAACCACATAACTGGTCACAGCTTGGTTAGTGACTGTGGCCCAAGCTCTGTCCACACAACCGAAACCAAGGCCGGGCACCTCTGCCCTTAATAGCCAAGCACAGTGACCCTTTGCTGCCTCAGTGTGACCCCTGACCTCTGTGTTTGCCTGTCCCAGGCTTCACCGGCACCATGTGTCAGATTGACATAGATGAGTGTGCCAGCACACCCTGCCAGAATGGAGCCAAGTGCATCGACCGACCCAATGGCTACGAGTGCCGCTGTGCTGAAGGTAGGGCATTATGCATGTATATCTGGATGTGTCTAGAGTACAGAATAAGTAGCTTTACGGTTTTTACAGTTTTACAGGAGTGGAAAATGCATTGGTGCATCAGTCTGAAGGTGGTGATTCAACTCCTGTGATTTTGGAATCAATTTCAATCAATTTTCATAACAGTCAAGGAAATACATACTAATATTTTAGCCAAAGTAAAAGTATGAAAATGGCTTCTGATACCTCATTCTGTCACATTCGCACGTGTTTTGTGTGTATGTGTAAATTTTGTGTATATGTGTAAGTTCTGAATTGTACTTAAACAATCTAATCATATTTAAATGGTGGTGAAATTTGCAATTTGGTGAAGTATTGAACTGTGTCCTAAAGAATCATAATCTAATTGTTGTGAGGTCAGAGATTTATACTCCTACATAATCCCCCTTGGCGGTGTCCAGCATCTCCAGAGTTCAAGTCAATATCAGCGTCAGACTGGCCACACACACCTGCGCCCGCAATGAAAATGAGTCTGATGCGGAGGTCAGATGCCTCCCTTTATGCAGCGCTGATCAGACTGTCGACAGGCTCTTAATCCCCCTCTTCCCCCCGCCGGACCTCAGGGATCACAGGGTCACTCAGGGCCAGCAGCTGCTGAAGACGGGGGTTACGCTCTGCTGTCACCCCGACATCTGCTCATCCATAGCCTACAATAACATACCCACACAGCGCCGTATGGAAGGACCCAAAACTCCCAGCAGCCCCCTTCACATTGTCCCGTTTGGTGGAATGTGTCATCTGTCGTCCTCATGGACCCCATTGACCAAATTCTCCATGAGGCCAAGTCCATGTAGTGGTACATGACTGTCTGAATGTGTACGATATAAACACACGCCTAGCTATTTATGTGTAGGTAAAGTGTGCAAAATGGTGCGAATATAAACACAGGCAGTCAGAAGGTTAGAACACACTTGACTGAAGGTTTTTTTTTCTTAATCTTAAAGACATCTTGATCAAACGACTCATTGAATCCTTTAAATTGTATAATAGGACATATATAATTAGTGACATTGATGCCTATGTGTGAATATATGTCCGAATAAAATTAAATATCACAATTAAAATGTCATTTTAGGAAGTCCCACTTCAACAAGTAGTTTGCAGCTTTCAACAAGGTCTCCTCTTATGGAGCTTATGTTTAACTTTTTCAGACCAGCATTAAAGGGGGTCTACTATGAAGAATCTAAGATAAAAGAATGTTTTAATTTGTTTTATGCATTTTGGTCACTAATTTTGGATTTTGTCTCTGCTCTTATCGCTAAATTGTGGACAAATGAGAAAAAAATGTTTTATGACTCAGTAAGTCCAAACACCTTTGACTGGTACTGTATATATGTAGCTAAACAATATAGTGTTCACAGAGTGTAAATATATGCACATGAGTTTGACCGTATGCCTGTTTGTGAGGAGAAAAGTGTAGTGTGTGCAGTGTGAGGTATTGTTTGGGGAAGCCAGCTGCTTGGTATTCTGCTGCTCCTGTTCTGCTGCGTGGAGTTGTCCCGTTAGCAGGGGTGCAGGGTATTGTCCTACTGCTTTCTGGGACAAAAGCAGTTCTGTGAGGCCCAATGAAAGGCACCCTCTACCCTCCCTGGCGGCCCGGCCCAGCCCGGCCCTGTCCCACTCCGCCGCTGCCTGACAACCTGTCGGCATGGAAACCACGGGAACCCGGGCACCACACTGTAGGACCTTTCAGCAGTGAGAGAGAAAGAGAGAGAGGGAAGGAAACAGAGGAAGTAGAAAGGAACTTTCGAAAGAAGGGGGGAAAAAAACATGCAGACAGAAACTGAGGAAAAGGAATTGGAAGTTTACGGATTACAAAAGAAGAGAGAAAATCTGAGAGAGAGGTGGAGGGTGAGGGTGAGAAGGAGTGTGCGAAGGAAAGGGAGGAAGTCTTCACATGGCAGACAAAACCATGAATAGCAGGGGCTGAATTGGTTTGTGAAATGCAGTAGAGTTGCAAGAAAAGACACGGCGCAAGAGACGCCGTCCCAGCGGTTGTTGTGAATGAGCGCATGTCTGAGTCACTTCAGCCCACCGTGTTATTGTATTATATTCTAACACTCCCAAATTTTATGAATTTGAATCACCCCCGATGCATTTTATACTCCTAATACATGATCAGTAAAGTGATTCTGACTCTGTGTCCATGTCCTGTCTCCAGGATTTGAGGGCAGACTCTGCGAGAGCAACATTGATAACTGCCAGCCCGACCCCTGCCACCATGGCACTTGTGTGGACGGCATTGCCAGCTACACCTGTAACTGCGTGCCCGGCTATACGGGCTACCGCTGCGAGAACCAACTGAATGAATGCCACAGCAACCCCTGCCAGAACGGCGGCAAGTGTGTGGACCTGGTCAACAAATACATCTGCCAGTGCCAGCACGGCACATCAGGTGAGAGAAATGCTCTGACTTGCTCTGTCGAAGCGATACTTTAGTGAAAATTACATTTGCACAGCTTTGACTAAAAAAGTGAGAAATTGAATCATAATGTCAAATATAAGTCACTTCTTTGTAAGTTAAATGAAAGCTGGACTGAAATAGATCAGGTCCCTTTACTAGGATAAGTAGAAAATGGTACTAAACACCGATTTTGTTGCAGGCACCAACTGTGAAATCAACTACGACGATTGTGCCAGCAATCCATGTGAATATGGCATCTGCAAGGATGGCATTAACCGTTATGACTGTGTGTGCAAACCCGGCTTCACTGGTAAGATTTTTTCAGTCAGAGCTGTAGCCTTGTTTAAAAAACTAAAGGAAGCTAAACTAAAGGATCAGGTTTCATATTTTACCTAAGACTATATGACCTGAAGAGACATGATTTAGGACAAACGTCTTGAGATGTTTAAGAAATATGGCACGACCGTCGTAACATTAGTCTGTGTGGGAGAAGGTTCATGCTTTTTAATTCATCCTTTCATCCACATCAGTAAAACACCGTCTCTTGTTCTCAGGCCCCCAGTGCAACGTGGAGCTGGACGAGTGCTCATCGAACCCGTGCAAAAATGGAGGCACCTGTGTGGATGAGGAGAACGGCTTCCGCTGCCTGTGTCCAGCTGGATTCCATGAGCCGTACTGCTACTCACACGTGGATGAGTGCAGCAGCAGCCCCTGTGTGCATGGAGCCTGCAGAGAGGATCCCAACGGGTACCACGCTACAGCTTATACTCTTTAATAAAAATCAGAAGCTTCAGTGTATCATTGTATAATTTACATTGTGACAACAAACAATTTTTTGCTCTGAAATTGCCATCCTGATGTTCAGTTTTGTTTGTGGGAACTTTAATTCCCCAAATTTGAATGTTCCCTGAACATTTTCCTAAAAAAAAGAAACATGTTGAAACAACGTTAGTATAACATCACAAAGAAAAGTTTATACTAATATTGTGGAAACTTCAATTCCATATGACCTTATCAGAACATCTCATTACTGTTTAAGAACAGTAATCTCAAGATTTAGAGACTTAGATTCAGCTTTCACTCATTCCACTCATTTCACTCATTCATTAAGGGATATGCTTGGCATGAATGGAGTACATAAACATAGCTTTATTTCGTGCCAGCCGGTTGCTAGGTCTTATTCATTGTTTTCCACATTACCAATGTTTATCAGTCTTCTTCACGATTGAGCATTAGATATGCGGGAATGAGTAAGAGTGACAGTAAATGACTGTGTTGTATTGCGCAGGTACCGCTGTGACTGTGAGCCAGGCTGGGTGGGTAAGAACTGTGACTTGGACCGAAACGACTGCCTTCCCAACCCTTGCCAAAACGCTGGCACCTGCATCGACCAGCTCAACGGCTTCACCTGCAAGTGCCGACAAGGCTTCAGAGGTGGGTGTGGTGCCTTCTTTACCCAGCTAATTCCATTAATTTAAAATACATGACAAAGCTGACACTCCTGACATAGATTAAACCTAGACTTATCCTTCAAAGCTATTATTGAAAGATAATTGTACTGAAGGTATTAAGAGTATTATTTAATCAAGAGTATTGTTTAATCTCCCTTTAGTTTGTAATCTATATCAAGGCTCTCAGACTCATTCTAAGAAGATGGGTATAAAATTGGTTATGAATTTGAACGTTCTAAATACAAAGAAGCTCTCATGATTGTTCTGTTTGTTTAAGTAAAGGGATTAAAATGTCTCCCCACCCCATGACTTGGACTGCATCGCCCCCTACTGGGTGATCCTATGTTTTTTACGTTTCTGTGGTTCATGTTTTTTTGCCTGTATCAACATATCGTCTCTCTTTCTCTCCCACTTTTGCTCTCTCTTGCTCTCCTTGTCTCTTTCTCTCTTTTTTTCTCCTTCTCAGGTAACCTGTGCCAGGTGAACATCAACGAATGTGCGTCCAGCCCCTGCCTGAATCAGGGCACGTGTGTGGACGGAGTGGCCAGTTTCACCTGTCTGTGTGAGCCGCCCTACAGTGGGCCCACCTGCGCTGAGGTGCTCACGCCCTGCTCGCCAAATCCCTGCGCCAATCACGCCCTCTGCACACACACACCTGACTACCTCGGCTACCAGTGCAACTGCCAGCCAGGATGGCAGGGTGAGTTGCCCCATTTTTCTAGGGCAGTGTTCCGCAGGCATAAGTCAAAATAAAAGTCAAAATAAAACTCTCCAGAAATACTCAGAAAATTCTTAGTACTAAATACACTATGCCATGTACACAAAATGCTTTGGTCAATAAGAGATTGTTGATTTTTATTCAATTACACCTTTGTTAGAATAAGCAAATATTCAATCAACATTTTAAACAAAAACAGCACTTTGAATTATGTGATTAAAATGAGGTTGTGCTTAAATCAGCTTAAATCTTTCAAATAAAGGCAAACTTATAGATAACAATTGTGTTGCAATATAAATAAAGTTACGTAATTTCCTTTGTGCAACCACTTAATCACAAACCATTTTTTCTGCATAATGGTGTCCATGAGAGCGTTGGGGCTGAAGCTTTAACATTAGCTAGAAAGCATGCACCACATCAGCCTGGTAAATTGTCCTTACAAATGAACCAATAGCCATTAGCTTTAGACCACCCAGAATGGGATAAGTGTTTTGTTTCTGTCAAATAAAAGGAAGTTTAACAGAGTAGGTTAAGATAAATAAACATGCTTTGAAAATAACTAAGACAAACATTAGCGGAGTAGCTGATCTTGCTCTGCTCTCTCCACAGGCCAGCTGTGTAGTATTGATGTGAACGAGTGTGCATCGAATCCGTGCAAGAATCGTGGCACCTGCACCAACACTCTGGGTGGCTATGTGTGCTCATGCCGCGGCGGATTCACCGGACCCAACTGTGAAACCGACATCAACGACTGTCTCCCAAGTGAGTAAAATCAGCTTCTACAGGAGTTTTTTTATAAATAGTTCTATTGTCTTGCCTGCTCTTTCACATTCAGCTCACCAGGCCCCTCATTAAGCTCTGCTGACACCTGTGCCGCAGTTCTTATATGCTTAGACACTACAAGATGAGCCAAAACACATAACAATCTATGCATTTATGTTCACATCTGCTGTGTGCCAAATTAAGACCCTCTGACAGTGGGCATATGAAAGAAAATAAGTATGTTATGTTTAGGACATCCATCCGCTCCAGCAAGTGCTGTGGTCTGCAAAGCTGGCTCTGAAACACATTAAACACTGCTCTGTCATTCTCTATAATACAAAATCTATTATACTGTTCCTCAGTCTTTGTGTGCCTCTCCTCTGCCCCCTTGCAGACCCGTGTCTAAGTGGAGGCTCATGCACAGACGGTATCGACACCTTTTACTGCACCTGCCTTCCCGGCTTCACAGGCAAGTACTGTGCTGTCGAGGTGAACGAGTGCCAGAGCGCCCCCTGCAAGAATGGTGGCACCTGCACCGACTATGTCAACAGCTACACCTGCACCTGCAAGCCAGGCTTCACTGGGCTGCACTGTGAGACCAACATACCCGACTGCACCGAGAGGTGAGAGAGCCAGTCTCTAAATTTCCTCTTTGTGGAACAAACCATCTTGCTGCTGTTTCCCTTTCTAGACCATACATGCTGTCAATGTCATGAGAAAACCTTGCATCTCCAAAATGGTAACTGTATTAAAGAAGCTTATACAAAATTTCTTTTTTTGTCCGTTCATGAGGGGCAGGTGTTTTCGAATGAGAACAGAGGTCAGTATAGTCAGGAACGGTCAAGTGTGGTCAGATGTGGTCTTAACTGCTCTGCTTGTGTGTCTTACAGCTCGTGCTTCAACGGTGGTACCTGCGTGGATAAGATCAATGGGTTTTCCTGCACATGCCGCTCAGGCTTCACCGGAGAACATTGTCAATACGAGGTGAACGAGTGCGACTCACAGCCCTGCCTCAATGGAGGAATGTGCCAGGACGGTGTGGAGTCCTTCCGCTGCTCCTGCCCAAAGGGCTACACCGGCAGCCGCTGCCAGGTACACACCCCAAACCTCACTCCCACACATTAGATTGGAAATAATTACATAGGAGTCACTGGTTGATATTTCCATACCTTTTAATTTTGTTTCTATAGCAACTTTTCCAGAAGTGGAAAACTCTGATCCACAGAGTGAAAATCATTGCCAGGATTTTTTTCCAGCTGCTTGTTTCTTCCTTTGATTAGCTCAAACCAGCATTGGAGTTGCTCGGGCAACAAAAAAGGAATAAAAAGTGGACGTTTCTCACCTCAGAACTTTTGAGTCACTCCTAACATACTAAACTATATAATTTTAATCTCTAAATGTCCCTTTTTAAAAAATCAGCTCCCCCTTAGTGTGAGGATTCCTTGACAACTTTTAAAATAATAATTCAGTAAAATTAAGAAACAATTCTCATTCAGTAAATGCAAATACAGTGTTGCAAATGCAAGTAAACAGATGTAACAAGCATTTGTAATTTAAGTATTGATTAACCAAACCAGATGTTGGGTGATAATGCTGGGGCTGGCACAAGGAAAGGTTTGAAAATTGTTTAAAGAGCGTATTACAGTGCTTACTGTAATAATGTTATTCGTATTTATTCGAAGATTAGTGTTCTTCTGAATTATTAAATGCTTACTGCCTAGATAATTGGCTTTTTAAATCCAAGGTGTCAAACCTTTGCACAGTGCTGTATATTTCCAATATAAAACAAAACACTAAGAGCGTCGTTGTTTAAATACTTTCACACTATTTGCACAACTTTAAAAGATGGCCTGTTTTAGTCAGTCTAAGTGTCTGTGTTGCTGGACAGATGCCTGTGGACTGGTGCAGACGCTCCAACCCCTGCCAGAACGGCGGACGCTGCAGGCCTAAAGACGGCTCCTTCACCTGCGACTGTGTGGGGGGCTGGTCTGGACGTTACTGCGACATCCCAGGGGTCTCCTGTGAGGTGGCTGCTATACGGAGGGGTACGTGTGGTCTCAGTTAAACTCCGGAAAGGCTTGGTAACTGCCTTATTAGCTGAATCACATGTATTAAAACAGTATTCACTTAAAGCCCCCGGTGCTGAATTTCATTTGTTTGTTTTAGTTTATTGTAAATCCCAGTCAGTATTCAAAAGCACTTTAATGTGTTCACTTTAGCTGATGGAACTTTTTTACTGCCACAGGTCTTCAAGCAGATGAGCTTTGTCATCATGGTGGCCACTGTGTGAACACTGGAAACACACACTACTGCAAGTGTCCAGGCGATTACATCGGCAGCTACTGTGAGAGTGAGGTGGACCATTGCGAGGACAAGCCCTGCCTCAATGGCGCCACTTGCAGAGGCTACGTGGGAGAATACACATGTGATGTGAGTGACAGTACCAAATGAGTTCTGTAGTCAAACTCTGCAATTAACTGCAAGGATCTCTCCACTCACTCGCTCTCTTTCTCTCAGTGTATGCCAGGGTATGAGGGACAGAACTGCGAGAGGGAGATAAACGAGTGCCGCTCTCACCCCTGCCAGAACGGGGGAACCTGCATTGATCTGGTGGGCCACTACATCTGCTCCTGCCCTCCTGGAACACTGGGTAGGTGTAAGCACCCTTAGAAGCTCCAAAAAAAAACAAAGAATCAGAATATTTTTCATTTGACAGTTACTTTTATTTTAAAAAGTTAAAAAAAAAAAATCTACAGATCAACAAAAGTGTGTTATGGTGTACAGTTACATTATTCATATATATCTGGGATAGGTCCTTACTAATGACCTGGAGAAAGAAGCTGCACAGGTGCTGGGTAGTCTCGGTTTCCAGTAAGAGAGGGAAACACTGGACGAGAGAGTGGGTGGGGTGATGCAGAGTTAGCAGTGTCTGGCATGTGGGAGGAAAACTGGCAGCCAGTGAAAACTTTATTTCACATAATACTATACTTCTAATGTTACATTTCTCTTCCTAGGGGTCCTGTGTGAGATAAACGAGGATGACTGCGCCACTCCCAGCAGGCCTCGTGGCATGCCCAAATGTCAGAACAACGGAACCTGTGTGGACCGGGTGGGTGGCTATCGGTGTAACTGCCCTCCGGGCTTCACAGGCGAACGGTGTGAGGGAGACATAAACGAGTGCCACTCCAACCCTTGCAACCCTGCCAATAGTCTGGACTGCATTCAGCTGCCTAATGACTACCAGTGTGTCTGCAAGCCGGGTTATACAGGTACAGGAGTGTTCTGAGGCGTTTTGAGTTTTAAGCGTGATTATGCATGGAAGTGTGTGTCAGTGAGTTGGGATGTGGGTGGGTGTGTGCACACATACTCTAACCAGTGTGATTGTGTGTGCATGTCAAGGTCGAGGCTGTCAGAACAGGTTTGGTGTGTGCGAGTCTCAGCCTTGTAAGAACGGAGGAGCATGTTCAATGTCCAGCAGCTCTCCACTGGGATACGTCTGCACCTGTCAGCTGGTGAGTAACCAGCGTATTAATCTTTCTCTTCTTCATCCTTTCCCTCTTTTTCTTCTTGCTTGTAAGTTCCCACAATCAGTAAAAACAAGCAAGCCATTAGCTCATTTTTCACATTTATGTGGGAGTTAAAAATGTCATCAAAGAAGAGATTAAATATGAGAAAAATCCAGAGTTGCAATCCTGTTGACAATTTATTTGCGTGAAACCTAGCTGAAACAATGTGTTTTTCAGAGCCGACACCAATACCAATCATTAGCAATCACCAAACAGCAAACATTTTGAACCAATATAAACTTGACAAAACAACCTGTTCTCTCTCTGTTTTTTTCTGTCTCTCCTTCAGGGCTATGCAGGGACTAACTGCGAGCGCAGCATGTCCTGCAGAGAATTGTCCTGCTATAATGGGGGCAGCTGCACCCTGACACCTCGAGGTGCACGTTGCTCCTGCCAGCAGGGATATGCTGGGCCACAGTGTCAACACCGCAGCAACCAGAGCTGCTCCTCCAAACCCTGCCGCAACGGTGGAATCTGCACTGAGGAGGCGAACTTCCCTTTCTTTAGCTGCCAGTGCATAGGGGGCTGGAAGGGTAAGCGCTGCGAGCAGGTCAGCATGCTGGAACTGCCAGCGCCCTCCTGCCCCATAGCTGACTGCTACGGCAAAGCCAAAGATGACGTCTGTGATAAGGAGTGCAACAGCTTTGTCTGCCGCTGGGATGGAGGTGACTGTTCACTGGCTGTGAACCCTTGGGCCCGCTGTGCTGACCCACAATGCTTGCACGTCTTCAACAACAGTCAGTGCGATGAGTCCTGCAATAACGCAGACTGCTTATACGACAACTTTGACTGCAAGACCAAGGAGAAGGTCTGCAAGTAAGTAACTATCCATTTTCTTTGACTTTGATCTCACTGCTTATATATTTAGCATAGACAGGCAGAATTCCAACAGTGGTCCAAGTGCCATGTGCCATGTGACCAGGAGTCTAAGAGAGTGTAATTGACCTCACTTTTTCAGGGTGGGGAAGACTGGCCCCCCTTTCTCCTACAGCATTCAGCAAAATGCTGGCGAACACCAGCATTTGTTAACTGACAGAGCACAACTGGCAGTTAGTGTTCTCTTCCAGTCTTGTTCAGCGTTTTAATGATGTGTTTGTTGCAGTTCAAAAAGATGGGGTCATGCTTCACATGAGAATTATGGTTCAGGTGTAGTTTTAGACTAAAAATCAATTGATTTTTTTTTTTATCTCACTCTCTCCCACCCCAGTCCCATCTATGAGACATACTGCATGGACCACTACGCAGACGGCCGCTGTGATCAGGGCTGTAATAATGAGGAGTGTGGCTGGGACGGTCTGGACTGTGCAAAGACGGTTCCTGAGGACCTGGCAGACGGTGTGCTGGTCATCGTGGTCCTGCTGCCTCCAGAGGAGCTGCTACGGACAGGGACGGCCTTCTTGCAGAAACTCAGCGGCATCCTGCGCACATCCCTGCGCTTCCGCCTCGACAACAATGGAGACGCCATGATCCGGCCCTACACCCGCCGTGAAGCACGCATCAAACGAGAGCTCATGTCCAAACCAGAGGTTATTGGGTAAGCAGTGTGACACACACATACAGCACCGTCCAGTAATTTTACACCATCGTTCAAAAGTTTAAAATCATGGTGAACGGGTATAGTATTCTGACTAATGGTACCTCTTTCCATCTTCTCAGGTCCATTGTGTACTTGGAGATTGATAACCGCCTCTGCTCCCAAGATTCGGATAATTGTTTCCCCACAGCGAACAGTGCAGCTGAATATTTGGGGGCCCTGTCTGCTCGGGAAATGCTGCGCTTCCCATACCCTCTCAAAGAAGTCCGTGGTGAGTACATTCACATACTTCTCTTCACTCACTGCGGTAGAGGGCTTAAAGAAAAGGCTTAAAGAAGCCATTCACAGATCTTTATATTCAGTAAAGGATGTGCAGTGTGCAGTTAAGCTCTTAGAAGTCTAGTTACTGTTGTCATTTGCTATACTATAAACGTTAGCAATTTCTCTCCTTGTTTCAATTATCCTCAATGTAAAATAGTTCATTCATTTAAAATTCCTTTTGTTATTGTTTGCAATTTGACATCCAAGGGTTATGTGAAACAATTTATTTGTTCGTTCTCATTTATTAAGAAATTTTCAAAATGTTTTGGGAATTTTCATCATATTATTTATGGTAAAACAGTGCGTGGCCTCTTGGGGAGTAATCATCTACATCAAGTCATCAACTATGTACAGCTACGTACTTTATCACTGACCACTGACCACAGTGAGGTGATTTGTTTAGTGAGTTAACTCTCTGTCTCATATCCTTAGGTGAGAGAATGGAGAACCCGATCGATGTGCCCCAATGGGGTAAGCTGCTGCTGGTTGGTGTGGCTGCACTCTTCCTGCTGGTCATCCTGGTGGTGGGCATGCTGATCGCCCGGCGTAAGCGTGAGCACAGCACACTGTGGTTCCCAGAGGGATTCTTCCTTAAGAAAGACACCAGCAGCAACAAGAACCGCAGAGAGCCCGTGGGGCAGGATGCTCTGGGCATGAAGTGAGTCATTTCATCCCCACAGCACACTTAAAACACTCAGATTAATACTGAAAATATGCCTCAGAATTAAAAGCTGAAAAAAAAGCTGTAATTACTTCAACCTGCAGCAGTTTAGCTCATTCACAATGAAGTTATGGGGAGTGTTTCAATCTAGACTGCTTTTTAAAGAGGCACCATACAGGCAACCAATCAGAACAGAGCTCATTTGCATATAGCAGTCTTAATGGCACGTAACAAAAACAGCCTGTTTAATTCTATGGGATAATGAGAGGCTGAAAAATTAATTAGGACTGTTTTTGGTACATAAACTGACGCAAGTGGACAACAAATGGACGTTGTAAGTGGAATAAATTAAATACAAGAAAAATGGCAATAAAAAGAGGTATAAACTGTGGCAACTTTAGACTTATAAACCTGGAGTTTACTGGATTGATCAAGCTACCTTTGTCCCTGTTTACAGGCACATGCCAAAGACAGTGGAGGAGTCCTTACTTGGAGACCACAGTGACCAGTGGATAGACACAGACTGTCCTGAGGCCAAGAGACTAAAGGTGATCTATATTTTATTCTCCATTTGGTTTACAGTCATTTGTCTTTAGCCACAGCAGTAGATTTTGTTACATTGAGAATTACGAAACAGAATAAAGATTCAGTTGCATAGTTAATTTGAATAAAACCTAGTGTTCCATGGTGAGATAAACACATTCCAAAAATGTGGCAACAGAAGGAAAAACACAGATACAAAACACACATATAGATACTGCTTTATTCATGCATGACTTTGTACGGAGATGACTAACATGATATATATATATATATATCTTTTATAGGTGCGAGTATTGAACTGAACAGGTTTGTCTTAGTTTTTAATAACTGCTGACAATATTTCTTCTCATCTCCAAATAAAAATATTGTTCTTGAAAGCATAATTTAAAGGAAATGACAATACATCAAAATAAAAGAAATGATGCAGTGTTTACAGAACTTAAATAATCCAGAGAAAACAAATCTCTTGTTCACTCTTAAACAAAATGGCAATAATTACCTTTGACGAACTTCTAGTAGTGTTTTTCCATCCAGCTGGTCCCATTGTGAGAGGAGAGTGTTGATTACAGCAGTGTTTTTATCCTTTTCCTCATTAAATAAGATGTGATTCA
>JBBPCZ010000148.1:2927098-2938994 GCA_037974445.1 Brycinus macrolepidotus | reverse complement strand
TTTAATAGTAGTTATGATTAGTGATAATATCTATCTATCTATATCTATACCTATATATATATATATATATACACACACGTATATATATATATATATATATATATATATATATATAGACATAGACATAGATGTACATAGATACTACTATTAAACTATACAGTACTACTATCATTGCAGTAACTAATACATGTCTCAGCTCCAAATAGCTTTTGGAAGCAACATCAGCACTGAACTGTTTCATGTATCGGGTTTCTGTGGCTGAGCAGCCACACACCAGTCTAAAATCGGCTTGCGCAACGCCAGGCATGAGCTGGAGTGTTGCAAATCACACTGTCATTGGGCTCCAGAGTGGTTAAATATTCTGTTTTCGAAATATGTTATCTGGAATGATGAATCAGGCTTCACCTGGACGTCTGATCTGGAGTTGCAACCTGCCTGAATGCAGAGTACCAGTTATAACCTTAAATGGCTGCGGAATAACATTCTACCTCTATTTTGCATACTTTTGGTGGGGCACCTAAGTTCTAGAGAAGGGAAATATTAAAAGAATACTTTGCTGAAAAATCTAATTTACACACTGTTCCACTTACCCCAGATGTTGTCAATGAAGTTTGGAGTGCACATTTTTCCTCTTTAGTTTAGTGTTAGAGGTATGAGAACAATGTTGCTAACACTAAAATCATTAGCCACCATCTCCAGATCTTTATTACGGTGGTGCAGACTCTTCAGTGTGGTTTAGGACACGGTATGACCCGAGCTGTTTAAGATAACACCAGAGCTGGTATTCACGAAGCGGGTGTCTGATCACTAATGCTTCTGTGCTAAATGGAAGCAAATCCCCACAGTCATGTTCCAAAACTGAGCACCAGAGGTCTTTAGTGCAGCAAAGGAGAACAACTTAATTATTTATAATCATGAATTTGGAGCTTAAAAACACATGGGGATCTGGATCAGAATAGTATGTGCAAAACTCTGCTGCTCGTGTTCTCAGTTTACTAAGAAGTATGAACATCTTCTCTATAAACTTCACTGGCTACCCAGATCATGTCGTTTTCAGTTTAAGCTGCTGCTCATTACCTGGAAAGCTCTCCACAGTTCTGCACCCCTTTACCTCACTGAACTGCTTCACTCATTCACTCCTACCCATTCTTTACGCTCATCTGGTACTGGCTTGCTTAAAGTCCCCAAATTTTGACTCTTCAGTGGGTGGTAGATCTTTTAGGGTTGTGGGTCCCAAACTATGGAATTCCTTTACTCCCAATTTTCCTCTTGGTTCTATCACAACCCATTTAAAAACGTATGTTTTCCCTCAGTGCTCTGCTTCTTAACTCTTGATTCTGCTCTATTTGTTGTTTCCTGCTTCTGTAATCTGTGTTGTTGTCATTTGGACTGTGTTGCAGTGATCTTTAAAGCAACTGTGAGTTTGAGAAAGAAGCTATATACGATGTTGTTGTTGTTGTTGTTGTTGTTGTTGTTGTTGTTTTTCCCCCAAGAAAATCTTGTGATAGGACAAAGGGGCCCTCTATCAGTCCCTATTGTTCCTATTATGTCCCTATTGTTAAAGTATTCAGTCTTTGGTGCATTTACTCACCTCCGCCACCTCCTCTGCCGTCTGGCCCAGTGAGGAGAACACGTTTCTGGAGTTGGGCAGGTAAATCTCACGGAAGATTCTGGCTGTCTCCTCGTCTGTGCTGGACAGGTCCATGTCCTGCGCCTCTTCGTACACCTTCTTCTCAAACTCGGTCACCACCGGCCCCGGCTCCACCAGGGTCATCCTGCAGACAGACGGGTAAGTTCAACTGGAAACACACCGCAGAACAAACCCAAATATGCAATGAGGACATGAATGAAGGTCCTGAAAATAATGGAAAATACAAATTTGGATTCATTACTACTGATTTGGTCTCAGTTTGAGAGAGGCTTGCACTAGTCGACTACTTTGACTACTGCTGTAACTCACTTAATGTTAAACTTCATAGCTTGTACAGCAAGGCTCTCACAAAAGCCCTCTACTGCGAATTTTGAGGCAGCGTAGACATCGTTGAAGAGCAGGCCTGCAAGCAACAGAGATGAGCTCATGCAGTGGTGGAGCTTCTTCTAAGTGCTGTATGTAATGAATGACTCTTCTTGACAACAACAGTGGGAAAATGACCACCCTGGAGAACAACTGATGTTTATCTGTTCTAGCAAACCTTATTCAAACTGATCATTAGTGAAAGACGTGGCTTTATTAGGGCAGGGAAAACAATGAATGTAATCAGCCCCTGAAGCCATGAAGCTAATGTAGCTAACAAGTAATAGAAACTTAAACCCTTGTCACAGTTGCCTCAAATCATGTCAAGTACTTACAGGGTCCATATCCTGCCCTTTTCTTGTATTTTATATTTCCCTCTGCAGTCCGCTTATAACATTTGTGTAATTTTATTAACCTCAAATTAATTTTATATGACAATTTCTAACTCTCTTATTTGAACTGAACTATATTTATATAAATGACTTTCATGACATTAAAAATTAAAGAACTATTTTGAAACTCAGGCTGCAAACTGGGAAGTGAAAGGTGTGTTCTGAAACTGTAAAAATGTTTACAAACTATGTTGAACTCATTCATTTAAAAAAAAAAAGAAAAGAAAAATGAGTATTCTGCGATATGGGCCTTTTACTTCATCTCAAACAGACTTGCTTATGTGGCTCACAGTGTCAGAAACCACACAGACAAGGTTATTTGAACTTGGCTGGCTGGTCACCTGCATTGGTTTAAGGGGGGGGGGGGGGGAAACTGTCCTCACCTGGCCTGTATGCAGTGTGTGATAGTGTACGTACCCTGAATGCCCATGACGCTGCTCATCACTACAATGTGGCCACTCTGACGGTTCTTCATGTCCGGGAGCACCTCCTTCACCAGGCGCACCAGCCCGAAGAAATTAGTGTTGAAGAGGTCCTGCATGTTCTCCACGCTCTGGCACTCCAGCGGCCCGATCATGCCCACGCCCGCGTTACTCACTGCACACGGAACAGGGGTGAACTTCAAAATCAACGCAGCACAAAGAGCATCATACAAATTTACAGTAGTTATCACTTTCTACTCTTTTTTAATTGAGGTGCTTTCTATGGTACAACACAACAACATGGATTAACCCTTAGAACCCTGGAGTTGCTAAGCATACAAAATACATTCAACAATTACTTTTTATTAAACATAAAAAACTATATTTACATTCAGCCTTGGATTTTCATTTTTTTCTGCTTGTTTCTATGACCAAACTGTAAAGGATGTTTTGTTTGCTCTCCTACATGCTCGCCATTTGTTGCTCGGCCGCTCTCTGGGCCCCCTCTCTCTGCTGGTTTCCCCCACCCACTTGTGGGCGGAGACTATCCTGAAAGTTCTACTGGGTTCATAGATCTCGTGTTTTTTTCTGTTTGTTTCTAAAACCTAAAATTAAAAGAAATTTGTTCATTTTTGTTATTTACGGACGTTTGCACGTGACTCCATTTTTAAACCCCCAGTAGAGGTTATTATTAATACATGGTTTTTAAATCACAATAACTTTGGTTCTACGTGACATAGGAACACCAAACCGGGGGAACTTCCATAGAATGAGTTCTTTACCATATGGCAATTTACCGCTCGCTTTCTAGGGTTAAAGTGAGTATTTGTGAGGCTTCATGAAACCTACATACACCTTTCAGGACAACTGACAACCTGTTATTACATTTTCTGAGGTGAAATAACATTATAATTGACTAAAGCAGCCTTTATGACAATAAAGGCTTTATAAACGTTTCTGTAGGTTTATGTTGTCATGAAAGGTTTCTGTATGTGTCATGTAGCCTTACGAATACTGGCCTTCAATGAAGTGACGCAAATGTGTTTTTTTCTTTTATGCAACACTGGACAGTAAGCAAAATATTGTTACATCAAATTCAAAACATAACAAAATGTCTCCTCCACTGCTTACAAACACAGATGTGGTGTCGGCTGAAAAGTTTAGAGTCTGCAGTTCCCACAGAATTTCTCTGCTTCTTTCAATGAGATACACATGCAGAGTGATTTATCCACTCTGCTAGAGAGCCAATTACAAAGTACAAACATGTGCACACACTGGCACCAAATACAGAGGAGGAATAGGGTTATTTTCCACCCCAAATCAAAAGTTCAAGAAGTAATGCTGCCCTTGAGAAAAGCCACGGTAGTGAGAGTGCAGAGAACAGTCTGAAAGGAGCTGTGATAATGAAACAGCAGTTGAAAAACAGTATGGATCTTAAGCATGTAGTATTTAACTCTCTTGTTCTTTCCCTCGTTCAGCCATAGGCAGGCTGGTCCTGTACTGCTAGCAAAAAAAAAAGACGAGGACAGCATGAGGTTTAACTTACCAACCTATCAGTTTTTTTAGTTGTTTGTTTCATGCTTTAAATGCAATTTTTCATTTTTCTCATGATGACAATCAACTGAATTAACTCAGAGGACACAAGATTAATTCATTTTCCTACATAATTTGTTACGTAAGAGATGACAGCAGTGAAGGCTCCGTTTGAGTTGCTGTTGTCAGTTCCCTTTTGTTGCAAATATTGAGGAAGATGAAGCTGTCGCTGAACTAAAATGATGCTGTTTGTTAGACAAAAGGGTGCAAAGTGCACAGACCAGCAAAAGCAGGCTAGCTGTATAACGTCCATCCATATAACTCTGAATAAACTCAGTACAGTGACACTAAACGTATGACAAAGTAATTTAGTGATCATTTTAATACACTCACCCAAGATTCTGGCTCAGATTTTACGTCTTTCATTAAACTAACAGAACCTCCTCCCCAAAACACAGTCAGAGTGTGAAGCAGTAATGGCTATTGTTATAACAAACCTGCATCACTGTAACAATTGACTATACTGTGCTACACTTCCAGATTCTTGGTCGGCACTTAAAATGAGCTTTCTAGTAAAAAGAATTCTCTCTTACTCACCCAGAACATCCACCTGGCGGTCCGGCAGGCTGTTCACACACTCTCGGATGGAATCCTCACAGCAGACGTCCATCTGACGGATCTCCAGGGTCCTGCGGAGCGTCTCTCCGGCTGCTCTCTCCAAAGCCTCACGCTTCTCCACGTCCCGCATGGTGGCCACCACTGACTCAAACACAGAACAGACGAGTAAAACTTACTCATGCAGCTGACCACCAAGTTTAAAATATCTATTATCAATATTTATTTGTTTATTATTTATTAATAATATTTATTAATTATAATAATATGCATTATAATAAATAATTAAAATGCCATCAATTATTTTTATTAAAAAAAAAAAAATCAAATGACATATCTAGTTCAAGAACAATATAGCATACAGTCACTTATTTTATAGTTTAAATGAAATTAACCAAACACATTTTATGCTTTAGAAAACATTTTTTAAAATGACATATTTTGTTGAGGCCTTTGATGGACTGGCGACTCTTCCAGGGTGTTTCTCTGCCGTTCACCCTGTGACTGCTTGGGAGGATAATAGGCTCAGACAAATGAATGGATGTATTTTGGGGTTTTTTTTGTTGTTATTGTTTTTTTAAAGAAGTAAACACAAACTCTGAAACAAATTATTTAAAAAGACATTTTTTAGCAATTGTAAATGCAATTACTTTACATTTTATGAACTTAAAAATAGAAATTAACATGGCATGTGCAAGTAATTGTGTCTTGTGTAAAAGTTTAAACACCCAATAAAATCTCAGAACTTAATTTACTTAACAGGTCTTTATCAGAACTGGATAGGCAGGTTAAGAATTCAATTCAGGCAGATCAAAATTCTCTCTAAAGACCCTCCAAACCTTGTGCTAACACTAAGAAACCATGGGCTCCTCTAAGCATTTGGCTGAGGCTCTAAAAATGAAGCCAACTGATGCCTCCACTGTTATGAAATTTCAGCTCACAATTTCACTTTCCAAAAAGAGTCAATTAAGGGAAACTGCGGAAGATCTGAAAGGCCCAATAATCCAGATCAGCCAGATGTTTTCTCAAGCAAGTGCTGTGAACTGATGAAGTAAAAAAAATAACACTTTCGCCACAATTACCAAAGGTCTGTTTGGAGAAAAAAATAAGCATTTGATGAAAAGATCCCCTTCCCAACTGTTAAGTATGGAAATGGATCTATCAGGCTTTGACACTGTGTGGCAGCCAGTTACACAGGAACCACTGATGGATGGGATAGATGGAAAAATAGCATTCCACTAAACATCAGCAAATTCTGGAAGCCAAAGTGACACAATCAGTCAAGAAAGTGAAGCTGAAAAGAAGCTGGCTTCTACAACAGCATAATGATCCAAAACATACCTCCAAATTCACCCTGATCTACTTCTGAAGGGGGCCTCACAGCCCCCTACCTAACATCACTGACAATCTGTGGGTAGACCTTAAACATGCCGTGCATGCAGGATGGACCAAGAACAACAAAGAATTAGAGGTTTTCTGCAAGGAAAAGTGAGGGAAATGATGAAAACAAAAACCCCTAGTTAATGAAAGTGTTTGCAAGCTATGATATCTTCCAAAGTGGATGTTACTAAGTAATAACTCCAAAATTTTGCACATACCAAAATTACTGAGAATTTTTTTCCCAGTTATCTGCAGAAAAAAAAGTATTTTTGTAGGATACTTTGCTGCAGGAATTCTTCTTGTTATTTAAAAAATCAACAAAGTATGTAATTTGGCCAGGGAACTGTAAATTTACATGCAAATTTACAGTTATTCAATTAATAATGAATATGATATTAACTAAACATTGTAGGCAGGTCAAGATGCATCTCAAATGTAGAGACGAATGCATGAGTGGGCAGACAGAGGGATAGTTTTAGTGGTATCTTTGATAGATATTCAGTGTGCACATATCTGTTTTGTGCACTTTTCTCAAGGTATCCTGGATTCCTTTCCTCAAAAATAAAAAAAACAAGGACATTTCCTTTCCTTTCCCCACACTGTAAGAGAATATGACAAAACAAAACAAAACAAAACAAGCGGTGGTGTTTAGCACTGAAAACAGCACTGAGAGAAATAAATTCATTATTATTTGTTAATGCTAATTTAATCATCTTCTGTGATACGTGTGATGTATTTAGAACATATTTTATCGCCCAGCACTAATATGCAGACAGACAGACAGACAGACGGAGAGGCAGACAGGCAGAGGGACAGACAGGCAGACAGACAGGTAGACAGACAGACAGGTAGACAGACAGACAGACAGGCAGACAAACAGACAGACAGACAGGCAGACGGACAGACGGACAGGCAGGTAGACAGACGGACAGATAGACAGACAGACAAACAGACGGAGAGGCAAACAGGCAGAGGGACCTACAGGCAGACAGACAGACAGACAGACAAGCAGGGACACAGACAGACAGACAGGCAGACAGACAGACAGGCAAACATGCAGGCAGACAAACAGACAGACAGTGTTTCTTTATCATCTGTACTTCTCTAACCTTTGAACCTCTTCAGTTCATCCCTGGCGAGTCGTACAGCCACAGCCAGTCCGATTCCAGAGGAGCAGCCCGTCACCAGAACTCTTCGTGTTCCCATGATGCCACAGGCTTCAGTCAGGACTGTTCCAATCTAGGACCACAGAACACAGAACACAGAACACACTCACAACCGCCCTCTTTCATCCTCCAGCTCGGGCTCCAGCTCGGATTAGCTCCTAATCTGCTTTCACTCTCCTCGGACTTGGGGGGTGAAGTCTCTGCCCCGGTACTACATCATAAACTAGTTTTTTACACACACTGAGATCTTCTACATTTGCATGTTACTCCCTTAATGTTTCCTAAAAATACACTCGGTATTCTTTTCTAACAAATAAATGTACAGTATTTTCACCATTTGAGTTCCTTTATTAGCCAGAAAATGTCCTATTTTTATCCATCACTACTGACCTCCAAAAAAACCACCTAATATATTTATAATTATAATGTGGATCTCCAATGGTGTAATGGTGTTTGTTGTTTTTACATTTAATCTTTTTATACCAAACATAATATAAAATTATGGTATTATGGAAATGACAAGGTTTAGTGTAATTCCATTGAATAATTAAAGTGATATATGTCCACTCAGACTAATAACAGGTTAAAACTGCACTCAGTTCGTCTGAATTATAAAAGCGGTAGTGGTAAAATGAGAGAGGTAAAATGTTATCCTACAGTATATTTGCATTATATAGTAATCACACTCACATTATGACACACGCGGTCACATATTACACTCTTTATTTTCATTTTAAATAGCAGTGACTGTTCCATGCAGCTTCTTCTCAGAGTGTCCAGCATCTGTTAGATCTTTTTTTGGAAAATAAATGCTGCTTTTTCTTTATCTTCTTAAAATCCCTCTCAAATGGTACGTTTCTGAATTTTTAAGCGTTTTTGAAAGTGTTTATTATTGTTCATTTCTTGATTTTTAACTTTTTTAAGAAAAGGTGAACTCACTTTCTCCCCTGCAAATGAGTGAATGACAGTATTATTTAAAAACGCACATAAATGTTTGTATTAAAGTGCATGTAGGTTATAAACTAGACCAACTAACAGCAGCAACCACCTCTGTGTTTATGTCAGATAGGAGAGACAGAACAAAGAGAGAAAGGAATAAAAAAATAAATCAACCTTGTTAAAAGTCCGGACTGATCGGTATGGACTGGTGGAGAAAGTCTGTGTCGATGTCAGTCACTGTATCTCCTGGTGGTTCTGCTGGCTCTTGTTTTGCATGGTGTTTATCCCGGATCACTCTTTCAGCAGGACCAGGTCAGAAACACGAGCCGAAAAGGACAGCCGCGGAGCACCATGGGAAATGTAGTTTTTTAAACAAGAGGACCCTGCATCCAACAGAGGGGATTTTAAGGTTCAATGTTACTTTATTTTCATCAGCAGCTGTGAACACGTACATAGTGTGATGAGATGCAGCTTATAACAACATTCAACAGAGTGCAAGTTACGACAGAGACAACAGACAAAAGACAACACAATGAATAGACAATTGTAACAGCAATGTATGGAACAGTATAGTGTGGACATTATATAAATCTTCCAGAATTAAACCTTAAGAATTAATATTGCACCATAAGTATAATACTGCACAGGAGGCACGTACAGCATTGAACAAAGTGCAAGAAAATGACAGAAACAATACAATAAATAGACAATATAGCAACGTGACAGTAGTAAGAATGGGATGTAAAACTGAAACAATACAAAAAATAGAGAATATAGAATGGGATGTGAATCCAAGACAATGCAGAAGTGTAACATAAGTGGGGCAAGTATGTTATCCTTCCAGAATAGATAATATGGCACCATACATGTATTTCACAAGATTACAGTGTGAAGAGGATGTAAACCTTCCAGAAGGAATAATATTGCACCATAAGTATGAGTATTGCACAGGAGGCGGTTACAGCATTGAATAAAGTGCAGGGGATGACAAACAATACAATAAATAGACAATACAGCAATGTGACAGTAGTGTGAATGGGATGTAAATCCGAGACAGTACAGTAAGTAGACAACACAGAAGTGTGACATAAGTGCGAAGGGTATGTAAACCTTCCAGAATGGGTAATATTGCACCATACATATATCTCCCAAGATTACAGTGTGAAGAGGATGTAAACCTTCCAGAATGAATAACATTGCTCCATATATGTATATTATTATTGCACAGGAGACAATCAGCAGCACAGAGCCACTTTAAAAATATAAATTATATGTTGCTCTTTCCAAATTTTATCACAAGAAAACATTAGAAATATTTAAAACAAATGTAACTGGCTGGTTTTCAATATTTTATAGTCTCTAGTAACATATTATTTAACCACAAAGGTTCAAGCTACTGGTTTTGAAGGGACACATCAGGTCTGTCTTTAGTGCACTGACATTCACTTTGTGTTTGATCATGTAAAAGAAAAGTATCACTCAATTCTTTAACGTCATACAATTCTTTCTGGTTTAAATATCCTCAGACAAATGTTCGTTCTTCAACAGGATAATGATCTCAAGCGTTTCTCAAAATTGTGCCAAAATGATATCCAGTCCAAAGAAAAGCAAAAAGTTTTGAGAATTATGTCTAGGCCTCCCCAGTCTCCAGATCTTTCTCCCTTTGAGCTGCAGGGACTGACTGGATGGACAAGTTCGAAATGAGCATTCAGCAAATGAGACAGAGCTATCTGCATGCTTGAAAAAGTGCAGGGAGGATTTGAACACAAGTTAATTCCAAAAAATGCTGGAAAGGATGCACTGAGTCTGTGCTCCTGTGATAAAAACAAGGGGTGGTTACTTTAATGAAACTTATCCATAAGCTTTCGCATCCATTAAAATGCACTTCCAGTGTATTTTGTTACATTCCACTTCAAAACCAGTCAGTTACATTTGTTTTAAGTAGTTTTGATGTTTTCTTGTAATTCAGTTTTGAAAGAGCAGCGTAACGGGTTTTTTTTTTTTTTTTTTTTTTAATCTGATGATGGGCCCAAACTTCTGGCCTGTAATAGTGACATAAGTAATGATACTGCACACGATACAACTATTGCACATAATAAATCACTGCACATAATAAAGATAATAAAGATGTTGCATGTAATAATGTTTTTGCACACAAAAAGAAATTGCACATCTGAGTAGCAGCAGGTTACGGCACAGAGTAGTGTGTGGGTGTGAGACGGGGGGAGGAGTTATAGAGTGGGTGACACACAAAATGCATTTTGCTCCTTGTATTGTCCTATAACAAATTTTTTTTCCCTGTTTTATTATCACATCAAGAACAAAAGTGCCCATCATGTGGAGTCTCATTTCATTTTGTACTCCTGGCTCCACCCAGTGGTGGGTTTTGGAAACTGCATCTAAACATGAAAACTGAAAGTGAAGTGAGTGCGTCAGGGTGTGTGTGTGTGTGTGTGTACACCAGGAAAGCCAGTCTGTACACCAGTCTTCTGACACTGCTGTTGTCCAAGAACGCCTCGTCTTTAAAGAAATGAATCGTTTACATGAGGAAGTGGAGGTAGGATATTTTACTGCTGATTTTTTAAAAGCAGAGGAGTCGTCATGTTTTCTGCAGTGTAGATGCAGAACGGTTGTATTTCGGACGCCTGTCAAGATCACGAAGTAGAAACGAGATCCTAAAGGCTTTTATTTGTGCTCCTGGTGCTCGAGAGTCCGTCCAGGCCTTTTCACTGTAAAGTTCTTTATCTGATTATCCTGTAACTACGAGCTTATTTTACACACATGCAGACCGTTGTTTTCTGCTTCAGAGAGGTGTTTGGGCTGTCAGGGTTAATTCAGGTGAGATTCAGGTGAGACCGCAGTCTGTGATTATTACAGGTGTGTTGTTATGATGCATTTCTGCTCTGTTCTGCTGCCTCAGTTGGAGAAATGTGTCCGGAGGCTGAGAGAAACGTTTCATGGCCAGATTCCAGTGGACAAGGCCACCCTGCTCATGCGACGCTACAGGAACGACCACCGGATGGTTTCCATGGAGATCATCCTGATGAAAGATAGAGGTAAAAGTGTGGGGTAGTGTGGACTTTCTCACACTCTCCCTCTTTGGAGCAGTGCTGGCAAGTGCTTTAGGTTACTACACTATAAGGACAAAAGTATTGGGACGCCTAACCATTACACCAGCAGGGACTTTAATGACATTGCACTCAAATACATGGACTTTAATATGGAGTGCCCCCCCCCCCTTTTTTTTTTTGCTGCTATAACAGCTTCCACTCTTCTTGGAAGGATTTCCTCAAGATTTTGGAGTTTCTGTGGGAATTTGAGCCCATTCATTCTGTAGAGCATTTATGAGATCAGACTGTGATGTTGGACGAGAAGGTCTGGCTCGCAATCTCCGTTCTAGTTCATCCCAAAGGTGTTGGATGGGGTTGAGGTCAG
>JBBPCZ010000148.1:2907431-2920783 GCA_037974445.1 Brycinus macrolepidotus | reverse complement strand
AAAGTAAAAAACAACATATGCAGTGTTATCTTCATTTTAGATGTCAAAAAGGATTTGCGGCTCCCGGTGTTTTCTCTATTGTGGAAACCGGGTCCAAACGGCTCTTTGAGTGTTGTAATAGGGGGGTGTATAATTGACTCAGACAACCGAGCGTGCTGTATCATTTTCACTGAATATATTTGGAAAAAACGCGATAGAGTGAAGCCGCGAAAGTCAAAGCGCGAAGTGGCGAGGGACGACTGCATAACCATAATTTTAGTTTCTTCTATACCCAGTCCTCATGTACACATGTGCGTCCCTGGTGTGTGTACTGTATGACTGTATGTGATCACAGTGTGATGGCTTGCAGGTGGAGGATCAGATGGTGCTGCTGCAGAGCTGCTGGAGCGAACTGCTGGTCCTGGATCATCTGTGCCGACAGGTGACTTATGGGAGAGATGGCAGCATCTACCTGGTTACAGGACAACAGGTTAATACATGTCTGTGACTTTTAACAGCATCCCTTTAAAGTGATAGTTCTGCAAAAAATACACAGCATTCTTACCTGAAAAGAAGTTAATTAGCCAAGATGTGTTTGAACTGAAGTTTGCCACTGGAGCTACAAGTCTAACGAGAAGCTAACAAGTAATGAAAGCTTTCACTCAAAATGTCATTATCAAGAAATATTGGACCTCTGAACGTTGTGGTGGCTCATTTAGTTCAGTGTCATTTTCTACAGCATTTCTGATGAACGGAATGATAAACCACAGCTGCGATTTTCAGAAACACCATTCATTTTTCTCACCGACATAACCGGTTGAAAACACTCGAATATGTGCTTTTCTCTTGCCCTATGTCTAAAGGTTTTCCAATTTTAGACTTCCCACATACTTTTTATATAGAGAATTTAAAACCATCTTTTTACTATATTCATTCATATGGGAAAATCATATCCATTGTGGCAAAAGGAGACATAGTAAGCTCTCCTTTGTGAGTTTCATTAATGAATTTGTTATTTTTATCACTCAAAAAATGAAGCCAAATAGGACTGACGGAAAGATTAATGAAGATATGACTCGTTTTCTGTTGTAACACCCGTGATTTTCTAAGCCACCCTCCCTTTTTGGTAAAGAAAAATTGTCATTGTAAATTTGTATCTCCTTCTGTATCTCTCTTCTTGTATCTCTCTTCTGTATGTATGTTCTGTATATATGCTTCCTAATATGGACATGATGACTACAACTTCCATTACTTGTTAGCTGCACGAGCCTCGCAGCTCCTGTTCAAAATTATAGAAGCAAACATTAGACGCACGTCTTGGCTGATTAACTATAATGGGGCGAGAGTACGATTTTTTTTACCATACCATCACTTTAAGGCCTCAGGATCTGTCCCTCTGCTCCTTTAGCACAGTGCTTCCATCTTCTCTCTGGCCTGCTCTGTGCAGATCGAGGTGCCCACAGTTCTGTCTCAGGCGGGGCCCACGCTCAGCAGTTTGGTCTCCAGGGCGCAGGACCTGGTCTCCAAGCTCAGGGTGCTTCAGCTGGACAGGCAGGAGTTTGTTTGTCTCAAGTACCTCGTTCTCTTCAACCCAGGTGGGACATTTTTACACCTAACAACTGTTTCTGGAGACCCACCATCCTGCACCCCAATGTATCAAAGCTACCTAAACAAAGCCTTCTGTGACATTAGAATGTGAGCTATTCTGAAATAATAAACACTAGACCTGCACGATTCGAGTCACTCAGTCTGCATTCAGAACATTTGCAGTAAAATAACATACGCCAAACAGCTTGTTAATATTTTGAAAAATATCTTAAAATGTGTCTATCTTCACTATAATTGATATCTACAGTAAAATAACACAACCTAATACAGCAGATTGCTTGTGTTTGTTTTAATTTTTAAATGTATATTAAAATATTAATAAAATCTGTGTATCTACCTTTCTATAATATATGCATCTATATCTATATATCTATATATATTCATAAATGGGATTTGGTGGAAGTTTGTTTTTGCTGAATAAGGATAACAGTTGAAAAAAACTTTAATAAAACATGTAGAATGGGTTGGATCAATTAAAACTTAATTATGGGGTCGTTCCTCGGTTGCCATGTCCACTACTTTGTGTGAAATGCATTCTGGGAAACTGGGCTTCCCAAGTCCACACACGTCCTGTCCTGATGTGTCCCTTATAAATCCACCCATCAAGGACACAACAGAGTATATGATCTGTACTTGGTTAGATATCTTAACTGGAACCGGACTCGAGCCATGACTGATGTTCATGAGAACACAAATAGAAGAACGCAGACTGAGAAACAATGTAGGAGATCAGTCGCTCCTGCACTGAGAATGAGCAGCGGTCGTGTGACAAGTGAATGAAAGACTTAAACCCAAAGACCTGTGTTTACGATTCATGAATCAGTGGTTCCTACTTTGAGGCTTAAACAATAAAACCATGGCGACCCCAACCACCCCAACTCCTACCCAATGTCAGCAAATCAAAACTCTGAAACAAACTCCCCCCCCTAAACATCAATCAGGCCTCTAAAGTAAAGTAAGTAAGTAAAGTGGTGCCTTATAGGCACTGTGAACACACCACAGCACACAGTGTGAACAGTGTGAAATTCTTTCTCTGCGTTTAACACCATTCACCAAGTAAAGCAGCGGGCAGCCAGGAACACAGCGCCCGGGGAGCAGTGTGTGGGGACAGTACCTTGCTCAAGGTTACCTCAGTGGTGCCACTAGCAGTCCTGAGATTGGAACCCACAATCTTCCATTCGCAGGGGCAACTCCCTTACCACCAGGACACCAGCTCCCCCCCCCCCCCCAAAATATTGCAGCTACTCTTTTCAGTTAGCCAAAATACTTCCATTTGAAAGACGTGTGCGTGTGCGTGTGCCTGTGCGTGTGTGTTACAGATGTGAAGTCCGTGCAGGACCGTCAGCAGGTGGAGCGCACGCAGGAGCGGGTCAACAGGACTCTGATGGAACACACTTTGCAGACTCATCCCGGCCACTCGGACAAGTTCGGCCAGCTGCTGCTCCGCCTGCCCGAGGTGCGCAGCATCAGCCTGCAGGTGGAGGAGTACCTGTATCAGCGCCACCTGCTGGGCGACCTGCCCTGCAACTCACTGCTCACTGAAATGCTGCACGCCAAACACACCTGACCCACCCTTTCAGCAGCTGGAATATTTAAACGTGCCTTATTATTTTTCAGTTTCCCCAACCCTTCAAGCACTCAGAACACCACAAAACACCCCCCCCATACACACACACTGTCAAAATAACCCCCTGAAACACATTCACTCATTATAAATGCCATTTCTCTGTAATTCATGTTCATAAGGATGTGTGTGCACTTCAGATTAAAGTGCATCTTTCGGAGTCAATTCTGTGTCTGTGTTACATTTAAAATACATTTAAAAACAGATGTGAACCAAAAAAAAAGGTGATTTCAGAGAGGAAAAAAAAAAGGAAAAAAAAAATCGGAAACTATAATGAACAAGATGATTTAAAAATGATTTTATTTGTCAGATCAGCCCCTCAGATGGACAGATCTGCAATTACAAACAATCGTGAAGGAAAAAGAAAGACTCTACAGACATGGACATGGTAATGAAACCAAAAAAAAAAAATGGCCAGTATGTTCAATGTGCCTTTAAAGTATGAAATGAATGTGAATCACCAACTTACCAGAACATAAATAATAAAAATCTGAAACTAAACATCAAGAGAAAATAATAATAATTCCAGCTAGTCCTTACCCAATAAATAAACCATAACCGACACAATATTCTACACGAGGATTGCACAGACTCCAGTTTCATCACTAGGATAACGTTCATCACTATGATCTCTCTTAAGGACCAAGACGCACAGACACGCAGCTTACACATGAATCGCCCATTCACTTGACATATAAACCACTCCACAAACAATGATTGCGTTTCTATAAAAATATTCACATCTTCACTTCAGATAAGCAAATGGCCTCTATTCGTGGGAGGCAGATCAATTCTTTTCATTCTTACAGCCAGAGGAAAGCGCTCTGGCAGAATCTGTCGTTTTAGTGCTTTGACAACGTTTCGTTAATAAATAAGAACAGCCCGAATGCCCTCTGGACAAAGAAAGACAGGGCAGTTGCATCATGCCCGAAATGAATAAGGCCAAAAGGTATGAACTGAGCCAATCATCATTACCACTGTTGAGGCTCGGGACAGCAGCTTCATCCTGGCTCAGCCCCCTCCTAAAGAAACACTCCAGCACTCAGTACTCCCACTGAAAACCCAGGGACCTGAATTACACTGATAATAGAAGCTAACAGACAGTCGCTGAATTCCATCAGTGAAAGAAGGGTTTCGTTCCAAAATGCAGACTTTCGGGAATTGTCTTTGTTTTCTATTATATATGACATTAGGATGTTAGAAATAACCATGATGTATACTGGGAAACATTTTTATTTCTCAAATAAAGGTGATGATCACAGTTCATCAGTTGTTATTCTTCAAAAACTCAGTTAAATCCAAAAGTTACTACAAATAGATATAAAGAATTTTGGAACGAAACTCTCCAAACATGCTTGTGTTTTTGCATTGCATGACTTCTTTAAAGATATTTGTACCTAAATGGATACCAGAAAGAAAATGTACTGCGATTTTACTGTGTTGCCCTCGTGCAGAAATCCCCAACCTTTTGCAATCCCTGTTTAAAAGCAAGCAAATAACAGTAGTCAGTGCAGAACTGTTTCATTTTACTTGACTGTATCACCTAATAACGTCCATTTAGCATTTAGCCATTAATCAACAATGGATAAATTTCATACAATCAGAGAGAAAAGGTTTACATAGACTTTACTGAAAAGACTAACCGTCACTTACAAATGATCATGCATTTCGCTAGACCTCATATGTTTGACCTAAATATGTTTTGTTTATGCAAATAATTATCATAACAGGTTTAAAATGACGTTGAGTTAAATGTCTATTGAGTGTTTGAGTTTCACATCTGTCTCATTTTAATGTCTATAATGTTAACAGTAAAGGTTTTAGTGTCCCGTATTTTAAACGGAATTCAGCAGCTGTCCATTATCTTCTATTATAAGTGAGTCTGAGTCAGCAGGTTCTCAGTACTTTTCTAAGAAAAGGTAAACATGTTAAACTGACTGTCCATCATAATCAACCCTGTGCTACTGATGCAGCAGATGGAGAAGAGACTGGCAAGCGCTGGAGTTTCAGTGTAGTGTGTTAACCTATCACTATTAGTTTGCTTGCACGTTTGAGATCAGAGCAGAGGTGTTTCAACCTGAAATAAGGGAAATTTAATCAAGTTTCTGTAGATGCGTTCTTTATTTGTTTCTCTCTCCCTCATGTCTTGCTCGCTCTCTCTCTCTCTCTCTCTCACTCACGTTCGCATACACACGGACAGGCGTGCAGCTCCTAGTGCTGAAGCCGCAGGGCAGCTTATTCATACCTTAACAAATCCACTCTTCGCCATATACAAATCATCATCGTCAAAAAGGAACAGAATCGTTAACAGCATTCATGGTATACATTAAATGATTGTTCATTTTCTTTTTCTTTTTTTTGTCCCCCCTTTTTTTTTTCCAGTTACAGCTGAAGAAAGTAGAAGTAATCAGTAAGGTGATCACAAGAGTGTGACATCTTATTTTTTTCTCACTCATTCTTAATGAACTGAAACAGAGATAAAGCAGATGAGAGGAAAATATTTTACACGGGCCGAGTTTTAAGCGGCTCACCTGAGGCCCGAAGGCTAGCGTGTGATCTACTGGGAAAATATGTCAAAAGGAGTTTAAAAAAAAAAAAAAAAAACATCCAGATGTCTACAGCTAACTTTAAGGAAGGGCTAGGCAGAGGACAGGGCTGCACATGGCAGCGCGAGCTTTCACTCTTATTAGACAGTTAGGCACAGTAGCTTGAATAACCATAGCCCCCTTCCCCCCACATGGAAGATTTCTAAACCCCAGCCCACTGGACTGACTGGCCATTGGTTTAAAAAAAGAAATGAAAAGAAAAAAAAGACAGTGGGAAGCCCTTGGTTGGCTTGTGCCCTACATTCATTAAGGGGCAACGGTAGTCTGGATTCAGCTGCAATATTCTACTTTGCGTCAGATAAAAGATTTGAGTTTGTAGAATCAATCCCATGCCCTGGACAGGAAGGGCGAGACAGGACGAAAAACGAGAAGAGAGATAAAGGATAAATGTGTATAAAAAAGACAGGAAAGGGAAGTAGGAATAGGAGAAAAAGAGACTAAGCTCCGGTATAATGGCATGTCCTTAAAGCAGCGTCAGTTAGTCGGTGCCTCGTCCCATTCCGAGTAGCCAGAGGATCACATTCGAGATGACTGAATGGGGTCAGATTGGAAAAGGCAGGGCTAGAATGGGAGAGGTCACTTCATCTACAGTTCCAGCAATTAACCGTCAATCACTGGGTGTTGAAACACCCCAAGAAATTCCAGTTGGCCAGCTTGAGCACCATAAAAGGTGTTGGGGTTTCGAGGAAATAGCTATGTCGTTTTTCTACCCATCCGATCATTTGCACAAATGCGGATGGAGACGTTCAGCACGGGCACTGTTGAGTCTGAGGGAGCGTTGACTGTTGATTTTCAGTAGGATCATTTCCACCCAATTTTATTGTCCCTCTTGGAGCGGTACACGCCCAGCTCCGACTCTGCTCCGGTGCTAAGCTTGAGGGAGGGAGGACAGAAGATTTGGGTAGGACGAGCCAGATCAGGCGAGTCCCACTGGTTTTATTTGGGGGTTCCGAGCTTTTTGGGTGTCCCGGGACGCTTGCTCTGCCACAGGTGGCCAGGGATGGTGAAGGCGTCCACGCTCATGGACATCGTTTTGGACGGGATGACCGTGAACTGCTTGCGGTCGGAGCTGTACTTGTAGATGGACTCGACCACGGCGGGGCTGATGACCCGAGGGCCGATTCCCGTCAGACGCACCAGCTCCTCCGTCTCCGGGTTCATGGTGTAAACAGCACGGAACTGGCAGCTCGAGTCCCGGAAAAGGATGAGGAAGTGATTGGCCGCACTCTTCTCCATTTCCTGCAACAGAGACATGAAAAGGCTCAAACACCCAGCATGAGGAAAACCGTGCAAGATTTGTGAATTTTAATAGTACATAAAACAGCCAATGATTAAATTATGGTATTATTACAGTAAAATTATGCATCCACTATAATAACAGTAAAAAAAATCAATTGTTGAGGTATATAATGTGTGCAGCGGCCTGGATAAAATAAAAAAAAACCTTGTTAATGACCTTTTGCAGACAGGACTGGACAACCCAGCTACTGAGCACAGCACTTCCTATGCATTTCATTCAGAGCCCATAGCAGCCACACTCCTACTTTTAACCATGTGCAACAAAAAAAAGAGACTTTTTCTGTTTTTAGCAGAACAAATGGGATAGATTGTGTTACCAAGACTAGGCAAAGGTATTTTTGTTGGATCAGCAAGTGCCAACTATACAGGACGTGTAATTTTATTATGTGCAGGCTGTCAAATTAACATTTCCCAAAGTATTATTCCCAAATAATAATAATAATAATAATAATAATAATAATGAAAATAACAACAAGAACAACAACAATAATTTGAAGACAGTAGGTAGGACTTTCAATAAATGTAAAAAATACCCATCAGTACCTTACATTTGGACAGCCTTAAAAGGAGCGATTTTTAAATCACTACAGTTACCTAGTTACCTAGAACAGTGTGTAATCTCCAACAAAACTACTATTTTCACTTCAGGATTTAAAAAAAAAAAAAAAAAAAAAAACAGGCAGAAACTACTATATGCTGCCAGTACCGTTACACTGATGAGCTCTTTATTAATTGATAATAATAATTCTGAAAATGTGTGTTTCAGTTTGTGACCCAGTAAGACAGAGCAACTCGTAGGGTGTGTAAGCTGTCCCAATGTGTGTTCTAGCAAAAACAGTTCTTAAATGTTGGTGTTTGGTGTATGTTCATGAGCAATTCTTGTTAACGTTCACAGTTGAGCAATAAGTGGCTAAAAGAGAGGTAAGTGATTGGAAGGTCTCTCACCTCTATAATCTTGTTTTTCTGTGGTTCATTGACCTTGCCTGCCAAACAGCAACGCGAGATGGCATTGTGGATGATGAACTTGTTGGATTTGAAGCTTGGCTCCTTGTATAGTTTGGGTCCTGACACAAACCAAAATAAAACAGCACATATGAACACACTGGAACACATTGGAAAATAAAAAAATGGTTTATTAGATCATCTTTGTTATAAGCCAAAATCAAGTTCCACACAAAAAAGCGATTGAGAGACATATCAAGCTGTGATACTGTACCAGTGTACTCAGGGATGGAGGCAGGGGAGGAAATGGTGGACGCAATCTCCCAGTCTTTCTCACCATTCTGCATGGCCTGCCGGCCTGGGGACATCAGCCTTGATGGAGAATGAGAGCGACTGTAGAGCAGGGAAGAGGGGTCATTAACTTCTGTATCTGCTCTGCTTTTTTTAAGGTCATAGTGACCCAGGTCAGCAAAGACAGCTTTCCTGCTCTGAGTGAATACAGAATCAAGAGAGAAAGGGAGTAGATAACCAGAGCGAGACATAAAATAGTTGATTTGGCAGCAGCAAATTACCTTGGAGATTTCCTGACCGTAAGTGTCCCATCACTGGCCATGGAGGAAAGATTATTGGTGGAATGAGAGTACACCTTATTCAGCCTGGAGCCTGCAGGAACGTATGCACAGAAGAATGAGCATGGAGAATGAAAAGGATAAAACCTATACTGGCAATGGCAAGGGTAAACACGAATAAATGATACGTACCCATAAATCCTTTAGCTGGGCTGCGGGAGAGGGCAGAGTCATCGTGAAACACCGTTTTGGGCCGCTGTTTTTTGACCCCTCGCACGGTGGTGGGTTTCTGCCGCAGCACCTTGTCCAGGTCCTCCATGATCTTGAGCTGATGGCGGCGTTCGTACTCCTGCCTGGTGAAGTCTCCACGCCGCTGGGGGGTACCCTCTGGCGGAGGTGTGCGTGGTGGGGTGCGTGACGGAGGAGGGGTGCAGGGCGTTTGGGGTCTGTCCACTTTCTCAACTGTGCGTAACTCATCCATAGAGCCACGTCTGCTGTGGGACAGAGAGACTGCTGCTCTAACCCCTCTGAACTTTACATATTTTATTAATTCGTTGGTTCTACTAATTTCCAGTTTCAAGGCATTGACACTACAGAGACTGAGAACAAGAATATATAAAATAATGCCCCACACCCACCCCCAACTCTGCTTCAACAAGTCAAGAAGGTATAAAGGAAAATCTCCAAACCCCAACGCATTGGCCCTCCAAGAACAGAGAATGAAATACACAAACTGAAAGCATCAAGTGCATTAGAATTACATAGCTTGGTCTAACCTTGCCTCCCTTTCTCTTTCCTGTTCCTGTCTTTTCTTCTTCAGTTCCTCGGCTCTCTTCTGCTGTTTCTCCAACAACGCAGCTCTCCTCTGTGCCATCTCATCTTCTGGCCGAGCCTCATCCTGCTAAAGAATTACTTCAAAATGGTAAAAGTTCTCAACTAGAGACCCACCTGTACAATTTTGCGCATTCCCAACACACCTAATAGTTAGGTAAGTATCAAGCCCTTCATACACTGGATCATGTGTTGGGGCACTGGAATACTCATAGGGCAATGGGTCTTTAGGACTAAATTAGATAATACTACACACAAACATTTTCCCAGTTTCACACACCAACCTTAAAAAAGAACCCGACTCCGCCCCTCGTTTCCGGCTCTGTCAAGTCACTCATGGAGTCAGAGATGGTGTCAGGTCCTTGGTCAGCATCCTCTCCCTCCAGTCCTCTAAGGGAGGACAGTGAGATCTCAATCAGGCTGCTACGCTTTCCGGTGAAGGAAGCTGCTGGGACATCGCTCTCAAAGGAGCATTCAGACGGAGCTCCAGAGCTGCCGCCTCCACTCCGGTAGTCCTTCCTAGGCAGGGGATGGCCAGTGGAGCCCCCTTCCAGGTCCAGGCTGAAAACAGTGCGGTCCTCACTGGAGCCTGTCTCAGAGTTGTTGTCGTCCTCTGGTCGAAGGAGCTGAGAAGCTGGTCGCGATTCGCTATGACTGGCTGGTGAGCCGATGCTGAAGGATGATGAGGTCTGGTCACGGTACTGCCATGGGGACACCCTGCGCCTGTGGGGGATATTGTCCACACTTTGAGGGGCTGTGATGACCCGGGTGAGCATGGGCGTCTTAAGGTCTGATGACCGTGAGTGCGGCTGGTGGTGTTTGGGACTTTTGGGGGGTGCCGACTGTGCCCTGCGGTGGGAGCCAGGCGACTTTGGGGCCGTGGCCTGAGCGGGGACCCTGCGGGACGGGGAGGGGGATGAGGAGGCAGAGGTGGAGGGCATTTCACGAGTTGACTCCCGGGACAGTCGGGGAGGTGGCCCTGTTGGAGTGGGAGCTTTTGTACCGGGTGGGATTACCCAGGCCTGATTGGTAGGCTGGGTTTTCTTTTTCATCAACTGGCTCTGCTGTTCAGACAGCCGCTGCATGTCACTCTGCAGTGAGCTCAGAGCTGCATTTAGCTTTGATACGGCATTGTTGTATTCACCTAGCGGAACTGTGCTTTTCTCTCCCACTTGCTTTTCTCTAGAGGGCAGCTGTACAGAGGCTTTGTTTGAGGCACTGCCCTCATCCTCCACTGGAGGCCGCTGTTTCTTTTGTTCTTCCTCATCCTGCTGTTCCTCACTCGCTAAGCGTGCTAATCTCTCGTCTAGCTCTGCAGAAGACGAACTGACCTCCCCCTGGCCTCCCTCCTCCGATTCGCCCTCCTGCTCCTTCTTGAGCTGCAGGAAAGCACTCTTGCCCAGCCTCTGCCGGTGCTTGGCGAAGATGGCCTCGATGCGCTTCTTCTGTGCCTCAATGGCCTTGCGCTTCTCCTCAAGCCTGGCGCCCAACTCGGACATCTCGTTGCTGAGAGTTGGGCTTTTGCCTGGGCTCTCCTCTGCCTTCTTGGCAGCCCAGGTGGTCAACTGTGGCGCAGGTGGCTCGCTGGGTTTGGGCTGCTCTGGCGCCGCCTTTTTCCTTCGCTCAGCAAAGTTGGTCATTTTTACTCCGCTGTCTGGGGTCTCAGCACCCTGGGGGCGGATGATCTGTGCACCTCCTGCAGGGGTTGCAGGCGTAGAATGGGTTTTGGGGAGGTCCTCTGATGCATCCGAGTCTACGCTCCCATCTCTGAGCACAGAGTCATCATCTCTTGAGCCCTCTGAAGTGTGCCTGGTGCGGCCCGACTCACGTATGACCCCAGATGGCCGGTGCTGCATTCCTGAGTGGGAAGGAGCAGAGCAGCTGAGAGGAGCTGGGCTACCATTATGTCTGAGGTTGGCTGGGTCATCTGGAGAGTGCAAGTAGAAGCCATCGGGTGCTCCTTCTGGGTGTAGCCGGGGCTCCATTTTGCCTTCATTGTGAATGATCTGCAAGGCCTCCTCAATGGTGGGTAACTCACCCGTCTCACTCTCTTCCAAGCCATTCTCCTCAGCTAACAGGGGTACCTTGGGGCTCTGGGTGGCCCAGGAAGCGCGTTGTGGGCCGTTGGGGCCTGGAGGTTTGCCCAGCAGGTGAGTAAGATCCTCCGGAGGGGTGTACGGGACACGGGTCATTGGCTGTCCTAAGGGATTTAGGCTGTCGGAGCTGACTGAGCGGGTTATGAGAGGGTTGCCCATCACTATGTCCACATCACTGTCCAGACCAAAAGGGATACTGAAGGACACTGCAGAGGATAAGGAGCGACTGCAAACACATACAGAAAAAAAACAATCATTAAGAACAAAAGTCTGAGATATAAACCATTATACAATGGGGAAAGTACTGTGTCAGGAACTAAGAATCTTACCTGGGAGGTTTCTTGGTCCATGTTCGTCCAACTGCCTCTACATGAGACATTGAGGTAGACTGAGTCAGAGAGCCTGATCACAGAGACACAAGACACAGAGACACTCAAACTAATGTCAATGGATGAACATATAAGACATGTGCATACATGTTGTTGCTATTTTCAGAGATACAAGTTGGTTTATGATAGCAACAGTATGCATAACACAAAGACAAGCCAGAGACATACAATTAACTTCAACAAAGCACAAATAGCTAAAACCAGAGTGACATGCAAGGAGACAAGACTGGTGAATGATCACAGGACGCATGATGACACTGTGCTTAGCTCACCTGGAACCGGGGTCACAGGGGAGGAGATTGGCAGAAAGGGCTTTTTAAAGATCGAGGGCGAGCCACTGGAAAAAGCAGATGCAAACACTTAACTTTAGTTCAACAGCAACCCAGAGCAAAGTCTATGAGAAATTGAAACTTTGTGTGTGTTGTGTGTTCACGGACCTGGAGCTGGTTCCACTGTTGCCACTATCAGCGCTTCCAGAAGATTCTGATCAGAGAAATACAGATCAGTGGAAATTTGTCTCTCAAATCCAAGACACCACAAGCAAAATGCTCTTTTCCAAAAACCAACTGATGCTTACCTGTCAGCTCTGAAGCCTGCAAGGGCTGAACAAACTCAGGCTTTGACACCTCAAACCAGTACAGGAGCTCTGCCAGAAAGCTCAGTATATTCACCTGCACATCACAGGAATCCATATTAAAACATCAAAACTAACATACATACACAGCAAAATAAACATGTAATTCACAGAGAATGAAGGCATTCCTTGTAGACTTCATGTGGCAGGTAAAGATGCTAAGGCTGTCCGAAATAACTGGAGACAGTATATTATTCACCAATAAATGCAAAATGTGAAATAACTCAAATGTACTAAATTGGACAGCATAGTGGATAACACCAGAGCCATATACAAAACATCAGAGCTTCAGGTCCTTGACAAGGAAAGAACGGCACTGATATAGCGATAAGAGAACACACCAAAAAAAAAAAAAAACTCTGCTAAATATGTAAATGTTTGCATTAAGTGTCATATGATTTAGCTCATCACTGCCTTGTTAATTTGGCGAATGATACATGTTCAGTCTTACGCTCACTAATCTTCATATGTAGATCATAGTGTGAAAATCAAAAGTCTTATCAGCATCGATATCAGCTACAGAATGGTGTTAATTATCAGTGCATATATATTGGTGCCTCTCTGGCAGTGTAGGAAGCACCTGCAACTCTGGGGGGTTGTAAAGCATGTCCTCCAACACTAGATGGCAGCAGTTCTTCAGACAGCTGTCGCAGAACTCCCGTATGAGTTGCAGATTGTACGGACTGTCAGCCAGAGACATTGAATCCTTAATACAAACATCTGAGGGGGGAGGGGGGGGGGGGGGGGGGGGGAGGAAGAAATGCTCAACAACAAA
>JBBPCZ010000148.1:2874352-2907331 GCA_037974445.1 Brycinus macrolepidotus | reverse complement strand
ATGAGTGCATTCATCTATTGTGAATGTATATACATACATACACATATATACACACACACAACACACACACACACACATATATATATATATATATATATATATATATACACACACGTGTGTGTGTACGTATGTGTGTATATATCTATTTCTATATATCTATATATTGTATACACACACACACACACACACAGCTGGGGGATTGTCCTCGCTCTATGATGGTGAAGCGGTAAAATGAACAGCCCTCCACACGTGTGCTCTTTGTGTGCCCCCCTAAAAACGCTGAGTTCACATACAGCCCTGCTGTTTCACCTTCACATGCCTTGATGCAGGACAGAGGGACAATCCTCAGAGTGGAGACAGAGATGCGTGTGTGTGTGTGTGTGTGTTAGTGGGGGGTATCCTAGCATCCCCCCCAGTTCTCAGTACCTGCATTGCCGTATGATTTCGCCAGCAGCCAGCCCACCCCGCTGCAGACCCTGGCCCGGTCCGGCTCGTACTGTTCCACAGGCGTGATCTCCGGCACCACGAAAGTCTTCCTCATCGCACCCGAGTCCACCATGACGAGTCCGGGGGAAGACTGGAGAGAGGGGGAGAAAGGAGAGGTAGAGCCGTGGAAATGGGGAAATAATTCACATCCCGTCTGCTGAAACGCTGTTAGCTCTCGGGTGGCGTCCTCTCCTCTCTTCTCTTCTCCTTACAGGGGGAAAACTAGCCTAGCCTTGGAAAAGTGGCTCCTCTGGCACAAATATTCCTGCTTTCTCTCCTTCCTGGACATCCAAAGAGGCGGTGGAGGTCTCTGGAAGCTCCAGAGATGCAGATTTTCAGCGACTTCCACGCGAAAGCTGGATATTTTGACCCCGTTTCAGAGTCCGCATCGTGCGGAGCTTCTGGACGAGTCCCTGCTCTGACTGATTTCCAGGTGCTCCACACGCCTGTCAATCATCCCGCCACCAGCCAACCAGGAGCCGCGACAGGCCAACCTGCGACTGGAAAGGGGGCGGGACTAAGCGCTCTGGACGCCACCAGCAGGTAGGAGGGGCGTTTCTCTTTATTCCCTTTTCAAACAGGTGCAGGGCTACAGGTGCATCATGCGGCACTCGAATGAGTGGAGGAAATAAATAAAATCAATAATAAAAATAAATGAATAAAGATCTCGCTTCGAGAGATTGTGTCATATACAAGCCACCACAGCAGTAGCAGACCTGATCCAGAATCAGCCTGACTGTGATCATCATAAATACACAGGAATCTGATCTGAGATCACGTGACTGCTTGGTAAGTCCCAGCCCTCTTAAAACTGGACTGGGATGCAAGCCTCGAGTGCACTTGATGTATTTTAATTGCACATCATGACTGACATAGAAACAAGCACTCAAATTAAATTCTACTCTATATCTATTGAACCCATTAGCCTTTAGGGCTGACTGTCAAGTGGTTCCCTGGTCTCCTACAAAGAACACTATTCAGGGCAAGAAATAATGGCTTTACACCCAAAATAATGCACCGTGGACCAGTCTATTGGACTTATGATTAAATATTAGTAATGGCAATGTTAGAATTCTAGTCTAGGCTTACACTTTATCTGGATTTGGGAGAGCATAAATTATGATTTGGCCCCAAAACTGCACATTTGTCATCAGTCATTTGCTGGGAAAGTAATAAAGAAGTGTATAGTACTGTGCTTGCAGGTGGCTTAGTGTAACTAGTTGCAGATGTGAAAGTCTGTGGTTAATTTCATGGTTTAAGGACTCCAAGCCGCTCCAGTGCAAAAGCCGATTCTCATATGGGTTTACCTCTATAGGAGAGGTCACTGTAGAGGTCATGGAATGCTGACTTTTTAATAAAAATATGTGAAACTTCCTCATTCAGAATGTTTTCTATAGGGTCTCTGAAGCCAGACTGCTCCTGGGCCCTAGATCTCTAGCTTTAAAAAGTCAGCGATCTCTCTACTAACTCGGAAAAGTTTAAAAAGCCGTGCTCCTTGTGTTTAACTCAAAGTCCTCTGTAAGTCCACATCACATGTCCCTAGAAGTCTGGAGGGAAATCGCCAAAGGCAGCACCGCTGTAACTGCGCTAAGAGGATTAGCTCGCGTAACTATTTTAATCTAATTATGGGGGGAACATGACATTTTTCTTCCTTCTTTTGCTGCGGTGAAGCTTTTTGTTGTTGCAGTGGACAAAGCGACGCTCAAAGGAGAGCTTTGATTTTCTTTTACATGACAAACTCATGATACAGCTTACTCACTTCTACTCACTTTCGTACAGTTTATAGTGTGAATAATAAAAAAAAAAAAAAGATTTCTTTCCAAAAACCTAAATTATTTCCAGCATTAATGCACAATTCTTTACATGAATTGAATTTTAAGAAAAGGTACAAACATTTGAAGTAGTAAATATTATTTCTGACAATCACAAATGCCATAACCTCCAGAAAACAAATACTAATCCAATTTACAGTATCAAAATTCCTATTTCCATCCACCCCATGTCCTGATAGGCTACACACCAACACATTTTTACTGTGCAGAAAAGCCATCAACTGTGTGTTGAGCTTGGTGATGCATCATCCTTGGTTCACTGGTCTTGTATAATCAGAATGGCAAAGAAAAAAAAAAAACATTCAAGGTTGCTGAAATATGACTTTTATCATCTCTTGAGAAATTCTTAAGAGAAAACAAATGAACAGTGAATGTGGGAAAGAGCGACCTCTTGTGTTCTGGACCAGTATGTCACAAATGCTGGACACCAGCAAACATGAGTAGAAAAATCTAACTGACAGAATGGAACCTACAGTGTTCAAATCAGTCATTTGCATTTTGCAAATATCTTCTATTTCCAGCTAATGTCAGAAGATGCGTCATCCATGTAGACAAACATCAGTGGTGAGCATTCAGTCGTCCTTCAGTCCTCCAAAGACGGCAGTGGGGACGCTCTTCTGCTCCAGCTGCACCTCTGCTCAAAAAACCAAACACCCCATTAGACCACTGAAGCAAATTACTTTTGCAAAT
Organism: Brycinus macrolepidotus; assembly: GCA_037974445.1. NCBI lineage: Eukaryota > Metazoa > Chordata > Actinopteri > Characiformes > Alestidae > Brycinus > Brycinus macrolepidotus. The sequence goes on along the minus strand of JBBPCZ010000148.1, from coordinate 2,904,323 downwards.
GCAGGTTATGTAGTAGGACTCACCATCTGGTTCTCCATCTCCGTCTTCATCTTCATCATCATCAATGTCAATCTCATCTGGGTTGGCTTGTTTGGCCAGTTCAGCCAGTTCACTCCGGGAGGTGTCACTCCTGCACAATCAAACACACGTCACGGTGATGAACTGGGCCAAGTCGCTCAACAGAAACTGTTTTGTTAAGCTTGTGTACACACAGGGTAGATCTTGTGGACAACTCTAGTCTACGGTACCTAGAGAGGTAAACAGAAAAGAGCAAAGAGGAGTATTTCTCACCTGACAAAGAGTATCTTGTCTTTGGGTTTGGGCTTGTCCTCCTCAGCCTCCGCTGCTAGTTGCTGTGCCTTCTGCTCCAACATCTTCATATCGTCAACACCACTCTGGCCAGGGGCAAGGTCTGATACTGATGGGTGAAGAGAACGACAGAAATCCTCATATACTCAATTTTTCACGCTCTAGTACACACAAATCTAGAGATATATACACCCAACAATCTCTGTGCTTGGTGCAAACATTAGCATACCTATACGAAACCATGACTCACTCACCTGTGCCTGTAGCGCTGGTGGTTGCTTTAAGCATCTGTGAGGACATGAAGTTAACCTGCGTGTTGTAGGTTGCCTGGACGCTGCGCTTGATCCGAAGCATCTCACGAATGGTGTCCTCGTTGCCATGGCGAATCTCAAACTCTTTCCACGTCTGCCAAAAGGTTGCTGTCATCTGAGGCACAAATAGAGAGGTCAGAGTTTAAAGTGACAAAAACATCTTACATTCTTTTTTCCCTTCCCACAAATGTGCTCAGTCATATTTGCCTGTGTCTAAAATTTGAGTGCTTAGGTTTCCACTGGAGCTAGAAGGCTACTGTAGCCATCAAGTAATGAAAACGTATAGCCACCAATTAGCACTGTGCAAATATGTCTGAATGATCATTCACTTGCCTCAAACCACATTAGGTTGTTAAGATAGACTCAAAAAGACTTGACTTGTTAGGAATGTAATAGTGCAACATATCATACTCATTTGTATCTCAGTATATCGTATCAAAACGATGTATTTTGAGTGGCATGTTAGCTTGGGGCTAGAGCATTAGACACAAAAGCACAACCTCAGTGCCAAATAATCAATATATAAATATCTTTATAATAAACTAAATATATAAACATTAACATGTTAATGCAAGACACACTTTCAGCCATTATTTCTGCAGCATCGAAAAATGCATGGAAATGAGACACCACAGTGTTGCATCAAACCAAATAATTAATTTTGTGAATCAATAAACTCTTATTGCTTATGTGGTTTGGGACACTGTGTAACTATTAAAATGGTGTGGCTTCATGAACTAAAGAAGCAAACTTAAAACACCAGATATGCCTTAGCTGTTTGTAGAGTTAGAGAATAGACGTCTATCGTGTTTGAAGAAGTTGGGAACCTCACCCTGGGATCACACATCTGGGAGCAGAAGGAATAGATGGCTCTCGCCCGGTCAATCTCGCCCAGTTTGCTCTCCATATCAGCGAAGCGCAGACACATGTCCCTGGCATGCTCATCCGGGAGGACCTGCAATCCAAACACAGGCACTTTGGTGCGCGGCTGAAACAAATACCTGCAGCTCTGTAGCCACTGATGCTATGAGCTCGGTACACAGTAAAAAACGTGCAGTAAAAATCTGACTTAACTGACAGATTTACTTGACTACAACCTCAGGAATAATCTGAATATTATTTCCTTCAAGTAAGTAACCCTCATAAGTTATTGCTCTATAGAACAAAGTACCTCAATGGCTTTCTGGTAGATAGATCTAGTGTGGGTGACCCCATAGATTTCTGCAGCTCTTTTGATGTAGATGTTGAACATGTGGTGGCGCTCTTCCGTCTCCACAGCCTGGGTGGCTCTCTCATACACAGCCATAGCGTGCCTGGCTAGCCCATACTCTTCCTCCAGCTTGGCATACAGCAGGTAGATGGCTGTTAATCAGAACAAACAAAATCCTCAAGTGGTCAAAACACTGCTCATAAAAGACAACATGGCTAAAAATGTGACTCTAGAACTTTCTACAAATACTTCATGAACAAAGACTTCAAGTCACAAAGGCCCCCAGAACAAAAGGATTTTGTTTACTACACATAAAGCCTCTTTAAATTCCTTCAACAAGCTAATATAATCTTAGTCCCTCTTCAAGCAGGGCATTACTTTGGGCAAACTTTGCAGGACAGCCATCCAAAGCCTGCTCAAACAAGTCCCGTGCCCTCTCCAGCTTTTTGCCTCCGTAGCGATCGATGAACTTGGTGAGATACGTGTTCCAGATGTCGTATACGTTTGGCCACTTAAAGAGGGCAATGCCACGCTCGTATGCCTGCAATATACAAGTTAATATACAATAAAAGTTCAAACCAAAAAAAGAAACTGGAATTCAGAAAACAAAAATAGCCCTTTATGTTATTTTCACGTTAAAACCTTTGAAAACCCCCTCCACTGTGAAAAGATATCCTGACTGCTAACGTTACCATTGATGGAAAGCCAAGTAAATACAGATCAGATGGTCAGCCTTCTAGTAGTAGCTTTAGCTATCTCGCTTCCTTGTGCATTAATCACCCACAGGAGGATCAAAAAATACAATGTTTTTCAAAAATTTCTCCCATTTTTAAGATACATCATCATAATAGGGTTTTAGAAAGTACTGAATCAGAATCAGGAAACTTTATTGATCCCGGAAGGACACTGTTTATGCTACAACTGCACAGACACACAGATGTACATAGAATATGAAATATAAAGTCACAATAAAACTCTCCAAAAAATACTCTGAAAATACTCTATTACATACACTATTCTATAATCACAAAATGCTGTGGTCAGTAAGAGAGGTGGATATAAATACTAAAAGATGATTAAATAAAATTACTGTTGAAGTAGTTAACTAATTAACGTGGTTTGGAGTTGGTCTTTACATATCAAGTCTGTTATTGCACGTTGTAGAGACATAACTGATGCGGCACATGATAAGACTGCTGCATAAGTAGTGATATTGCACATGATAAGACTGTTGCACATAGTAACAAAGATGTTGCACATAATGATAATGATTTAGCACACAACAAGAAATTACGCATGTACATACAGTAGCATGTTGTAGGACGAGATTGTGCAGACAAAGCAATGGTTACATTTTTCATTTTGGTGAGTGCAACAGATTTACCAAAGAAAAAGAAACAGCCTTACCTTGAAGCTTTCCTCAAAGTAATTGTGTTCCTCCAGGAACATGGCATAGTTAATGATTATCTGTGGCGTGGCTATACGGAGATCAATAATACGGTCATACACTGCCTTTGTTGACTGCAAAGAAAGCAAAAACATTGAAAATATCAGAAGTGTTTCCTCCTATGTTTCATTATTATTAAAAAAAATGTGATGTGACATATAATGCATGAGCATCTAACGATACCTGGAAAGTGCCAAGACTCTCTTCCAAATCAGCCAACATAGACCACACCTTCAGCGACTTATATACTCGATTCTGCACTGGTTCTGACGAGTCAAAATACTCTGCTTTTCTTGCTGGGATAGCTGTAGCTTTCTGTGGAAGAAGATGGCATGCTGGCATGACATTAAGAACTCTCATGTCCTCACTAATTAAAACAGGTCAATAATGTAATATCAATATCACAAGTACACCACAGAGAGATCGGACATTCATTGCCTCACCCTGAGTATCCGTAGTGCCTGGTCGTGGTTTTCATGCCGTAATTCCATCTCCCCATATTCACACCACACGGCTGCCAGGTCATCTACTTGCTTATAGTTCACCTTGGTGGCCTTCTCAAAGATGGTCCTAGCCTTTAAGAAACATTTGGGATTGAACAGTTGTGAATAATTTATCACACAAAAAATACAAAGTCATCGATTTTAAAAGACCAAAGCAGTACTGCGAGATTGAAGCATTTGGCACATTTGTTTCTTACATCATCCAGCTGCTCATTATCCTCATAGAACCTGGCAAATGCAACCCAGAGGGAGTGGGGCTTTCCTGTCGCTTTTATTGGATCCACTGTCTGAACAGCCTCAGTGTAGGTGTTGATTATCTACACACAAACAATACAAAATGGTTTTTATTCAAACAGATATTTTTAAAAATAAAAAATAAAAAATAAAAAAATAAATAAAAGTTTTCTGGACAGATAGTCTTAGAGGCCTGGAGTCCAGCACAGTTTTTTTGATTTCCCTTCTCAAACACTTCCACTAAACCTGGTATTTACTGCTGAGTTGAATAGCACGTGTTTAAGCAGGGAAATCACCTAACTGGGCTGGACTCTGGCCCTCCAGGCCTGGGGCTGGACAAGTCTCTGCCTACCTGTCGAGGATTGCCTTCATAGAGTTTGACTCTCTTATGCCACTCGTGAACGTTGTGTGGGTTTTGTCGAAGCAGCACGCTGTTCAGCAGGAGCGGCCGGCGGGTGATCAGCTGCTCAAACCGAGCCAAACGCAACTCCAGGTCGATATCCTCTATGGCAGAGAGATTAGTTTGTCAGATCATTAGTTTATCAAAACACAAGGGCTCATTGTGCAGGCCTGAAATAAATACTTGACAAGTCATCATCGATTATGCAAAAATCATGGAAAATCATTGGTGATATTGCGAAAATGTAAAGTCATCATATTTCAAGCTCTTTTTAAAGTACTCTGTCTCAGTATTTATTTTTCCTGACAGCTGATACACTGGCACAGACAAAAGAGAACATTTCAAAAATACTATCAAAAACTTTTTACTTTCACTATTGCACTAAATCCAATTAAACATGACTAATTATGAACTCTTTAATAAAACATTCAGTTTTCTAGAGGACCAGAGGAGACTGGATGCTTTCAGAAGAGTATGCTGCAAGTACTGAAGATATCCACAATTTGATTTAAAAGCACACTGTGAAATAATTTAACACAATAATGATAAACTGACCTATTGTCCAGGCCTAATTTGTGGGGAAAAAAAACATCCACTTTGTGTTCTATAGTACTCATATGATGCATAAAGCCATTCTGATATGGTTACTAATTAGAGACAACAATTCCATTTCTTCTTTTCCAATACCAATACTGAAACCTTGTGTCCATCAATACAATATCAATGTTTTTGACTGTTTAACATTAGACCAATATCGACCAATACTTTTCTTTAAAATGAGATATTTTTCACTGAAACACATCACTTAAGACTAAAAATATGCTATAACTACCACCAAGACATCACACAATCAGTGTGTGTGCTATTTTACATCCAAATATAGATTGGATCATGTATTTTCCTTCAATATTCAATACCAATATTCACAAATACAGACCTCTCTACTTCTAGAATTTCGCTGCACCCCAAAATAAACCGCTAAACAGAAAGAGTTTTACAGTGATGGTGGCACTGTGACAGGACAAAGTGAGAAGAAACAGCAGAAGGTATTAAGAGCTAGTTTAGTAAATAAATCTAACAACATTCCAAAGATTATAGAAACTGTAGAAATGACAGAAAATCTGCTGCAGCCCTAACACAAGCCAGGACAACAACTAATTTCAAAAGAATCCCTCACCGTCTTCATCATGTCCCAATTCAGATGTGGTCTCCATCTTGGCAGCAATCATGCTCTCCTCAAACTGGGCGTAGCTGTCAAAGACTTGGGTGAAGTCTCGTACAGTGACTACTGTCTGGATAGCCTCCTCATAAACATCACGTGCCTTCAAGTATAAAACACAACAGAAGGTAAATGTTTGGAATGCTTTCTTAGTGGCTCTAAAGGCTGCATCTTTCTGGGTGAAAGAAACAAGACAACAGAAGTAGCAAAGACTGAATGAGGTCATACCTTCTCAAAATGACCGCTTCGGATGTAGTAGTCTGCCATGGCGCACCAGAGCTTGCCCAGCTGGTCTGTGAAGCGGGTGAGGCCACCACGAATGATGGCTCCCACATTCAGCGAGGTCACCTTGTCTGGGTTCTGGGAGATGAGCTCACACAGTTCGTGCCACAGCTGCAACGGGAGACCAACACAAATCATGTGATTTGCAATACAATCTACATATTAGGTGCAAAGCATTTTAAAAAGAAACCCTAGACTGCAAGAGAAGAAGTCAAGCATGTGTACAAACGGATCCCTACAAAGAGCCTAAATGCATTAAATGTATAAGAACTAAAACACATGCTGACCTGATAGTTTGACTTCCCTTCCTTTGAGACAAAGCTTTCATCGTTGACCACAGCTGCCAGTCGGACAGCTGCCTCATCCAGCCGTCCTACAGAACGCAGGTAATCAATGTACTCCTCAGCATTCTCTGGAGAAAGCTTATCAGACCACACAGGAGAGGAGAAAGTGAATCAGGACTAAGTCTGATGTTGCACTAACAGGACAAATGAGTTCGGCTGCTTTCTTAGCATTAAGTTTATATATTCATAAGTTGTAAACAGTAACTTCAATAGTATTACGGTATATAATGCATTACATGGTGTTTTAAATATAGTCATAAGTCAAACATCAACTTCAATTGTATTATGGTATTATAACGCATTACACTGTTTAGTAGGGCAGAGCTTTTCTGTCAAGCTTGTGTTTTTCCCAACAGTGTAGCTCAATCACACCTTCTTACCTTGAGGTATCTACGGTACACACGGATAGCGGTCTCAGGTAAGGGTAGGTTTCGGGCAAACCGGAGGTAAAGGGGCCAAATGCGTGAGTGCTGAGTAATGGGTAGGGCTCTGAGAGCCCGGTCAAACGTCCGACGGCTCCTTGTGATCTTGCGCTGAGACACAATGAACTGACAGTAATCCAGCCATATCCTTGGCATCTGAAGAGAGTCCAGAGAGGAAATGTGTAACGACCAAAAAGAAGAGGGCTTTTCTATCTCAGTTAACACCCATGTACAACATCTTAATTAAAAGTATGATAAAGTGCTAGTCCTCTATTGCATTTGTATGAATTCTGTTGTATCACAGCAAATACTGTCCTGTATATTCAAATAAAGTAGACTCACCTTGTGCATAAACACCAGTGCTCTCTCGTGGCAGTTGTTGACCTCCTCATAAGCTGGATCTGTTATACACCTTCCTTTAACTTGCTTCCTCCTCTCTCTCAGATAGTTGTACCACAATTTGTAACTGCACAGACAAAACACAATGAGTACAAATTATACATTTAAGGGCTGTACAACAAAACACCAGGGCCAGCATCACAAAGCACCTCACAGTGCTGATGGATCTGTTTCTATCAGTAAAGTCAGACTAAAAGAGAAGGATCTGATCCTAAATCAGCACTCTAATTGAGATAAGCTTTGTGACTCTAATAAAGGTCTCTAAATCTGAGTACGTGCATTTACCTGCCAGGCAGCTCTTTCAGTGCTCGCTCGTAAACCATATTAAGCACTGACTTTGGACCATTTTGCTTGTGCTCGATGTAGCGCATCCAGCACTTGACTGAGTATGGGTTCCTGATGATCTCTTCTTCATAAGGCAGGTCATCTTCTTCCTGAGATTAAAGTTGGATTCATGAGTTTATATCATAGGGACACACACACACACAGTTAAGGCAAAACAGTTAAAGAAACTTAGACTGCAGGGTGACCATATTTTGGTTTTGCAAAGACAGGACACCGGGAGAAGGGTTGTGTAGCCCCCAGCAAATATTAATATGAAAGCAGAGCCAAATCCAGGACATCTGAAGTAATTTCCTGGTCCCAAGAAGAAGAAAAGTGGAAAAAGAGGACCTACTAGTCAGTAGAAAGAGTGGCCAAACTAAACAAGTTCAAGAGTGTAGCAAGCTCGATATGAAGTCAGCTAAATACACAAATACCACTGTCTTTTTCTAAATAACCCAGAATAAAATGGTACGAGCTTCCCAGAGAACTGTCACTGACAGCAGTAAATGTTGCTGGGTAGTTAGCAAAACAGTTCAGTTAGCTAACGTTAGCTATTAGCTTCGTACCTGCAGTGTGAGACTAGAATCTCTTAAAACACAAAGAAATACATACAAACGTGACATCTGGCCTTCCGTTCAGAGTTGGCATGTTGTCTACTGCCAGAACAGTGGAGCTGAAGGGTCAGGTTTGTATATTAAACCTGTTTTAGCTCTGTAGCTCTGAAGCTAATCTGAACGTGTTGTGAACCTGAAAGTGGTCTTCCTCTCCTTCTCCTCCTCCTGGGTCTGGCAGGCTGGGCGAACTGGCGCCACTCTCTGTTTCAAGATAGTACTACACCTACACCGACTCTCAAAAAAAGAAATTAACTGTATAGCCACCTGCCTGTCCTTCTACACTCTATGGACAAAAGTATTGGGACGCATGACATTACACCAACAGGGACTTTAATGATACTGCATTCAAATCCATAGACTTTAATATGGAGCTGGTCCCCCCTTTGCAACTATAACAGCTTCCACTCTTCTTGGAAGGCTTTACACAAGATTTTGGAGTTTCTGTGGGAATTTGGGCCAATTCATTCTGTAGAGCATTTAGGAGGTCAGGCACTGATGTTGGACGAGAAGGCCTGGCTCGCAAACTCTGTTCCAGTTCATCCCAAAGGTGCTGGATGGGGTTGAGGTCAGGGCTCTGTGCGGTGCGGGCCAGTCAAGTTCTTTCACACCAAACTCATGCAGTCATGTCTTTATGGAGCTTGCTTTGTGCACTGGGGCACAGTCATGCTGGAATAGAAAAGGTCCTTCCCCAAACTGGGTCCAGAAAGTTGGAAGCATGGCGTTGTCTAAAATGTCTCGGTCTGCTGAAGCATTAAGATTGCCCTTCACTGGAAGTAAGGGGCCCAATACTTTTTTCTATATAAAATGTACCTGTCTGCTTGTTTACATGTCGACCTTTCTGATTGGTTAGCTGAATCCTATTCATACTTCCTTTTAAAGAAATGATTCTCCTGGTTAAAATGGTGTGTAGATGTTGTCTAATTGTATTAGAAGTAAATGGACCTCTTTTGCTCCTGAAAATTCTGGTCTGAAAAGTAAGCTTAGCCTAAAATTACAAAGCAACTTATTACTTATCACACTTAATAGTTGAGTTAAAAGATCTTCTAACTTATATCTTTTAGTAGGGGATCTCATTCAGATAAACAGCACAGAATATACAGTACATTTTTCTTTTTTTACTATTTTCTCCACTATATGGGACTCTCGCCTTCACAGAGTGTCTCCAGGAATCACGCCACTGTGGCATCAGAATGCTTGGACAGTTGCAGCACTATTATTATCATTATGTGGAATATATTATTATAATGTGCAATAGTCTCACCATGTGAAATATCACTACTTATGTCAATATGACTGATCTACTACTCTCTATAACACAACGTACTCGGTATAGAGAACAACTCCAAACCACTACCTGTGTTAAGTAGTAAACTACTTCAGCAGTAATTTTTATTAATTTATCTATAGTATTTATATCCACCTCTCTTACTGCCCCCAGCATTTTATGTATGTAGTATAGTGTATATAGTACAGAGTATTTTTATTTGACTTTTATGTTTGACTTTATACTTTATATTGTTCTTGTCTCTGTGTCTTTATGTGACTGTGCAGTCATAACATAATGAGGACTTCAGAACTGCCAAATGGGACGGGGTTTGATATGGGACGGGGCTTTGCCAGTCAAAGCTGCAGAAACACAGATCTAATGTATTATTATATTCTTTATCAAAATCAGTGACTTCCACAGCACTCAATACTGCCACATAGTGACTATATAACAATCCCACAGTGTGGTCTCCCACATGTAACTATCTCCACTTCAGAATCACCTCAGAGCTTGTGAACCTTTTAATAGAATAAGATCAATTCATAATTATCAGTAAAATAATGATACTATTATTAGTTTGATTATTACTCCATCCCTTAACAACCTATCATAGTGTGTGTGTGAGAGAGAGAGAGAGAGAGAGAGAGAGAGAGAGAGATTGTGTAAAGCTTGCATTATAACAGTATTATCACAATACTGATGCGTAAGTGTTGTTTTGTGACCAACAAATTATCCACACAGCTGAACAATCTTTCGTTATCGTTTATTTGATGTCTTTCATGTTCTTCAGTGTCCATTTAAAACACCAACAATGTTGATTTTGACCGGGTCTTTGCTTTCTTTTCTTACATGAGAACAAGAAATGGTGGTTAAGTTAAATGATCAACCTTTTTAATGTCATCAGTCACAAAAAATGAGAGGCGTGGCAGTGCATGTTTCCAGTTTAACTGGTGACACAATTCAACAAGAAAATAGAACTCAAGCACTCCTGCATCACTAAGAACTACATTTGTTCAGTCGCCATGAAAAAATCTTAAATCTGACCACAAATATTACTAAATCTACACACTGCACATGTTAACACTTAAAAGGGAACTGCATGACTAAAGGGTTGAAATGTAAAAGTCACTCTGAGTGGTCTGATGTGAATCATTCAGTTCTAGAGAAACTTACCCAATCAGAAATACTCACAGTGGTGATAATAGGAACCAGATGTTCTTTAATGTCTCTAAAAGCTAAATGACAAAGTTACTACACTATTTTTTTCATGAACATGTGACCTAATCATCAAATCATTGTTTCACTGTAGTTTTGAGGGAAAAAAAACTACAAAACCTTGGCCTAAAACAGAGGGGTACAAGCTGGGCACTGTAAGGCAAATTTTTTTTTCCAGATTTACCATTATATCATTATCAGCATTATATATTTAAGCATCAGAAGACGTGTAGGTTCACTGGTGTGTTTGGATAATAAATAAAATGGCTATACTTCAAAGAAATCTGATAAGCCATTTCATTTCAAACCACTCTGAACGATTCAAATATGAAGAAAATTTGAAAAATGGGTAGAATTCCCCTTTAAGTTTATTTACTACACTTACAAGAAAAAAAAACACTGTATACCAGCAGACAAATTATACTTTTTGTAAAACAAATATACAGTACTTATATATTTTATCGTATTCAGTGTGAATGAGGATTGACAACTGATTTCTAAAGATCTGAATTTTATTCATTTTATATGTATCTGACTTTTCTAAACTTTACAGGGTTCAGGTTGAACTCTTTATTAGTCTAACAGAACCCCCTCTCTTGTAGCTCCACCTTGCTGGTGTACAGTTACAGGCCTGAGTTTATTATTCTCTAGACCCTCATCAATGGTCAGTTTTCAGCCACAGAGCTGCTCTTAGCTGGATATATTTGGGTGTTGGACCATTCTCAACACCACTGTGCCAGATACACTCGCACCATGTTAGTGTCACCGAACGGCACACCACCCAAATAATATCTGATCACTGGCTGTCCTGTGGTGGTCTCTTTCCGTTGATGAGTAGGGATGGGCTGACATATCTTGTAACAGAACTGCTACAGTCTGTAATTAAATGTACTAAGAGCTATGCTTGGTATTTCCAATAAAATGGCCCCACAAGTAAGTGCAAGAAATTAACCTTGAACACACACATCACTCATTTTCTCTTTGCTCGATCCTTCCTCTCTCTCCTTCCATCCCCCTTTCCTCTTCTCTTCTCCGTCGCGTTTCCTTGCTGGAGCTGAGCGGTGTGAACTCTCTGGATGAGAGTGAAGTAATCCTCGTCTGCGGTGATGGGGCAGGGCTGAGCGGCGGGGTTCGGAGAGGAGGATCTGGAGTGGGTGGTTCGAGCGCGGGCCCTGTGAGGTGAAGGAGACCTAGAGTGATGTCTCCTGGACTGAGGCGTTGCATGGAGAGAGGTGGGCCCAAAAACTGTTGACGTGAGAGGAAGTACAAAAGCCTCGCCACCCGGTGGTCCAACTGTCAGGAAGATCTCTGGGTAGGAGCCTTGCTGGCCGTCTGATTTACTCCCCTGAAAGAGACGAAAAATTGCTTCTTTTTGATCTCCCATGGCATATAAGCCTTACATTAATTAGTCATCATCAACTTTTAGTTCATTGAAACAAGTGGAAAAATTCATACCGCTTTTGGATTTGTTTATTTTTGAAAGAATTTGGCATCATTTGAATTTGACAGATTGTCGTGTGTGCAGCATTGTTTTGCAAAAAAAAAAAAAAAAAAACGCCCCCAGTTTTAGGCCAAAAAAATAACAGAAAATGTGATTCATTGCTTGATTGGCTAAGTAACTAAATTCTAAGGGTTAAATGCTATGTTAAATGTAAGTAACTAACTAACTAGAGTGATATTGGGACATTTAAGTATTATAACTTAAAAAAACACTCACCTCTCTGGGAGGAGTGAGGCACACAGACACTTGGAAGGTCAGCTGCAATAGACGAGAGGACTTGCAGTTATCATCCTCACTAGTCCTTCAACTGATATTCAAACCAATTTCCCCCTCCACCAAATGTAGTTGATCAGAAATGTTTGGTGTCTGATGTTTGCCCCTTTAGTTTTGCACTGTAGCACTGCATGGCAAATTGTAAAGTAAAGTAAAGTAAAGTGGCCCCTTATAGTCACTGTAACCACACCACAGCACACAGTGTGAACAGTATAAAATTCTTTCTCTGCGTTTAACCCATTCACCAAGTGAAGCAGTGGGCAGGGGAGGGTACCTTGCTCAAGGGTACCTCAGTGGTGTCACTGGCAGTCCTTGGATTCGAACCCACGACCTTCTGATCGCAGCGGCAGATATCTAACCACCAGGCGACCAGCTGTCCCAGCTGTGCAAACTGCTAAATCATTACACACTTGCCTCGAATCACATCTTGCATACGTGTTTAACACTGCATGACATCTATCAAAATGTACAAACACCCAGACAAAATACAAGCTTGAAGAAAGATGCTGCTGCTGTTGTAGTTATGCCACACTGTCCACTTGTATAGACGCCAGTGTGTCATACAGTGTTAGAAACCACATAAGTGAGCCTGTTTGAGACGACTTAACAATCTGATGCAATTCTGTGCTGATTTAGCTGTAGCTGTTTGCATGGAGGTACTCAATGGGTAGAAGCTTCCATTACTTGTTTGATACATTAGCCTCATGGCTCCAGTGAAAACTAAAAAAAGACTTGGAGAACTTTAGACATATTTTGACTATATTTGAAGTAAATTTGTTTTTTTTGTTTTGTTTTTTTGCAGAATAATCACATTAAAACAAAAAGGGAGAAAATACAGTTTAAACTCACTTTTCTGGAAATATTATTGTCATACTGCATCCTCTCCTTGTCTGATACAGGGCTGAAAGAGGCAGATCTTGGGGGTGGCCTGATAAGTGAGTCCCGATCCTGAGTGAGGGAGGTACGTCTGAGGGAACCTGCCCTGGGGGCTGCAGGTGACCCTGGGGTCAGGATGATTTGTGGAATGGATGGTTTTTCATTCTGAACTGATGGCATCGCAGTTCGCTGATCGTCCATTCGTTTGCTCTGAGAGTTGGCCACAAGGGTGAAGAACTGTTCTGTAGAAAGTGCTGCATGAAAAGTATCAGGAGGTGAGATGATGTGGACAAGTCCGGTATTGCGTTTCACATTAGCTAAACCATGTGATATATTTCCTACATTTTTATATTATATAAGTTATTTTTCTTTCAACCATCTTTTGTTATGTTTCAATGATTAAATAATAGCACATTCCCTCCATATCATTTGACTTACGCTTAAGTTTTTTTTAACTGTGAATCAGGTTATACACTTATTTACTCACGTTTAGCAGGTCAAAAGATCTCCACAAGGAACTTTACTCACACAGCTTTTGTGTGCCTCATTACAAAGAAGGAAACTCACACCAGCAGGATCTCATGATTGCAAATGCACAGCATGGAGAAAGGTATGTAAACCAATCGACCACAACATTAAAACCACATGCCTAACATTGTGTGGGTCCCTATGGACTCCAATAGACCTCTGGAGGTGCTGCAGCATCTGCACCAAGCCTTTTAACAGTAGAACTGTCCTGTAAGTTGCAAAGTGGGACCTCCATTAAACTAGTAGATGAAACTAGTTTGTCCAGCACATCCCAAACATGCTTTATTGGTTTGGGAACTGGGGAATCTGAAGGCAAAATCAACACTTTGAACTCTTTGCCATGTTCCTCAAACCACTCCTGAAGTGTTTTTGTAGTGCGGGAGGACACATTATCCTGCTGAAAGAGGCCACTGCCATTTAGGACCACTGTGTCCATGAAGGCCTGTCTTTGTTCTCCATCAGTGTTTAGGTAGGTGGTACATGTCAAAGAAACATCCACATGAAAGCCGTGACCACAGCAGAACATTTCCCAGAGCATCACACTTTCTCTGCCAGCTACCAGCTTATCTTCTTCCCATGCTGGTGCCAGCTCTTCCCCAGGTAAGAGATGTACACACATCTGGCTGTCCACTTGATGTAAAAGAAATCGTGATTCATCTTATTCTGTGCTAAATCATTATCATGACACACTATATCTTCATTGTTATGTGCAATAGTCTTTTTTTATTTATTTATCTATAGTACTTATATCCATCTCTCTTACTGAACACAGCATGTATATAGTATAGTATATAGTATTTTCGCAGTATTTTATGTATAGTTTTATTTTGACTTTAGATTATATTTTATATTGTTCTTGTCTTCGTGTCTCTGTGTGACTGTGCAGTCGTAGCATAAGCAATTTACTTTACTTTATTTCCTCCAGGATCAATTAAAGTTTTCTGATTCTGGCCGTCCACATGACCAAAAGAAAATGTGATTCAACAGACCAGACCACCTTTATCCAGTGCTTCATGGTCCATCTCTGATGCTCATGTGCCCATTTTAGGTGCTTTCAGCAAAGGACAGGGGTCTGCATGGGCACTCTGATTGGTCTGCAACCATTTTTATATTATGGCTGATCAGTGTATGTTCATACCTTATCACATGCATACATGCTTGTTGAACATCTTGTTCTGAACCATGTGTCTAGATATTGGGACGGGGATCCAGAGATATTCTAATTCATTCTTGGAATGTTAGATTGGGTTGGTTCCATGCAGGCCAGTTCTTCCACACAAAACTTAGCATAGTCTGAGATCTCTGAAAGTACAGATCCAACACAACTAATATTCCAATACTGAAGGTGTGTTAGATTCACATGAACCAGGGGCGGTAAATTTGGCTTGGCATTGCACATAGTGATTTTAGGAACTGCGTGCTGCTGCTCAGACATGGAAACCCAATCCATGAAGCTCCCAACAAACAGTTCTTCAGTTGACACCGCTTCCAGAGGCAGTCTGCAACCGAGGACAGGTGATTCTATGTGGTACACAATAACAGCACTTACGTTTGAATGGGGTCCTATGTAGGAGTGGTGCTCACATCACTGTGTCCTTGTTTTTGGATTATATATGAGCTGCAATTGACACTTGACTTGCGCTGTATTGTAAAATCCATTACCGTTGTAATTGAGGGCTTGCTGCTGGTCCCCAGTCCATCTCTGTCCTTGATGTACCATGGAGAAGTACTGCTCCTGGTCAGTACTGACTGGCACCTAAAGCAAGACAGATCAGATTTACACAGTTTTCCCCTCAACCCAAATGTAGCCAATCAATCAAGACTTATTGGTCATCTGAAGCTTGCATATTTAATCTTGCCTCAATCTTAATAGACTTGCTTATGTGATTTCAGACACTGTATAACATACCGTCATCTATGAAAATGGACATCGCAAAGCTAAAAACATTAGTAGCATCCAACTTGACAACTTCGAATTTTGTCCATTTTTGTAGTTCTCAATATGTCATATATTAAGCAAGTCTATTAGCTATTTGTCATACCAATTCCCAAATAGTCCACATTGTTTGCTCTATCACTTTGCATTGGAGCAAAAAATGTCCCTGAGAACCGTTTGAGAACCTTCCAATTTGATGTGTGTGATGATTTAAGCATGAGGTTTGGCCAGTGCTAAAGTGCTGACTGTACTTGTTAGCTGCGTTAGCCTCATAGCTTTACTGAAAAACTAAAGAAGCAAACCTGTCTTCCCTGGTCAACTACATTTTGGGATCATTTTTTGGCCAAACCATTGCAATAGGCAGGACAAAGAATCTCTTTATACAAGAAGCACTAGAAGTGAGTAGATGTAAACCTGAAGTTAAGAAAAGAAATAAAATAAAATAGAAAATAGAACTGTAAGAAATAAACACCTGGGCTGTGTGGTTGCTGTTATACTGGTGAGGGTGTGTCTCTAAAGAAGAGCTGATTGCCGTTGATGATCTCCTGGGGGCTTTGCTTGATGATTGTGAACCTGGTGGGTCGTCTTTGGGAGAGTTAGGATCAGTCCAGACTTTCCGGGGGGGAGCTGGGGACCCCAGTTGTATATGGGGCGCGTAGCAACGCTGCTCATCCATCCTTTTAGACTAAAGGAAAGAAGGGACACTCAGTCTTTTAATATTGCTTTTCGGTACACTGTCGTATGCAAAAGATTGGGACATCCTCTACAGAGAACACACTTCTGCACATTTTAGTGCACATTTACTGTTTATTTGCAGAACTGAATCTATTAAGAAAACATAAAATGTGACCTGTGCCGAAGTTATGGCACATTTTATATTTTATTTTTTAACAATAAAATATTAAAAATGAAATCTAAAAAATAAATATTAAAAATAAAATGCACTAAAACGTAAAGAAAAGTGCATATATAACTGTAGAAGATTTGCTAACTTATTTTCACCCACAAAATCAGGGGTGTCGAAACAGGATCAGCCTATGAAACGACTGCATCTTAAAGTAAGCATTCCATTTTGCAACATGGCGACCTGGTGGTGAAATGCTGCAGAAAGGTCCCACACCTTCTCTGCTCAATAAACGTTTGAGCTCACTTAGCTTTCCAAAACAAAGTGTTTTGCTTGGTTGATTTGCAGCAACTCTTTCCTTGCAAAAAATGCTACAGTTAAGGAATAGATGACAGTATTGCTACCTTGGAAATTTTTTTTTAAAAATTTAAAAAATGAAAACACAGAACCGCCCCACTCCCCTCTGTTGTTGTGATGTCAGTACTCGTCACGCAATGAGTAGCGCTGTGGTCTCCCAGCAAGAAGGTCCTGGGTTCAGTTCCCTGGCGGGCAGCCGAGGGTCTTTTCTATGCGGAGTTTGCATGTTCTCCCTGTGTCTATGTGAGGTTCCACCGGGCGCTCTGGTTTCCTCCCACAGTCCAAAGGCAGGCACGTCAAGGAAATTGGAGATGCTAAATTGCTCTTGGTGTGACGGTGTGTGGGAATGTGTGTGTCTGTATGTCTGCCCTGTGATGGCCCTGCAACCCTGGTTAGGATAAGCGGTTCAGATAATGAATGGATGGTCCAGGACCGGAAACTTGGACACAGGGGAGACCACCGTCTGCAAAAATGCTCAGGATATGAGGCTTAATTTGTCCTGGCAGGAATGACGCTGCTATTCAAATAAAAGTCCTTGGGCCGGACTCCTAATGCTACTTTCACCCGTTAAGTTATCTGTTGAACATGGAAGCCACAGCAGCCCCAGTTCCACTCTGGGAGTGCGCAGCACAAGTGATGTTACAAAAACATTCTTTCACAAGTCACTTGCAACACTTTTCCAGCAGTGATCTTTCCAAATCCCAACACTTAAAACAGAAAAATAACAATCAAACACCCCAATGGGAAAATGTCCTCAAACTTTTGATGAGCAATGTATGGACATTGAGACTACTTGCCTGCGCCCTGGAGATGATGTTGTAAAACTTTTCTGTTTCTTCTGCAGTCAGAGGCGTCTGTGTATCACCGCTAGGCGTTTGAACCCCAGGCAAAAAATTAAGTGCTACCCTCTGGTCATCCAGCCTATTGCTCTGAATTCTGGCCACAACCTTAAAAAAATGTTCAGGGTCCACTCCTGTTTTGGAAGGAAATGTCACAGAAGGATGAATGAACGAAACGCTCTGCCTTGATGTCTTTGTCTCCTGATGAATACATATTTCTATACTGACCCTGAGGGATGATGTTTGAGATGAACTGTGGGGGGGGCGTCCTCATTCTGGGGTCCAGGGAGCAGCGCTGGTCCTCCATTCTCCCACGCAGCGCTTGACAGATTAGAGAGAGCAACTTTTCCTCCTCGGCTGGGGAGAGAGTCTGATGGACAAGAGCAAGGATTACAGGACAAAGGAGTAGAGAGGGATCACTGGTTTTCTGTTCAGTATTGGGTAATACAGACAAGTATGGTAATGGATGTTTCAAGAAATTATGGGTGGTTAATTATTAAAATAAACTAATCATTGGCCTATCACTATGCATGACCGGAAGTTTGTAGTCACCTTTTCATCCATTGTTTTTTTCTGAAATCACGGCTACTAACAGGGAGTTTGACACCATTCACACTCCTTAACCCCCTATTGCTGCAGTTACAGCCTCTACTTTTCTGCACAGACATACGCTACATGTTGGAACACTGGTGTGAGGTTCTGATGGCCATTCAGCCACAAGAGCAGTAGCGAGTCCAAGTCATGTATGAAAGACATTATTAGTATTATTAGCATTAGTATTATTTTGGGTAAAAAAAAAAAGTGGTAAAATCACTGCAACAGTAGTGACACATGGAAAAGTGCATGAGTGTTCAATAAATACGTTATTATCAATATTATTTGAATATGTTATTTAAAGTATGTTATTGTCGCCAAGTAATCACAAACTCCTGAAAGAGGCCCATTATTGCAAGTCAAAATATGATCATCAAAATATCATATCAATGTTTAATGCAAAACCCTTCACTTTATAAGTCATTTTATCTGACCACTATGACCACTGTGCTTATTTCTACTAGCAAATTGAAAATACTGGCTGTTGCACTCAAATACTGCATAATATGTCTGGTCAATTGAGATTCAGTCATGCTCAATTCCATACTGAACTACACTCTTTGGGTGGAGACTATAAAAAATTACATAGACAGAGATTGGGGAGTCATTTGAGATTCAGTCTGGCTTTAATGCTACAGCATATTTAGCGAAAACAGACAAGTGTGTAAGGTATTCAAGTGACATTCTTTTTTCTTATATTGTAGTTTTACAGTCAATCATACAGTAAGTACTTTAATTCAAGGTCTATCATATTAAAGGAGGAGCCAAATAAAGAGTAAAGTGTCCATTTGTCATACGTGAACACACCACAGCACACAGTGTGACCAGCATAAAATTCCTTCTCTGCATTTAACCCATTCACCAATGAAGCACTGGACCAGCTCCCACCTGGGTGTTAATATTATTATCACACTGTGTCCTCTCCTTCTCTGAGATGGGGCTGAAAGAGGCAGATCTCTGTGGGGGCCTGGAGAGAGACTCTGGCTCCTGAGTGGGAGAGGCAGGTCTGGAGGAACTCCTTCTCAGGGAAACAGGGGAATCTGGAGTCAGGATGATTTGTGGCGGAGCACATCTCTGATCATCCATCCTGGAGCTCTGAAAGAGTGATAATCCATATGCATGTTCTACAGTCATTAAACATCCTTATTACTGTGTGTGGGTCATTACTTTAAAGGTCTTGTTAATGTGTTTGAGTTAATCAGGTTCAGTGCATGCCTGACAGATCAAGTTAAAAACCTCAATTAGACTGAAACAATGTGCTTTAAATGAAGAATTTTATTCTGAAATGCTGTACATCCATTTGTAACAATTTGGGAAATAAAGAGGTCTTAGGAGAATACCAAGTGATGTTTAAAGTAAAATGCACTTTTACATCCATAATAGAGGGTGGATTAATCATAAAACTGCTCTGAATGTGTAAAAGCCCATTGAAAACAAAATATATAATGAAAAAAACAAAAGAAAAATCATGTAAATGGTATCCGGTGCAGTGTAGAATGAAACCGTTTACGTTTTTGATTTAAATTTGCCCCAGCAGTTTGCAAATCACCTTTTAAATATTGACTAACTGCTTACAGAATGGATGGGTACGGTTGAGCGAATGCCCCCAACACTCTAAACATATATTGCTTAATGTATTATATTGGTACATATACTAGTATTGAACTTATAAATCACCCAAAGAGAAGTCACCCTCCCAAAAAGGTTTAGTCCCTTTAGATCCCAAATAAGATTAGTCTCTTTTGAGAATGTTCTATTAAATGTAATTTTTAGTTGATTGATACTTTGAACTCATGGAAGATTTGAAAGATCTAACTGTAAAAATAAAAAAAAGATTAAAGAAAGATTAAACATCAAGGATAAAATGATTTGTGCTTTGACATAAAAAGTGTATATTTAATCTGAGGTGGAAAACGAACAGAAAACCAGTTGATTTGAAATGAAAGACTATGTTAAGTGTTGTATTTGCATTCAGACATTCTGTACGCATTCAAAATCAGTGTTAAAGAAGTCATTTAAATCCTGAGGCAGCAAGCTTTAAACTTCTATAACTAAAAATATGATTTGCAGCAAAGCTTTGAAATATTGCATAGTTTCATGGACTAAACACACATTTTTGCTCATTTTTTCACTGAAATCCACGTGTGTATTGATTCCATGTGTGTCACTGATGCTCTAAAGTGAACAAGAGTATCAATATAGAAAATTCATTCTATGAGTCAACTTCTAAAAGTCTTTGTGCTGTGATGTTTCAGTCTCTCTGTTCGTGTCTGAATGATGGACCATCACCTGCGCTCTGATGACAAAGTTGCACAGCTGGTCCGACTCCCATTTATTCATTAATGCACTTCCTCTGCTGGAAAATATATCCACCCCCGGCAACAAGCTGGGTGACACTCGCTGGTCATCCATCCGCCGGCTCTGACTCGCAGCCACCAGTTTGAAGAACTTCTCAGGATCCAGACTGGTAACATCTGGGATATGAGAAATTTTAGACGGGTAAGGCACAACAGCAGAGTTCAGTTTAATGGGGAAAACAAGAGGATGCCATGCCCGTCTTGCAATCAATAATTCAAAAATCAAAATATTAATTTTGGCAATATAATTACAGTTTAAGCAAAGGAGCAATAAATAAATAAATAGATTGATAGATAGATAGATAGATAGATAGATAGATAGATAGATAGATAGATAAATAAATAAATGTTGAAAAAAGTTATCTTAAGGGGACCTTTTACTAAACGTATGCATAATTCAATGGTTAAGATTGAATTAAGTCATATAAATTGTCATATAATCATAACCATTCAGACTGGTTTAGTGTGAAATGCCCTATTCTAAAGAGTGAGAATTGTTCACAGTGGTAGTGATAGGAACCAGATGTCTAAAGATTGTTAATGTTATCTCAGAGAACGCTATTGCATGAACTAGTTATGATGCTTCTATCTGATGCCTGATACATTGTTTTACGATATGTGGAAGATTTTGGCCCACTTCATTATAAAAAAAAAAATTAATCAAGATTGTATATCTCAAGAACTGAATTATGCAGACATTTTAAAATCTGGTGGAATTCCCCTCTCGGCCTGAACTCACCTTCCTCAGACTTTGTTTACAATTTGTCCACAAGACAACACTAAAACAGTGTTTGTGATCAATTGAGAATGTATGCTTAATAATATGGCACAAGAGTAGGTGACACACACACACACACACACAGCCATCGGTATACCACATCTAGAGCGGTAAGTATATGGAACTTTCTAGGCTGACCTGGGATGCTGCTGGTGGCTGGAGGTTCGGTTGCAGCCGCTGTTCTTTGTTCTTGCTCACAGTGTTGCTCCATCCCACCCTGCTGAGAATCCCAAACAAAGCTCAAGCGCTGCTCCTTGTCTTCTGGAGACATTTCCTACGGCAATTGCTGCAAACTCTCAGAATAAAACTAATCTGCCTGTCAAAACTACTATGTGTGTTGTTTTCAGTGGATGTGTCTTCTTTATCAATTGGCAACACATAACCCAACACATTAAAACGTGCCAGTAGATACTGAGGTTTCCACAAAGAAAAGTATCCAATCATTATTTAAAACCTGATCTTTATATCGAGGAAGACGCTTTGATGCTTAGCGATGAGGTTCAGCATATTCAAAGCACAAAACATCCAAAGTGGTACCTTATGCTCCTCAGCTCCTTCATTTGCTCCAGAACTCCCCTCTTCCTCTTCGATGGACTTCATCATGAAACTGCCTCAGCTTCTGCAAACCACACCAGCATCCACACAAAGAAAATTCCAAGCTTCTAGAGCTTTGATGGAGAAGCTTTTTAGCTTATGAGCACATGAACAACCAAACTGCACAAATGTTCCTTATCTGCATTCTTAACGCTGCACTTGCAAATGAGACAATCTGAGGATTGTAAGTGCTTTTAAATGGCCATGCGCACCAAGTATTAACCCATACCCATTAAGAGACCCGGCCAGTGCTCCAAAGTTAATCCTAGATTAAACCACGTAATCCCCCACGGAGGAGGGAAATGCCTTATCTTCCCACTGGACAGTTCGACCCACTGAGTGTTAAATGACATGAGTGCCTTTAAAACATCAGTGGTGTGATCGCAGCTGCAGCGGACGCTGGTCTGTGCCAGACAAACGGAGCTCTCAGAGGTCACCTAACTTGACCTGCACAACCTGCGAGTGTTTTTGTGAGTGGAAAACTCCTCGTTTCTGCCTTCCTCAAAAGCTAGAAGTCATAAAGCCACAGAAAAGCCAGGCAGATGGCAGAATTAACTAAGAACAATTTGCAAAAATGGAAACGTTGGCCCACATATGAATGTATAAGAAGGATCACTTCTTGGAAAAACATAAAAGCATGCACAGAGCAGCCATAATATTAAAACCACCTGCTTGATATTGTGTAGGACCTCCTCTGAGCTGTCGAGGAATGCACTCCACAAGAAATCTGAAGGTCTGCTATGGTATCTGCACCAAGACATAGCAGAAGATCCTTTAAGTCCTGTAAGTTAAAAGTTGGGGCCTCCATGGATCGGACTAGTTTGTCCAGCATATCCCACAGATGCTCGATCAGACTGAGATCTGGGAAATTTGGAGGCCAAGTCAACATCTTCATCTCTTCATGATGTTCCTCAAACCATTCCTGAACAATATTTGCAGTGTGTTATGACACATTATCCTGCTGAAAGAGGTTACTGTTTCTTTCTGCTCTATCAAGATCAAGAAGCTACAGTCCAAACAGCATATGGATACACGGATTGGTTTAAGATTGGAAAGGACACACGCCAAGGATGCGTCCTGTCACCAGAAGTTTTTAACATGTACAGAAGCTGTCATGCGGCGAGCAGGCCTGTGATACGCTGATGATATGTTAAGTGCCAGCGGCCAAAACATCAGCAGCCTCCAACACGCTGGTGACACCAACCTGTTGGCTGAAAACAAGAAAGATCTTGGATATCAAGAATATCAAGAAGACAAAGATCAGGACAACAGCAAAATGTCAACAAGAGATCAAGAGACTGCTGGCACTTAGAAGAAATGCCATGGTCGGTATGTATAACACATGGAAGAGCAAAGACATCAGCCTGGCAACCATATATAGATTGGTTAATGCAATCGTTTTCCCAGTAGTAACATATGGCTGCAAAACCTGGACGATGAGAAAGGCAGACAGGCAAAGAATATATGCATTTGAACTGTGGTGCTGGAACATCTGTAATGCATTCCATGAACAACCAGAATAACAAAACAAGCTGTTCTGGAATGGGCCAAACCGAAATTCTCACTGCAGGCCAAGACAACAAAGCAAAAGCTCTCCTACTTCGGTCACGTTACGCGAAGCAAGTTGCTTGGAATAGCCAGTGGCAAAAGAGGCTGCCCAAGAACTTGATGGCTAGACACCATCAAGAAAGATACTGGGCAGAATATAGCAGAACTGAAAGAAGCCAGAATTGAGAAATCGGAAGATATGGAGAGTATGACTCAGCTGACAGAGAACACATTCCACATGCTTTACATGACTCCAGGTGACACCTGGCATTTCCCATTGTGATCTTAGGCTTGGGTTCAGCTGTTCGGCCATGGAAACCCTTTTGTTTAAGTTCCTTACACATAGCTATTGTGTTGATGTTTCTCATAGAGCCAGTTAGTAATGAGTGATGCAACAGTTTTTAACAATAGTTTTTAATAGTTTTTAACACTCAGCAGCCCTAATCTGTGAGTTTGGGTGGTCCACAATAATACTTGGTTTCCTGGAGGCATCCAACATCTCCTTACACATTAAACAGGCTGTTTTTGTTACTGTGCATGTAAAACAGGCACATGTAAATCATCTCTTTTTTGAATTGCTGCCTTGTTTTGTGCCCTAAAGGGCAGCCAAGGCTGAAATATTCATCATAACTTAAACTTGGGTGAATCTGTTTAGGGTTAAATAAATGAATGTATGTCACAAATATATGCTAAAAACATTATACACAATATCTTATGTGCAATAGTCTAACCATGTACAGTTTCTAACTGGTTGCTAAATCATTTCATTATGTGTGATATCTTTTTATGTGTGATATCTTAAGTTTTACTATGTGAAATATCACCACTTACGTCAATGTTTTTGATCTACTACTGATCTCCATTCTGTGCAAAAACTCCACCATTTGTGTTACTAGTAATTCACTTAACCTTAAATTACTTATCTATAATATTAATGTGTGTACATAGCATAGTGTATTTTATACTGAGATTTTTATTTATTTATTTATTTAGACTTCTATATTTTATATTGTTCTTGTCTCTGTGCAGCCGTAACATAAGCAATTTCCTCCAGGATCAGTGAAGTTTCTGATTCTGATTCTGACATGCAAATTAATTGGGTGGCATGTATAAAAGGTAGAGGAGAAAGACACTGCATACATGAAAACAAGCACTCATATCAACTACATGCATAAAGTTTATTTTTAAAGTTTAACAAACAGATCAACTTTTTCCAAGTAAAGGACACGATATCAAAAAAAGTGCAGACATTTAGAATAAGACAACTGAAAGTTCTTTGAGGAAACATTTCATACCATCACCGCAGCTTAGATAAATGAAGAAATCAGACAAGAATTTAGTGTGGATCGGCCTGTCCTCACTGTAATATCACTAACTGGCTCTTGCCAGCCTTCATTCATTAGCAAGGGATGATACATAGATAACACATTCAAGGTTTCCACAATATTAAAATATCAGCAGAGGGTTCTAGCTGAGTATAACATGTGAAGAAAAATAAGAAAATACAACAAAATAAAGGTACAGTGTATTATATGTGAATCCAGTGTGCATGTCTAAAGCCCACTCCACTGGCAAAAGAGGTGGGAACACGTGCAGTATTTCAAGACATTGGCAAGATGTAATGTACGGCTCAAATAACAGTTTCCAGTTACAGCATTTCCACAAGTGACATTTTAAATTAATTAAATACCATGAATATATACACTATTTTATTTGCTCCATAAATTTAAAACAAGATAATTTTAAAAGACTGTGAATCATCTGTTTTCATGTGGCCATAATTGGTTTTCCTCAAACATTCATGACCTCAAAGTGTCGGGTTTCGGTGGACAGGCATTAGATCTATATGGCTTTTGCATAAAGCCTGAATTATTTCTAAGCAGATGGTTGGGCCGGCTGGTCCAGTTTCTTCAAATCATTCAGGAAACTGGTTGGGGTGAGAATGTGTGAAGAACCTAAAAAGAGATTCAAAACGTTAATATATGTACTTGTAACTATACAGGTTAGCTATTTCCTGCCCCAATCCACCTGATCCAACTCATGAAGGGCTCAAACTCAGTTAATGAGCTGGATCAGATGACTTGTTGATTACCTGATTACATGCTGCGCTATGGGTCACCCCAGAAACAATGCCATAAGGTGCAATAAAAAACTTTCAAATGAACTGACAGACCCCAAATGTATACATGACCAGTTTTGTTTCAATGTTTTTACTGCATTTTTTGTTTTAAATAATAAGCTCAACCCACCAATCAGGACTTCCCATTTTCCCTCGGTGGCTCGGGTGACTTCATAGGCCGAGCGCATTTCAGAGTGTGTAACGCCACCAATCACAAAAATGATGAGTCGAGGCCCACTGCGGTACTCCGTTGCGGTTTTGTTTTTGTGCCACTGTCCAAACCGTGCACTGCTGAGGATCAATTTACCAAAACAGTCAATCAAAGCTACAATTAGCAATTTGAAAATCTGTCTTTCTACACATTAAAACATGCAAAAATGACTGATTCTGTTTATGCCAATGGCTTTTCATAAATCTTTTGAGAAGAACATGCTTCAAATCATGATTTACCTTCTAGACATGCAGGTGTGCTATTACTAAGTTTCATTTTACTGCTTTACATTCCATCACAAAATCATTCATGAGAGTCACTGTTGCTGAATGATGACCTTGCACAAATGTTTCCTGAGGTAAATAGTTGTAGAGTTATTTTAATCCAGCATTAATCTATAACACAAAGTTTTTGCAGTTGAAGAGTACTAATTGCGGAGCAATTTTAGTCCAGTATGAATCTGGAATGTGTGTAGTTTCATAGTCGGACTGTGATTACTGTAAAGTGATTTTAATGAAATATGAATTTGCAGTGTGTGTAGTTTTACAGCGAGACTGTAATAATTAGAAAGGTGAATTTAATCCAGTGTGAATCTGGAATGTGTGTAATTTATACAGTTTGACAGTGATTTTAATCCTGAATGAATCTGCAATTTATAAACTGCAAAGAATCGTTGTGTAACACTGACATGTACATCCAGGCTACAACCTTTCAATCCATATTCAGTCTGTGGAAATTTAGGTAAACTGCACACATACTTTATCCTACCGGAATCAGCCAATCATATTCCACAAATTACACTACGGAACTTGGCCTAGGTTTATTTTAACTGGAGCAGGACTTTAGTCTAAGGCTAGGCATGTCTGTATCTAAAAAAAAAAAATCCAGAGACCAACCCAATCAAGCCAAGTTCTGAAACAGTAATGCATGTTCTTACATAATCCGCATTCTACCCTTACCTTACTGCAGTCTGGGTGGTGGTGATGGGGGCGGGGTCAGAGAGGAACGGCCATTGTTTCTTATCCAGCTTGTCCTCAATGATGTTCTGAATAGGGCCAGATACAGACACAATAAGAAGGAGACACATTTGAACATTTCTAACCACTATGCCCAAACAGTGTTCACCTACCTCCATGACATCTTTGAGGAAGGGGGTCCAGCGGGACAGCTGGTACGTGCTCTCAGTTCGTTCTTTCCTCTCTGGCAGAGTTTTGCCAGAATTAGCACCCTACAGAACACGCCAGAAAATTCAATGTCGCCCTAATGGACAGTAACTGTAATGCTGTGGTTACGGAAAGAATACTGGCAGTGGCACTCACCCCAGCGATAATGGAGCAGCCCAGGTGCTGCATGTTGGTGATGATGTTGCTGTCCTCCTGAACGTTGGCATGCTGAATGAGCTTTGTAAGGTTTTCTTCACCAATGCCTATGAAATTGACAATGACATGTTTGAAACCACATACACGTGGTATGGGGTATAAAAATACACCCGATTATTGGTTTACCAATTGAAGAATTCCACAATCTATGATGATCAATTATAATAATATTCAGTAAAGTTTGTGCTCATATTTTAGCCAGAATAACTGCTGTCAGCAATTTAACATTTATATTAAACCAAAACACTGTGAGATTTATACCCCTCCTTGGTAGAAGCATACTGTCATTGTCTTTACAGGAAAATGTTAAGTCTTAATGCAAGTCAGTGTGACACGATTTTATGATGCAATTTTGGAACACTTCCACAATGTTCAAGCAGTGCAAAGTGCAGCTGGCATTTTTAAAGAAAAAACAGAGACATAAGGTTTTGTTTCAACAATGATATATTGGCTGAGTTGTTCCCCTTCTGGCCTCACAGGAACCTTACCCTTTTTCTTGTGGAAGATGAAGAGCAGTATGATGCGGATTTTGTCATAGGGCTGAATCTCTGTGTTGAGCAGGACAGGCACAATGCTCTTCATGGCATCTCTGATGGGCTGCCCTTCTCCATCAGATCCCATGGCAAGATCCTGCAAGTGTACAGGCATTGAGAACACCAGCAAAACCTTTGCTGACACCGAACTATAAAAAGCTCAGACTGCATAGCCATCAAAACACCCACAAAAATCTGCAGAAACCACAATGAGGTTTAGATAGATCAGTCATATCCTTTGTATAGACAAATGATTCCTTAGCTATCTAGAGTAATTACTGTTGTTTTGTTCTGTATTCACTACATTACACAACAAATAATACATCGCTGTATAAAAAAACGTTTTCAAAAAAAACAATTAACCAACAGCAATACTTCAGAAGTACTTAGAATAAAATGTTTGTATGTTTGTACGTTATCAAATTCAAGTTATAATAATTTTCTTTATTTTTTTCAGTGAATCACGTGTGAGAAATAATGAAAATGAAAATCCAACATGACTTTGTTGTCAGTGTCAATATCTGTGACTCCAATGGGTTAAGATGATCATATTCTATAAAAAGTACTTGATGTTCCTTAAATGCCTTCTTGCTAGTTTGAAAAAGCCAATGTTAATGATAAACGTATGAGATGGAGAAACATTCTAGTTACTGAAAAACAAACAATTAGGAAAGAAGTCTGGAGATTTGAAGCTGTTTATCTGAAACAGATATGTGAATCCATTCTACGTGACAAAGGGCAGATCAGGGGGATGATCCATTAGTGGACTGACAACGGCAACATAAACATGAATATATAAACACATAAGCCCCCAGTACTGAAACTAAAACTACAACACATGTGATGGCTGAGTAAAAAGCTCAGAAGGTAAATCTGCTTGCAGGATTGGTAGATAATGGCAATGTAAAGCCCCACTGTGTTAATGGTCTGCATTCTTAGAGATCACATAATGGCTTCCTGTACATTATACTACAGAGATAGTAATATTCAGCTGGTTAGAAGCCGATTGCATAATATTACAATATTTAAGAGGCAGACAATATGACACCGGCTGTGAGAGCCTCTAAAATGTTTGAAATGAAACACACTGTTGTAAATGGGTGCTTGGGCTCAGTTTTTTCTTTCATATTACATAAAACACTTTACATAAAGGCGGTATCATGCATCAAATACAACAAAATCCCAACAGATCAAGAAATCGTTTATGCATTTCTCTATTGGGGGGCAACTCTAAGCTTTTGAAGTTAGTATTACATTATAAACAACTACTAATAAATAATATACACTGTCTCGCAGCTTTTCAAACAGGAGAAAAAACTCAACCCCACAGTAGAATTTCCTGCAATACACAAAATGTTTCAGCAATGCTTATGTACCAAACAATATATCTCATCTATATGATGAGATATACTCACGTTCAAGTCTATAATTAAGTCTATAATTAATGATGCAAGTGAAATGAATCTTTTATGTCAACTATGTATGGTGTCTTGAAATAACAGTTCGGTGAAAACTCAAACTTACAAAATTTCCACTTAACCCAGATGTATTCAATCAACAAAGACATGTTTAAAGTCTAAAATGTTCCACTTTAGCACTGGAGGCAAATGTAGCTAACAAACACTGGAATCAACAGTGATCCAAACTGTTCCAGAAAATAATAAATGTAACAAAACTTCTTTCAAACTGCATCCAGCTCCTCTTTAGGGTGGAGGATGACTTGTGAATGGGTTCACATACTTTTGCCACTCACAGACATGTAATATTGGATCATATTCCTGACTCAATAAATGGCCATGTCTAATATTTTTGTCCTATTTGTTTGACTGGGATCTCTTTATCTACTTTTATGATGTGTGTGTAAAAATCTGATCGTGTTTTAGGTCATATTTAAAGGTTCACAAACTTTTAAGCACCTCTGTATATATGTAAAAGTCATAATACTGCAACACACAGTACTGTACAAAAGTCTTGAGCCACCCCTCACTTCTTTTTTCTTCCTCATTTTGCTTTGAATTACCTTGTTGGGGCAAAAATACTATTTTATTCCTGTCAAACTGTCTTATCTTTGGTATACTGAGTAGATTAAATTAAAGAAATGGGAACACATGTTTTACTGCAACAGGCAAGTGCCTAAAGATAAAGGAGTTCCAACCACTCAGCATTCAGCACCACCAGTATACTGATCACCGCCTGATCATCTG
>JBBPCZ010000148.1:2845718-2866517 GCA_037974445.1 Brycinus macrolepidotus | reverse complement strand
ACAGTCATGCTGGAATAGAAAAGGTTCTTCCCCAAACTGTGTCCACAAAGTTGGAAGCATGGCGTGTTCAAAATGTCTTAATATGCTGAAGTATTAAGATTGCTCGTAACTGGAAGCAAGGGGCCTAGCCCAAACCCTGTAAAGAGTATTGTGTCCCATATAGTGTATAACAGCACATTACATGTACACTACCAGACAAAAGTTTTTGCAGACACTGCGATTTTCTACATTTGCATGTTACTCGCTTAGTATTTGCTAAAAATACACTCAATATTCTTTGCTAACAAATATATTTATATTTCACAGTTTGAGTACCTTGATGAGCCACAAAAATGTCATATTTTTTATTCATCACTACTGACTTCTAAAAAACCATCAAATATAATTATAATTAATAATGTGGATCACCAGACAAGTGTAAGATATTTATTGAGTTATTAAGTGACAGCAAGTGGGATAAAACAGTTAACGAGTGCATTTAAAGTTAAAGGACAGTCTAGAATTTGACTGAACAACTTTCCAATGCTTAACAAAAAGAAAAATCTGCAGTTTAAGAAAAAAAAAGGATAAGTGGTAAAATACCTGTGATGTGCAAAAACTTTTGACTGGTAGTGTAAACTTGAATAAAATCGTAAAGAACATATTTCAGTATATACTAAAAGCATAACTAGATCAAAATGAAATGCATCATCGGTCAGTAAAGAGGGACGTAAAGATAGTAAAAGTTAATGATAATAAGAAGAAGAATAATTATCATCATCATCACTGTCATCATCATCATCATCATACCAATAAATTAGAGATTAGATTCAAGTGGCAGCATCATTTTAAGAGTTTTTCCAAAAAATATTTACACTTTAAAAGCTGTATTGGAATGGAAAATGAAAATGTATTGCAGTAAAGCAGCAAATTGCAGTATAATAGTGAAATAGAACATTACATTATTATAGTACATTACTCTTAACTGACTACAAACATATTACAGCCTATTTGGAGCTACAGCTTAGAGAGTCATATGAGGAGATATAGCTATTTTTCATGTTTTATTATTATAAGTTTAGCTATTTTATTATACAGTTTAGCTGTTTTGAAACCTGAGATAACAGTGCCACAACAGGAAAAAATAGGTTCAAAGCTTCTTCTTTCTTTCTTTCTTTCTGTCTTTCTTTCCTTCTTTCTTTCTTTTTAATTGACTTTAACAAGGTTAATGTAGCAATGTTACTTTGTACTTTTAACTTTGTATGAATCGGTAACTTTAAACTCTATAATGTTTTGTTAGAATGGTCAGAATTAACATTTTGAAACATTTGTTGAGGTGAAAGTTAATTAGATTAATTTTAATTTGAGAATTACACGTATACAGAAGTACATGTGCATGAACAAGCCACTTTATTAGGTACACCGACCTTGTTAAAGTCATCTTACACTTACTGTCCATTTTATTAGATCCTATTACCAAATAGGTCCACCTTGTACTTTACAATTACAGACTATAGTCCCTCTGCTTCTCTGCAGCATTTGTTGTCCCCCTTTGGTCAGGGACCCCCCAGGACCACCAGTGAGCCAGTCTTATTTGGGTGGCAGATCATTCTCAGCTCAGAGAGAAGAGTGTTGGGTGGAGATCTGACTTTGGATTATGATCACAATGGAACGACAAACAAACAAGACCAGATTCCCAGCTTGATAAAGAGATACAGACATTGAAGTCCATTTCATTTGTACAGCAACACTGTGGGATTTCTGAGTGTTGCTGTGGGTGGTAGAACAGTGTTAGGAAAACTCCCTGAGAGCAAAAAAAAGAAACACCAAGAGGAACCAAAATTCAAAAGAGGAACCATGTCTGACTCATCAGCTGTACCAGTTATAATCATATATAAAATCAAGGTAAGTAGAAAAAAAGTGTAAAACCCAGCAGAAGATTAATAAGTGTAAAGTCAAAGTAAAAAAAAAAAGGCAAAGTAAACTTTGTCATCTCAGCTATTTACATGTAAACAGTAAAATGAGATGACGTGGCTCCAGATTTTACAGAGTACAGAAAAGACACATAGAATACATATATATCAATAAAATATAGATATTCTCTATAAATGATAAGAAAATGTAATTTTTCAAAAACTGTGCAAATATTGCATCAGCAGTCAGGTGGAGAACAAACAGAATACTGGAATGTAATTGTGTGCTTCATATTACTTCATTTCATTATGTGCAATATCTTATGTACAATAGTCTTACTATGTGAAATATCACTGCTTATTTTAATTTTACTCATACATTACTGATCTTTGTTATGTGCAATAACATACTCATAACCACTGTTTGTGTTACTAGTAATTCCATAATCTATATTTAATACTCAGCTCAGAGATGTTCTGTCTCCACACCAGGACAAATGCATCTCTGAGTGCAAGAAAACACCAGGATCACCAGGATCACAGCAAGTGGTTTTATTCCATCATGATCACATGATCCACATCATCTTCATAGTGGTCTCTATTAGTGAAGAGTCAGAAAGCTACAGTGAGGCATTTTGTTAGGCAGAAAAATAAAAATTTGAATGATTTCAGCCCAAACTGTTCAATTATTGACTATTCCATTTGAACACACAATATGCATTTTAGCAGTTATTACTAGAAATTCCCAGCACATTTTTTAGCAATACCTGCTTTTTTTATGAGCAACTCCAAGGGTGGTGCTGCCATCTTTTCTGACGTAGAGGGCAAGCTCTGCATCTGGATAAATATGAAAATGAACCAGAAGGTTAATATTGTTGTATATAAATATAAAAAGATAGTATTGTATTCATTTAAACTGCCCAGGATCTGTGCCCAGAAGAAGTGCCCCATTGTATCAGTGGTGAACTGTGATGACTACAGTCAGGCTTTCAGTTCAGCCATAAGGGGAAGGGAAGAAGGAAAAGTAGTAGTGGTAGTAGTAGCAGTAGAAGTGGTAGTAGTAGTGGTAGTAGTAGCAGTAGTAGTAGTAGCAATAGCAGTAGTAGTAGTAGCAGTAGTACGAGTGGTAGTAGTAGTAGTATGAAAACATGTGAGCAGCTCTTCTTGGCTGTCAGTGTATCTGTGTGTATCTGCAGGGCTGTCAGTGTATCTGTGTGTATCTGCAGGGCTGTCAGTGTATCTGTGTGTATCTGTTCTCTCTGTTCCTGCAGTACTAGTCAGTACAGTTGTGATGTTATTAGTTTGTACCTTCCAGTGCGTGAGGGAGGTCGGCTGCGGAGCCGAAGCTCTCTGAGCACAGACAGTCCACCACATCCTGGGCGTCCACTCTGGTGTGGCTCACCCTGCTCAGCTGCTGCTCAACCAGGGCCCTCTCCTGCTCCTCAGGATTCTGACCACCGGAGGAATCCGGACGCCCATCTTTCATTTCCATCTGCCTTTCCAGGCTTTCAACTGACACACCTGCAGGATACCAGGCTGATCGATAGGGAGCCAAATTAAGGAATGATGTTTGCACAGATTACGTTTCAGAGTACACATCAAAGTCACCTGACACTTTCACCCCCAGAGCGCCAGAGTTCTGCTGTGACCTTGTGTCCTGCTGAGAAGGGCTGAGGAATGAATTAGAGAATAAAATTTATGTGAATGAACAGTCAAGTACAACCACTGGCATTAAAATATGAAATGTCTCATGTTTTTGTGTTTAAGCTGCAAGAGTGTAGTGGTTAGAAGGAAAATAGGGTGCCCCCCCCCCCCCACCCCCAATGGAGACAGACTGTGTGTGTTAGTTCTCACACTTGGAAACAGGGGTCCCCTTGCAGCAAGTGCATCTGTATCCCGATCTGTGGAGCAGAGCAGATCACATAACACTGCTGCTCTGAAAAAGTGTCTTTATTGTATAAACCCAGCTGAGGGCAGCTGCTAGACCTTGAGAATGGAGTTGTCCAGCTTCTTGTTGCCCCTGTAGCCCTCCAGGAGGAAGCAGCGCGTAACAGATCCAGAGCCAGCAAACTCAGACAGGTTCAGGTCAACATAGCCCACCTGCTATAAAATAACTGTGGAAGTACACAGATAGCAAATATTCTCCCATAGAGAAATGCACACAGACTCACCTTTTTATAGGATTTCCCTCCTTTCAGGTCCTGCAGGAGAACAGAGAACAGGGTCTGTTTGTGGAATATTCACGCAAATAAACGGGATCTTATGCTAAACACAAGTCAATCACTCGCATTATTCATTCACTGGTGTTACTGTTTCTAAGATCTGATCACTTCAAAGCTGGATGCTTGGTAACACTTTTAAGTTGGGCTGTTTATCAATTTAGAAACTATTATTAAGCAGTTAATGATAGAATTACTTTACCAAAAGTATTAAACGTTTTGGCACACCATAGGCTTTTACCTACTATCATTATTATTATTATTATTATTATTATTATTTTTATTATTATTATTATTAACATTTATCATCTATATGTTCCTCATTACTGAGCAATGGTGCATTTTGTTTTGATCTAATTACCCTTTTAATATATATAGAAATATGATCTTTACCATTTTAGTTAAGTTTACACCAACAGTCAAAAGTTTTGGTACACCACAGGTTTTTTCATAAACTGCAGATGTTTATTCTTGTTAAACACTAGAAAGTTGTTGAATGAACAACTATAAATGAAAATATGTGAAAATAAACCAGTTTCCTTTCTAAGAGTAAAGAATCTGTAACAGTGCAGGTCTGACTCCTATTAACTGGTTGTGTG
The DNA here is from genome assembly GCA_037974445.1 of Brycinus macrolepidotus. Lineage (NCBI taxonomy): Eukaryota > Metazoa > Chordata > Actinopteri > Characiformes > Alestidae > Brycinus > Brycinus macrolepidotus. Next base: position 2,861,807 of record JBBPCZ010000148.1, on the reverse strand, counting down.
GTGATGCAGAGTCAAATTCTAGACCGTCCTTTAACTTTAAATGCGCTCGTTACTGTTTCAGCACTTAATAGCTCAATAAATATGTAACACTCGTCTGGTGATCCACGTTATAATTATAATTATGTTAGGTGTTTTTTTTTTTTGTAGATCAGTGGTGATTAATTAAAAAAATTGGCATTTTCTGGTTAATAAAGGAGCTTAAATGCTGAAAATACTGTACATTTATTCGTTAGCAAAGAATATTGAGTGTATTTTTTTGTAAATATTAAGTGAGTGACACGCAAATGTAGAAAATCTCAGTGTGTGCAAAAAACTTTTGACTGCTAGTCATATTTTAAAGATATGTTAATAATGTCTTCCGTAAATGAGCGAACTGTTTGTTAACATGTAATTGTTAACTAATGTCAGTCTTTTAGTTGCATGAATATTTGAAATGTCTTTGTGTGACACATTAATCAGGGAACATAAACAGCTATTAATTTACTACCAGGTCTGATCAATGTGTAAAATAAAGACAAGGATGCATGCAACTGTAAGATTAAAATTACTTAACCTTTAATATTAATATTAATAAACAGTAAATAACTCATTTACAGAAGATCCTACTAGCACAGCTTTGAAATAGATTAATAACACATTTCTTAGCTTAATTACAGTTAATTATTTAGTAACATTAAATAACTCATTTACAGAAGACCTTATTAGCACAGCTTATAAACGCAATAATAACGCATTTCTTAGCTGAATTATGGTTAATCAATTATTCATTGCTATTAGTTTATATATTATCAAGACGTCAATCTTCAAGTAAAGTGATACGGGCTATTTAAACAAAACAATGTGCTGATGGGACTGGGTATACTGGGTTTACTGGTCAGGTCTGAGTGTATCCAGGCCTACTGACCCTTCGGACGGAGATTCTACACATGCAGTTCTCCAGCACACCGGTGGACCTGCTCACTGCAGTCCGGCACTCAAATACAAACTCCTTCCCCCAGCGCACAGAGTTGAGGATGACTTCTCGACTAGAAAGCACAAAGCTGCATCAGTGGTGACTTCAGATACGGGGAAAACCCAAAAACCCCTGAGCCGAATCCTTCATCTCTCACCTTTCAGACTCCTCCATGAACCTGCTGCCCAGCAGCCGGACTTTACAGTAAATCCAGCCGGTCACAGAGGCCACGTTGGTCAGTTCCTCCAAAAGTAAAGACACAGAGAAGCTGTGTGTGTGGTGCCATTTCCTCAGGGCTGTATGAGTCTGCAGAAGAGCTGAAAAACGCCTCCCTGGTTCCATTGCCTTTCTTCTACAACTGGTTGCCCATTACTTTATCATGGACCCCCATGTGTGAAAACCATCTAACGTTTCTGCTGTGACCCTGATTCATCAGGATATTCTACAAAACACGTCATACTGCACTTTATGACATCACACCGTGCCAGCCATAGATTTACATAATGATCAGTTTTGTGATTCACTGCCAGAAACCCGAGTTCACAAGTTATGGAAAAGAGCAGGAAATGTATATATTGTAATTTAATATAATGTAATTTACATGTATATATTGTGAATTAATATAATGTAATTTAGTTATCTGAAGGACATATGTGTCAGGTGCTAAACAGTAGACCCCTATTATTTCTCTTTATTAAAGGTGTGAAGTGTTATTTGCGAAAACCTGGAGTCTTGTGTTTTCTGTTATGTACGAGTGTATTTCTCATTGTAAAAGAGAACATGATTCATCAGACCAGGCCACTTTCTTCCATTTCTTCATGTTCCAGTTCTGATGCTCACATGTCCATAGTAAGTGCTTTTGGCGGTGGACAGGGGTCAGCATGGGCACTCTGACCGGTCTGCAGCTAATCCTGTGTGTTCTGACACCTTTCTATAATAGTTAGCATTAACTTTTTAGCAGTAGCTCTTGTGTGAGATCAGACCACATAGGCTAGCCTTCGCTTTCCACATGCATCAGTGAGCCTTGGGAACCCATGCCGGTTCACCGGTTGTCCTTCTTCGGACCCCTTTTGGTAGATACCGACCACTGCATACTGGGAACACCTGACAAGACCCGCCGTTCTGGAGATGCTCTGACCCAGTCATCCGACAATCACATTTTGGCTCTTGTCAAAGCCGCTCAGATCCTTTTGCTTGCTCATTTTTCTTGCTTCCAACATGTCAACTTCAACAACTGACTGTTCACTTACTACCTAATGTATCCCACCCCTCGACAGGTGCTACTGTACTGAGATAATCAATGTTATTTACTTTATCTTTCAGTGGTTTTAGAGTTATAGTTGATGGGTGCATGAACATAAAAACCCTTTAAAACAACATATACAGTACATACTTTACAAATTTAAGAACCTAGTGCTTAACTTAGTGCTTCCCGCTAAACATGCTACAGCACCAGCTTAAATGATGTGTCTTGATAAATGTGTTTCTAGTTGTCTCTATTTACATTTATGTCTTAGTCCAATGGATGGAAACACACCCAGTTCTCACACTGCTTGTTGTGACACATCATAGCGTAAATAATTGCAATCAGGCATTTCTGTATGATTCTTAGTTATGTATTAAACGTGACAGGGCATTACCATGTATATCTGTGGTGGAAACACCACCTGGGAAAGATCGGTGAACACCTAGTGCGTCGAAATGCCGTTGAGCAGCTTTTCATTGTAGATGTACAGTAACTTGACAAAATCACTGAAAACATAGAAACATAATTCATTTCTGACTTTATTTTTTATTATTGTTGTACCACCAGTGGCAAATGAAACCTTGTTACATTAACACACAATTTAAGAATTTTTCTTTTCTTTTTCCATGTCTGTGTTACAAAATAATTATTTTATATTTACACAGCTTCTGGCAAAAGCAATATCATACAAGCAATGAGGCATTAATCCCACATTGGGGATGAATCCAACGCTATCACATTTTCACACCCCTTATTTCACTTCGCTCAGGTCTTTCAGGTGTTTAAACCACCCATTTAAAGAGTTTTACATTTTGGAAAACTGTCAGATTGTTATGTGTAACCAGCTCTACATACTAAGGACCCTTTGATGAACATGAAGCCGTGTTGAAGATAAACACACTCAAAGGATTATCTTACTGTATTAACAAAACATTTTTCCCCCAACTGAAAAGTGATAGCAAAAAAAAAAAAAAAAATTCAAAAAAGGCTGTTTTTATTTTGGTCTTAGCCCCACCTTAGCCCTGCCCGTTATCCTGTTCACCTGTGTATACACCCACACACGCATGCATATATATATATATATATATACACATATATATATATACATATATATATACATATATATATAATATAAACCCCTGTGTTTCAGTCTATGTTTGTTGGTTCTCTGTTTTTGCCTCAGTGTTTCTTGGCTCTGTTTTTTCCTCCAGATTTGCCCCTTTTCAGTCTTGCTCTGTTTCCTGGATGATTGTTCTGTTCCCTGTTTTGTTCCATTCTGTTCTTGTTAGACCGTTCATTTCTGTTTAATACTGTCCCACTTGTTTTGCCCCAGTTATACCTGTCTTGTACCTTGCCCTGTTCTCTTTTAGTCCGTCCTGTTTATGTCTGATCAGTCCTGGTCTGTTCTTGTTCATCTGTTCTGCTTTGTTTTGTTTTACTTTATCCTTTGTTATACCCTGTTAGTTCAGTATTCTGCTTTAGTGTTTAGCATCTTGTTTCCCATGTTCTGTTAATAAATCTCGGTTCGAGTTTACATTCTTCTCCACACCTGTCCAATCATTACAATAACACTGCAAAATGTTGGCAGATTTTGAATGAAGTTTGTGAACATTATTAAAATGAAGACGAAAACACACATTTTCATAAAAAAAATATATATAATCATTTTTTTCAGAAAGACTTTAGAAAGTCAGCATTCCTCCACTGTCTTAACAAGGGCTAAAATAATCTGCACTGTTTGGAGATCCTGAACGCATGTTTAGTCACAAAACTGCACATCTGCTGTGCATTACCAACGGATATATACACTCAAACAAAAGGCCAAACCCAGGATTATCATGGCCTCTCGTTACTCCAGCCACGACCCAACTCTGTTCAAGGAATGAAGAAATCATTCCTTCTCCAAAGGCTTTTCTGATTCCATGCCCAGTTGTTTCAGGATCTTCTGTTCCCTTCGGACTCTCATGCGCTCCTTAAACTCCTCAAGCTTTTGTCTCTGTGTCAGAAAGATTATAATCAGATGAATAATTGCAATGGTACATTGATTCTGCGATCATCATAACTGTGACAGAATAAGAGGTGGAACCCTTACCTGTATTTTCTCATCTGGTGGGAAGATCTCTCTCTGAAAAAGAAAGTTATGTAAATGTATCAGTAAAGATGAAGAGCAGATCAGTGGGGCACAATGTATTATTTGTACATCCGTATTGTGGTTTTGGCCATTACAACAGTGACACAGCAGAGGGCACCAATAAGCACAAGAGATGCCAAGAGCTTTATGAGGAACCGAATGTTTCTACTGGGTTTCTGTGAGTGTTTTGATAAATTAAGGCATTCAAATGAATCAACAAATGCAAATAATAATGGTAATAAATGCAAATAATGCAGGATAATCATGGTCACAAGATTAAACAATAAGTTTTTATTATTGTTATAATTACTATTACTAGTATTATAGTAGTATTTTCTCCAATTTGGTCATGTCCAATTCCACTTGCCAACTAGGGCTGCCCCAATCACACTGTGAGTGGTGAGACTAATAAAATGTCAACATGATTGGACTGAATTCAGTTACATCAGCTACCAGGCCTAAAAGATGTCCTGAATTTGCTAGATTCCGATTCAGAATTCAGATTAGCTGAGCGGCGAGTGATGCACTGAAATACTGCCATCCATCAGTCTCAAAGCAACAACTACTGTACATCAAATCTGGAATGTTAAAATCTGTGTGCCAAAATAAACTTCTGAAGCTATTTGCAAAAATTAAAATACAAAAATAATAATCTTGTCTATTTACCATGGACATTCCACTCCTGTAAAGTGGATCAGTGTATTTTTTGCATTTTTAATAACTTTTTATTGAGACAGGTACATATAGAAAATACTATACAGCGTTAAACATTTGTTTTTATATGAACCCGCCACCCACAATACACCACACTGTATATGAAACAGGTTCCTGAAGAACTGCTGAGTCACTGTGAGGTAAGGGATTAAGATCCTGGCAGATTACGCTCTTTACCTGAAATGAATTTGTCCACATAAAGCAGAAATTCTCAGTCCTGACCTTGTAAACTACTGTTAAATAAATAACAGTACTTGGGGTGGCTAGTGGCCTAGTGGTGAGGGAGTCACCCCTGTGAAGGGTGTGGGTTTGAATCCCAGGACTGCTAGTGGCACCACTGCGGTACCCTTGAGCAAGGTACCGTCCCCACACACTGCTCCCCGGGGCTGTGTTCCTGGCTGCCTGCCGCTTCACTTGGTGAATGGGTTAAATACAGAGAAAGAATTTCACACTGTTCACACTGTGTGTTGTGCTGTGGGGTGCTCATGTGTGACAAATGCACACTTTACACTTAAACTCAGACAAAGCTGCTCCAGGTGTACTCCAGAACCTGGTTCCTGCATGAGGAGTAAACCTGGTCTTAAACTGCACTAAACTGTACCGTCAGCACTGTTTCACAACTTTAAAAACTCTTCTGCAGTGTGTTTGGGATCCACTGGAACAGATGAAAAACCTGGCCTGGATTCTCAGTTTACACACAGCTTACACTGGCAACAGTTCACACACAGACTGACCTTTCTCTTCACGATGTATTCCTCAAAATACTCTGCCTGGTTGGAGATCCAGAACATGGTGACTGGGAAGGACAGATAGAGCATCATCTGAGAGGAGAAGAGAAAGAGGAGAAGATCCAGAGAAACACAGCAGGCTAGCAGGTTAGCATCTCACCTCAGACCTCAACCTTAGCATCATCTTCTGGTTTAGTACCCTAGCTGTGGTTTTTAGAACAGTTTTGGGTTTTTTTCCCAGCGTTAAACAGAAGCACTTGATCACTAAAAGGCAAAGAGAAAACTGTCTCACCCGGAATATTTCTATTTTAACCCCCATGTCTCCTCCACTCCAACCCGGACTCCGAGTGTCTGATCCGGCTGCAGTGACGCTTAGACAAATTAAAAGTCCGGAGTTTTACCCATAAATGAAAAACGACTGATTATACAAAAAAAAAAAAAGAAAAGAAAATGATGTATATATCATGTGAGTACAACTCCAGACTTTTAATTTATTTATAATCTCTCTCTCTCTCTCTCTCTCTCTCTCTCTATATATATATATATATATATATATATATATATGTAGAGAGAGAGAGAGACATATATACACACACACACATACATATATATATATAGAGAGAGAGAGGGAGAGAAAGAGAGAGATAGATAGATAGATACAGATATATAGATATAGATATATAGATGGATAGATAGATAGATAAATAGATAGATACATACATAGATACATAGCTCCTTGTATCTTTAGGCACTTTGCAGCCTGTCACAGTAAAACATTTGTTCCCATTTCTTTAATTTAATCTAGTCAATATGCCAGAGATAAGACAGTCAAACCGGAATAAAAAAGTGTTTTTGCACCAACAAGGTGATTCAAAGCAACATATAAAGCAACAAGGCAAGGCTCAAGACTGTTGCACACTACTGTATATATAATATAATATAATATGATATAATATAATATAATATCATGTAATGTTACACTAATTCATCATATTTATATTTAAATATATTAATTAATAATTATGAATGTATTTAGTTTACACAATAACTTTTACGGCTTCTAAAGAGCGGGTCAGTGTGTTTCCCAAGCCTCATAGACCAGGACTCTACTTCTCAACTTTTATTCCTTATTCAGACTGTACAACGTCAAGCACGGTTATCGTATTTTTAAAAAAGTGTCACGTATGATTATATTTAGTTGAAAAGACTTTTTTTTGCAGATTTTTATTTTTGAAATACATTGCCGAAAACGTCTGGAAAGTCACACAGTGCGCTGGTGGGGTCTTACATCAGAATCCATTCGAAACCTGGAGCTTCAAAATCCTGAATAGGAAATAAAAACTATTCATTAAAGCGTTAAATAACAAAAAAACAGGTGACGAGGTTTGAGGAAATCACTGATAAAAAATTAATTGTCAAATTAGGCTTGTTTTTTTTCCAGATTTTTATACAAATGCAGTGAAATTAAAGAGAAATTCCACCAGTTTTCCAGAAGTCCCACAGGATCCAGTGGTTTGACAGTGGAGGCGGAGAGGGGCCGTGGGCTCATGAGGGACTCAGAACTCATACACATCAGAACTAAAACTAAAATTATTCTTTCATCTCAAATTTCTAATAACACTCTCTGTATGCACACTTACAATGCAGGGATGGGAAATAAGTTTTCAGACACGTTTGCTTTTGTGCTTTTATATATTTCTAGTACTCATATCCATTTAAAATTTACACACCTTTACTAAAGTCTTTTGACTTTGTAATTGTAAATATGAACAAAAAATATGTATTTAAAATCATAAAAAACAAATAAAACATTATTACTTTATATTGCAAAGTTGCTGTTGCCAGTAACATTTAGGAGGCACCTGAAAGTAAGAAGTAATAAGTCTTGGCTTATTTTGGCTGTATTACCTTCTGTTTCTTTGCCAGTGAGATTATATTCTCCTCCAATATCTCTCGGCACCTCATTATTTATTTTTACCTTTCGATGACATGTAACACCCAAGTATTGTTTGCGGAGATCCCCATATCATGATGCTCCCACCTCCATACTTCATTATGCGTACAGTGGGAGGATATACACAAATCCTTCTTTCTCCAAGCATGACAAGATGAATTACTCCCAGAGATCCGTTTGACCTAAAACCTGTTTTTATCAAAGGAGTTTTGAGTGTCATGCATGAACAGAGACAATTATGGTGCAGTTTTTTCTGTTACTGTCAGTCCGGCTTCTTTAAGGTTGTCCCACAACTCTGCTCAAAAGGACTGCTGGCTTCTCTCTTACCTTCCTTATCACCAGGTCTGAGAGAAATATTGCATGGTGCTCCTGCCCTGGGACAATTTATTACAGTTTCATCTTTCCAACAGCTCCGACTAGAGGGCTCTTATTTACATCATTTTCAGTGATGTTTCACCTCATCCCATCACCCGTTAATTTTTTGACTTTGCTTCTTGCAGCGTTAGAATGTTTACGCCCATAAAAAGGGAAGAAAAGCAACCCAGGTGCAGTGGTAACAAAATGTTTTATGTTTTCATCTTAAATGAATTAAAGCAAGTTAATCCAATATGAAAGCTCCCCACCTAATGTTTTGTGACTTACGGAGGCATGTACGACTTTCTCACTGAACCAAGTTTACCTTTTATATTTTTCTTTTAATAAGAAAATGCAAGTCCAGTCAGTCAACCACCATCTAAATGGCCCATTAAGCAACAAAGGGGAATGTAAAACAGGCAAGCGACGACACATTCTCACATTCAGTCATAACGTCTTTCTAGTGAAAATATTTAGTGATCACAAAGGAAATGGACAAAGACATTTTTTCTTTCCTTTTAATTTTCTATAAAAGAGATGAGTTTATATCATGATCATAACAGACTGAATCATTGACCTCGATAGCTCACTCACATACCAAACAGTAATCGAGGAAAATGTTTAACACAAAACCAAAACAAAAAAGAAAAAAAAAAAAAAGGAAAAAAGAGAGAGAGAGAAAAAAATAAAAATAAAAATAAAATACCTGAATAAAGCAAACTCTCTGCTGAGCTGCAGGTCAGCACATTCTCTGGAGAATTCATATCTATGGCACATAATGTCCAACTGTTACCAAAAGAAAACAAAAGAATACATTTAAAGGCTTGAAGGAATGAAGTGTTTCTTCTTTAACCTTTTACAAACCCAATTAACAAAAAAATTATATATATTTATATATGTGGACTTCATTGAGGGAAAAAAACAAAACAAAACAAAACAAAAACAAAAAAGTGTTAGCAAAGCAACTCATTCGTGCGAAGTGTTTACGGAAGCTCCCAGGAGAAGCGCACTTCTCTGCGCCACATACTGAAGACCATACCGACACATACATACACACATCCGACAATCCGTACACACAGAATGATGAGTATGTGGCTGCTCTGACATGTCCTCTTAAAACAGGTTCGAGAAAATGAAGAAAACTTAACTGCCTGGTGGATAGTTAAGAAGTCCAGCTAAAACTAGATTTAAACCTGAATATTGTAAATGGGTAGAATATAAAATGTTGACTTTCCTTTTTTTTTTTGTTTTTTTTCCTCTTTTTTTTTTTTTGTTTCCGCGCTTTTTACACAAGCTCTTCCCTACACCCCCCGGGTTCTCCCTCCCAAAACTTTCGCTCCCTCCCTTGCCCTCCCTAGAACGTAATATATGCCAACTAGAATCGCAATACAATACAGGCACTGGAGAAAACACCATAGGAGAAAACTCAGAGGAGTCCCGCAAAGGTCTCGAACTGTGCCCACACCCACCCTAGCCCACCCTCGCCCCCTCCCTTTGCTGACTCAAATAACATAATTAGAACTCACATCCACTATAATTGAACAAGAACAATGATATAAAATCAGAACTGTTTGATTTTTTTTCTGTTTTCCGTTTCAAATCTTAATGTAATCGTTATATCTAGAACAGCATACAGTCCCCTCTGATTGGTTGTCGAAATGTGAAAGTAAAACAGGAGCCATGCAAAATTTAAAAAAAAAAAAAAAAAAAAAAAAAAAAAAAAAAAAAAAGAGGTGCTCTCTAGCTCCATCCTCTCCGCGGTGATCCCAAACCGGCTGGACGCTCGGCCGGTGCTTATGTTACATCTAGGATGCAGTAGCGTGAACTGGTTATGGACAATATGTCTCATGACCTTCTTTCTATATGTATAATACACAGAAAGCAGTTACTGTATGATTTCAAATTAACTGAAGGAGACTGAGAGGGAAGACCCAACCCCCCCCCCCCCCCCCCCACGGTACGATTCGGCATTAACTTTAAATGAAATGGATGAAGAATTAAAAGTATACCTTAAACAATTCTGTCTTCAATAACCAAACGTTGGAATAATGCATATATTAGGTTTATCTACTACAAGGCTACCTAAACTTTCCTGTCTGGTGGGGAGAACAAGAAAATAGATTTATATATTAAGAAAGACACGTTAAATGAAGCATTGCAGGTCTAGGACTTCAGCATAATAGGAAATGGTTGTTTGGCATAGACATCAGAGGGGGGTTAAGTGTGGATAAGAGGGTTAAAAAACAAAAAAACAAAAAACAAAACCAAAAGAAAAAAGAAAACTAACAGTAATCATTAAGAAAATACCTTTTTACAGTAGATCCTACATCATGAAAAATGTGATAACACTTCCGCCGTTTTGTTCATATCCCTCGGTCAGTGAATATCATGTACTGTGATGTTTGAGTGTACAGGTCAGAGGCGTAAGGCAAGGTGTACCCCCACTCCTGAGATATGACACGCAACTTATGATCTCGAGTTGGGTCACAACCGATCTTATTCTGTCGCTTGCTTGCATTCTTACAAAAAGAAAAGAAAAAAAAGGAAAAAAGGAAAAAACCGAAAAAAAACCCCAAAAACAAAACAAAACAAAAAACGAAAAAAAAAAAAAAACCAACAACAATACCCCTCAGACATCTGGCAGTTGATGAACGCCGTACTACGGGTAATCAGTACATTTAAACTGTTGTCACTTAGATATTCCTCAACTAATCAAGTCCATCCATTTGCTCCCATTGATTCAAACTAGTGCCCCATGAGAAGTCCTCTCCCTCCTGCTACCGTTACAGGTTTAAATCCAGGAGAAATGCCAGAGAGGCAATGATGTCCCAGCTTGAGGGTCCCTCTTTTTTTTCCAAGGGCAAAAGGAGAGCTATGGGCTTCCTTTCAAGGCCTCAGCTTGCCCAGTGCCATCTCTGAATCTTCAGTGTTTCTCATGGTCAGTTGGGGTCTTTTTTTCCCTTGCTGCTTCACCAGTCCATTTTCTCTATGCAGAGGAAAATCCATTACACTTTGCAGTCTCTTGCCTCTTCGTGCATTTCAAAACAAGTTCTCCTCGAAAATAGCCATCAAATCACTTTGGAAATTCATGTCAATGGTAGCTGCCATCTATTGGAAAAAAGAAGAAAACATCAGAGATGTTAAATGAAGAGATTAATGCTTAGATAAAATACATTCTAAAGTTTTTTTCAGAAGTATTCAGACAAACATCCATCTCCCCATAAGCCTCAGAAGGATACAAGAATCTTCCTTTATAACACTCTGCCATGATGTTTGAAAGCCAGTCTTCTGCTGTGATGATAATCAAATATGAGATAAGGAAACCAACAAGTTAGAACTCACCGCCTCTCTCCTCCGCCTCTCCTGCTCCCGGCGACGTGCCATCTCTCTCTGCTGATCGAGTGCGCTCTGGCTGGAGGCTGGGGACTGGGCGGGGGCCTGCGAGGGCTGTGGTGCTGACGGAGGCTGGGCCTGTGGGTTGGGGGCTTGTGTTGGGGCCTGGTGCTGCTGCTGCTGAGGGGCCTGTGGGTGCTCAGAGCGTCTGCGTGGCTCCTCGTGCCTTCGCACTGGCTCCATCGATTCTTCCTCGTCGCGACCACTTGGGAGAGCAACAGAAACAGTCATCGTGTGTAACGGCTTCTCTTAATGTGACCATTATTACACTGAACAAACCAGGATGTTTATAAGTCACATTAGAAGTAAGTCGCACATCACAAACATGTTAATTTGCAGTGTAAATAGGTGACTACACATCACGATTCAATTAAATTTAATGAGTTAATTAAGTTTAATATGAGTCAGAGAAACCTCCTAAATTGATGCTGTTAAATCAAAGATTTGAATCTTAATGTCTCATATCTGGGGTTCCAAACCTTCTGCAACCTGCATCCCACAGAACTGACCACAAAAGTTTATGCAGCCCATGGGAAGATTTAACGGACCCAATAAATTAAAACGCAAACAAATAGCACTCGTAAACGTAGCCCATCAAATTTAGCTTGAACATAAAATCATGAAACCAACAGAACGCAGAAACAAACAGATAAATGGCTTCTGTATGTAGCTCTTTTACTTTGATGGATATCATATGAAATGAATATACCGAGCTAGCTATGTCAGGCATGGATTCTGCCTGACCATTCATGGCGCTACATTTAATTATGTTTCATTTTTGCAGATAATAACCACAACAACATTTGTCACGTGAAAAATGAAATATTATGTAGCAGTACCACCAAGGCTCACTGCGAGGTTGTGGCACTGTCCTAAAGGAGGTAACGTTAAGTGGACACTTGGAGGCCCCCCCCCCCCCCCCAGTGTATTTACTAAATGCTTGTCTGTAGGTCTCACCGTTGTTTCTCCTGCTCTCTGCGCTGTCGGTCCTTTTCAGCCTGCTCTGCCTGGGCCTTCAGTGCTTTCTCCCTTTCCTCCTTCTCCCGGGCGGCACGGCGGAACTGCTCAAAGCTGTCGCTGCTGGACTTCACCGCGGATGAGGGCGTGGAGGTGGACTTCTGAGCTAGGCTCGCCCATGAGCCCATGTTCTTAAGCTTCACATCCTAATGAGGGAAAAGACAAAAAAAATCTCAGATGAAAATACAATTCATATAAAGGTCACACATTATAGACCACATATGAAAATGAAATCACTTCTTAACTTAATATATGAACTATCAATATCTGAATATATTTCCTGCTTATATAAAATAATTCTGAATATATGAAATTGTCAAGGATTTCCCTTCCACCCACCTGTACCTTTTTAGGGGCCACAGGTGTTTTGGGCTCCTGTTTGAATTTGTCCTTTTCCTGCATGGAGGGGGGTGGGCCGCTCTGGTCTGAGGAGCGGATGACAGGGCGCGAACTCTCCAGTGGCTTCATATCTGACACTGTGACATGGAGACATGGTCAACTGCATGACATACAGTGTACTTCCCAACATCAGTTTCAGATTTCTTCTAATTATGTCTTCTAACATTGAACAGTCGCTGATGGAACAGGCAGAAAAACCTAGCCTCAACAAAGAGCACTCACTCTGTTGGCTGTGAGGTGGTACGTGAGGCTTGCTCTCAGGCTGCTTGTGTGGTTCCAGTCGCATGGCCGGGCTGAAGGACCCACTGCGCATCACAGGCGAGGGAGACTGCTTCTCCTCCTTGAGGGCTCCAAGGGTCAAGGGCCCCCGCTGCTGTGGCTCCTGTAGGAAGATGGGTCAATACCAGAGAGACAACAGCAGTGCAATAAAGGGGAATTTTAACCACGGGTTAAGTGAAGAGCACAGAACTTACTTTTTTGGGCTGCAGGTTATGAGGTGGTGACTGATGGACTACAGGAGGATACTGGGAGATTTGAGGGGAATGCATCAAAAGAGGAGAGGGGTTCTCTCTCAAGTGCCCTGTGGGAACAGAGGAATAAGGACATTAACATGACATAACTGGGAATTTGATTAAACTTTGTCATTGTACCATAACAGTTTACTAAACAGTCTCATTTTTCTCACTGGTGGAAAACACATGGCACACCCTTGTGCTGGGCAATAGTAATTCAGTATTGCATTATGTTCTAGGGCTGCTGCTAACAATTAAGAATAAGTATACAAGTATTAGTTTAAAGAAATAAAGAAAATAAATCCCCACAAGAACGTTTATTACATGGCATTATGGCACCATAAAAAAAAGCACTCTTTCGGCTCTGGAGTGAACTGTATGGGGTTTAAAAATACATCCAGCAGCTCTTTAGCTGTAACTCACTCATTCTATTAAAAGTGATTTGTTTACAACTTGTGGGGATTCCTTTGTGGTTTGCTCTAGCATTATCTATGTTAAAATCAAGTGAAACTGAGGAGTTCAGCGACAGGAGTTGAGAATTGGAGAAGATGCCAGAAAATCTGTAGTCATGCATCACTACTACACAGATAATTCAGCCCTTCATATTTTTGCGACACACCATGTGTGCAGGCTTTCATTCACTCAGCCATTCTGTTCCAGTTAAAACTCATAATCTGCTACAATAAAACCACTGACAGGTGAAGTGAATAACAATTATTTCGTTTCAGTGACACCCGTCAAGGGGTGGGATACATTAGGTAGTAAGTGAACAGTCAGTTCTTGAAGGTAAGGTGTTGCAAGCAGGCAAAATGGGCGAGCGTAAGGACCTGAACGTGACAACAGTGGCAGGTGGGTTTAATGTTACAGCTGACTGGTGTATTAAGACAAGATATTGCTGATGTGGGAAAAGTCCTTCCCAAACACGAACAGCTTATACTCCGAATCTTCTTCTGACACCCACCCCAGAACCCCAAGGTTGAGGATCACTGGTCTGTCACTGCTAGCTGTTGAGTGTTTACAAGTTCTAATTTATTTATCTTGCTTCTGGAACAAAATTGAGTATCTAACAGATTTTTGATTCCAGCTGAAGCTCTAGTACTCACAGATACTCAAGTACTTATTTCAGGTACCAATATCTGAATGCTGAGAGGGGAAAAAAAAAAAAAACCTCAAAATGCCACCTCACATGATTATAAAGCATAACAGTGCTAGTGCTAGAAATTAAAGTTTAATATGTGCTTGTTTTTCAATTAAGTATGCATTTTTTTACTTTGTTACTACATTCTAACATATTATTCATTTACGCTACAGCAAGCAAAACAAAAACTCCAAAAACAATGTTTTAAGCGGTCCATTCAGTGCCAGTACCACATCACTTGTCATGCTGAAATGGAGAAAGGTGCCGCAAATATGAATCAACAGAAATGAGAAACAAAACACATCATTACCAGTGCAGTGTATCTTTCCAAACACTAGTCCACAACACAAAAAAGTGCAAGACAGAACAGTGTGGACCTAAATCAAAGTGCAGAACAGTGCCATAGAGTGTAATACTAGACAGATCATTATTACCCGTGCTGTATGGATCAGGCTTGTGTTGACGTGGAGAAGGATGTTGCTGCTGCTGTTGCTGCTGCTGTTGCTGCTGCTGAATGATCTGCTGCTGTGCTTTAGTGGGGGTCATTGACACTTTGTGTTGGGCGGGCTGCGTTGGCGTGGTCTGCACAGGGCCTTGTGAGTAAGCAAGCTGCTGCTGTTGCTGCTGCTGGGTCTGTGTCTGTGGTGCATGCTGCATGTGTCTGGGTTGATGCTGGGCCATCTGGGGTGAGGGCTGGTGCGATGGTGCAGGCTGAGGCTGAGTCTGGACAGGCAGCTGGGGTGCAGCAAGTGAAGTCTGCGGGCCCAGCTGTGATTGAACCTGCACCGTCTGCAGGAGAGAAGCCTGGCTGGGCTGCTGCTGCTGCTGACGGCCCTGCAGGGACTGCATGAGTGGACCCTGCTGCTGCTGTTGCTGCTGCTGACGGCCCTGCAGGTGCTGAAGGTAAAGGACCTGGCTGAGAGGCAAAGAGGGGACGGGCTCCTCGTCGTCCTCCAGAAGCATCTGTGGTGGTTGTGAGGATAGCAGGCCCTGGGGGGTGAGCGTAGGAGGGGAGAGGGGCCTCTGGCGGATAGGCTGTGGCGGGTGCAAGAGATGCGGAGGGAGGTGGTGCTGTGGCTGCGGGGGTTGCTGCGACGGCAGTTGTAGGGGCTGCTGGGGCGGGTGCTGCTGCGACGGTGGCTGGGGCGGCGGCGGCGGCTGCGGAGGTTTGGGAGGTAGTGGTGCAGCCCGGTTACTGGGTCGTGAGGGCTGCTGAGGCATAGCATTGTGCAGTGCTGCAGGCCCAGGGGAGAACAAAGAGAGATGAAATGAATATGTGGAAAAGAAATCCAATGCAGATTGTGTTTATTTCTGATCTCAGTCACAGAGTAGAGCTGCACTTTAGGATTTCCATAATAGATCTGATTCAATACATAGATAAGTAACAAGCCTTACACAAGCTGAATCAGATGGGTTATTGTGATAAAGTGGAGAGGAGAACACCCACACACACACCCACACACACACCCACACACACACCCACCCACACCCACCCACACCCACCCACACCCACCCACACACACCCACACACACCCACACACACCCACACAC
>JBBPCZ010000148.1:2821864-2845618 GCA_037974445.1 Brycinus macrolepidotus | reverse complement strand
CACCCACCCACACCCACACACACACACCCACACACACCCACACACACCCACACACCCACACACACCCACACACACCCACACACACCCACACACACCCACACACACCCCCACACACACCCACACACACCCACACCCACACCCACACCCACACCCACACCCACACCCACACCCACACCCACACCCACACACACCCACTATACGATGCTGAACAGAGACTGAGGAAAAATAATGTAGATGAATGCAAATGTAGGTGAAAACTGCTTTCAGTTCTTAATAGGACCAGCTTGACAGTTAATTTAAGAAACTGGAAGCTTTAACTTACCGGGGGATGGAAGGATGGGGTGCTGGTTCAAAAATGAGTGCGTCTCAGGTGAGCCAGGGCCACCTGCCGGGTGAGCATTGAGGTGGGGCGGAGCGGGAGAAGACGAGTCATTGGTGTGGTGGGACAGGTGCATGAGGGGCTGGCCAAAGTGAGAGAGAGAGTCAAAAGTGTTCTCCAGGAGCTGTGAGGACTCCAGCGCTGTGACAGGGGGAGCCATGTATGTAGCAGGAGATGGATGCTGCGGCTGTTGTTTAAGCTGGGCTGTAGGCTGAAGTACAGGGGCCTGGGGCTGAAGGGGAACCTGGGGCTGGGGCATGCCTGGAGCCATCACCTGAAGGTGGGGTTTCTTTCCCTCCTTTGTGGAGTGACCCCTCTTTTTTGGTTTGGAAGCCATTCCTGAGTTAGTGGGGGAAAAATGTTGAGTCAAATACACAAATACCATAGCAAGTCACTAAATAAAAAAGGTAGGCGGTATGTGGTATATGATGATTATGTGACCGCTGTATTTTCATTTACCTGACTCAGAGTCTTCACTATCTGATGTGCTAGACTCACTACTGCTGCCCGAGTCGGAGGACGAGCCTTTCGTCTTAGCAGCACTCATGGCCTCCATGGTCTTCTCTGCAACTGAACAACAGAGAGCATTAACAACCACAATGTATGTTTGGGTAAATCTTGATTTCCTTACTTGTTATATAAGTCTCAAAGAACATAGTGTTGTAGCTATTATTTCTAGCAGAGGTAGTAAATGTTGTGACAGCATTGTTCCCAAACAGTGAAGATGTAAATAACGCATGCAAACACATTAAAAATAATTACTGATGTAACCGTTGGTTCCTGCATTTAGATTTTGTATGTAATTCTCCAGTGTACTATTACAGCCAGTCACACCCTCAAACAGTAAGAGAACAGAGACGAACACTCCTCACCCGGAGGCTTCTTCTTCTTGCGGAGGCAAGATGAGACATATCTCTGCAGTTCCCGCAGCGTGGAAGGCTTCAGGGTCTCAAAGTCAATCTCGATCTCATCTGGGTTAGAGTTTTTAAGCGAAGGCTCTCGAGACTGAATGATGTGAACCACCCGGCCCAGCTTGTCTCCAGGTAGCTTGTTGATATCCAGACTCAACTGCCTCTTTTCCTCGTAGGACATGGGCTTGCTTTTCTCCACTGGTGCCAGGCCTGCTGGTCCTGCACCTCCTCCCAGACCCATATCGTCCACAGAGTCCAGGCCCGTAACGGGCTGCAAGTTGGGTGGCATGGTTAACTGCGGTGGCATGGAGCGGTTGTTCTTCAAGCTCTCCTTCTTGCTGTTGGACAAAAGCAGATAAACAAAACGTATCTACCAATTCCTAATCTCAGTACATGGCTTTCTCTTAATCGATTAATGCAATTTCTAGTAAAATCTAGTAATTTCCAATCAGTCACTGATCAATAGAGGAACAGATCTACATATTTTAGGTGCTACTTAATCACAAAATAATTTTGTAAGTTAGATCTCTCTCTGGCTTACTTGGGCTTCTTGGACTTCTTGGGCAGAGGGTCTTTGTTGTTCTTGCTTTTCTTCTGTGGCTGGAGAGCAGGAGGAGGTTCAAGGATTTCTTCCAGCCCAGGCATGGCTCCTTTCTTTTTATGCTTATCCTTCTTCTTCTCCTTCTTCTCTTTCTCCTTTTTCTTTGGTTTGCTGGCCTGTGGCTGTGACAGGGCCGCCAGCTGCTCATGAACTGCTTTAAGCTACAAAACAAAAATTCAACAGTTCGATCAGCATGATTAATTAAATCATGAAACCTTAATTTCAACACTATATCATTTGTTATACACTTAGTACAGTTTCAGAAATATTTTAAAAAGTAAATTAAAGAAAATGTAACTTTATATTGTTTGATTTAGCCATACACTGTACAACGCATGTTCCCTCACCTGTTCCTTCAGTTCAGCCAGCCTCTGAGCCCGCTCTTCTTCTGAATCGTCTGTGGACGACTCAGACTCTGAGGAGGAGTCACTGGAGCTGTCAGAAGATGAAGCAGCACCTATGGGCGGTTGGGTCTTCACAGGGGCAGCAGGATGCAGCACAGGGGCAGGAGCTGGGGTGAAGGTCTCCTCAGGCTCATCTGGCATTTTAGCAAAACGCATCTCAAACACATCCTGGTTTAAAAAACAAACAAACAAAAAAAATCCCAGAAGGTTTTCAGTGACAGAAAGAAATGCACCCATTGTTAGTCTGTGTTATAATTACTGGGAATGCAGCCATTTACCTGCAGCTTGCGTGCCATGGCCACCACCTCATGATCTGGTGGATTGTACTTGTAGCAGTTGGAGAACATTAACCTCACATCTGCAGCAAACTCCTGCGCATCTCTGTACTGTTTGTTGTCCAGCCTCTCCTACAAAAAAACCCCACAAAAAACCATAAAGTGAACCTCAATACGTTGACAACAATAAGCAAGTTTGTCCATCAGTTAATATTTTGGGGTATTTGTCAATAATTAGCACTGCACTGATGCTGTGACCAGCAAGGTAAACAAAAAATCAAAGAGATAAAGTCTCTCATAGACGAAAACCTAAAAATTTGAGCATCTTTGGGTGAAAGGTGTTTTGAGTTACTGTCAGGTAATTCTCAGTTAACCCTTGCGTTCCTTCCAAATACATTAATTAAGCACTTTCTCAAGTAAGATTAGGAAAGATAAAATCATTCCTGAAACCATTTAAAAAAAAAACTAAGCCCCCTTGCTGCACAAGCCTGAAACTGCCTTCTTACCTTGATGGTGGTGAGGTCCATGGGGTGCTTGATGATGTCATGGTAGTCATGCAGTCCCAAACTCTCCACATCCACTGGTTTGTAGAAAGGCCATGCATACGCAGCATGCTTTTTAGCAAACATTTCCTTCACAATGCCCAAACAGTAGCGCAGCTGCTCTTGCTGTTTGGGGCTATGGGCACCGACAGGGACTCCCAAGACCACATGGTGCTGAGAGTCTGGCGCCTCTTTCTTGGGGAGTTTAGGTGGTCGGGTGTTCTCTCGCCGTGGCAGAGTCTTCCCCGACTTGGACTCAGCGGGAGAGGATTCACTCAGCTGGTCGTTGGCTGTGGGCGTCGTGGTGTCTGCTTTCCTCTTCTGGCTCTTTCTCTGTAAAGGAGATATGGGAAAGATTTGTTTTTATGGCAAAATCACAGCACAGTATGCTTTCCTGAGTAAATCATGCATTATTTGTAGTCTTTACTCATTTATTTATTTACCAAGGACTTTCCTTTGACCAACTACAGAACCTCAGAAATGTCATATTTTGTATCATTAAAAAGTGCTATATTTGTCCCATATTGCCAACTTCATCCATATATTTATGAAACAACGAAACAAAACCTCAAATAAAGCTAGCAATAGTTAATTTTATTCTGTTTTAGTCCCATTTTGTCATGACTCACTTTAGGCATAACGTTCTGAAGAACTGGAGCAGTGTTCTGTTGAATGGGCATGGGTGGCAGGGCAGTCTGGGCTGGGGGAGGAGGCACCGACGTCATGATAGGGCCTTGGGGATTGCAGTCTGAAGGTGCCAGTGAAAAGGGAGGGCCCAGAGGCGGCGCATGGGTAGGAATTGTAGGGGGTACTCGAGGGGGTAGAACTGGCATGGCCGGTTGCGGGGGCAGAAAGGGAGGGCCCTGGACTGGGGCCCTAGTCTGTGGCCCTGGTCCGAGATTAGAAAGGCCACGTGTTTGAGGAGTCGTGGACGGAGAATCCATAGCAGGGCCAGGCTTCAAGTTAAGCCCTAGTATGAGAGTGAGAGAGAGTGAGAATACTGGAAATTACACTAAGCAAAATAATCTCATTTGTTTTTTTTGTTTTTTAAAGTGAACTGAGCTTCTGTTAATAGTTGTCATTTTCATCCACCACACTGAGATGTGGATACCTGCATCGCTCTTTCTGCCCCGGCCACGACCTTTGGGAGCCATGACGGTGATCTCAGTCTCCTCCTGGGGCATTTCTGAAATCTTCTGGAGGAACAGTTTCTCCAGTGCCTCAGCCATTAAGACTATGTCATCCCCAGCCTGTAGGGGGCAATATACACCATTAACAATCACACACACATCCACATTCATTAGACTTGGCCTACATCAGAAAGCCTCTACCAAACAATTGTAACTGAACAGGCTGACAGTGGGTTATTTATGGAGAGCAGGACACCAGTACCTTATTGTAGATGTAGCAGTTGGTAAACATGGTGTTGAAGTCTTGAATACATTCTTGGGCGTTCCAATAGTAACTGTTCTCTAGCCGTTTCTTGATTGTTCCCATGTCCATTGGATTTTTAATTATCTTGTAATAGTCCTAATACAGAAGAAGTCACACAAGATTCAGTCACCAAAAACACACCTCAACATTTTGAAGTCAAAAGCAGGTAATTGTTGGCAGGGAATGTCGGACTCTTACATAATTTTCTCTCAACCACACACCAACACACTCATTTTAAATTGCGAAACAAACATTTTCTGCAGCTTTGGTAAGGTCACAAAAGTCAGTACACTCACAGGCAGGTTAAGCTTGACGGCATCTACAGGAGCATGGAAAGGCCATGAGAAGTTGTGCTTCCACAGGGTCTTTAGCACCGCCTTCAGCAGGTACTGCAGCTGGTTGGTCTGGCGCTTCGGCCGGGAAAGATTGGTTATCTCTGGAGGGGAGGGATTCAAGATCGAAGGGGCCTGGGACGAGGGCTGCCCCTGACTGCTGCTGCTCCCCGACATCTGCGCTGTGTCCAGGCCGTCCCCCATGCTGGCAGGGTGTTGTGCGGGCACAGGGGCAGGAGTAGACGCCGCGGGACACCACTCGTTCAGTTTCGAGCCGGGCGCGGGCTCCACAGAGAGAGCACCGCTGATTCCATTGCACTCCTCACTAGGATCTCTATGGTGGTACAAGATGGGTCATGATAAGAGAACTGCTGCCATCTGGATCAAACCCTATTATGATCATCATAATCATTATCATAGTCATAATCCAGCTCATCACTCTCTTAACCACTCCTAACCTGACAGCTATTCCCAACCCACAGCCTCTCCACCGCTCGCTCTAAATTTCATTCAAATCCAGTGTTAAAGGAATTTTTTTTAACCTCATCTTAACCCATTGCGACTGTATCATAAGCCCTTTCTCACTCAGAATCCAGGACATTCTTGGTATATTTTCACCAGGAATATTCAGGCTTTGCAGCCCATAACCTGTATTTTACTAGGAAGCATGTATTTGTACACAGCATTAGCATCACAAAAATTACGGGAATTGAGCATGCTGATCGCTAATATTTTCCATATACATATCTTCCAATGCTGATACCGATGCAGAAACAAATATTAATCAAACATAGAACTTGAAACTAAATCTACCAGGATTAGCATCACACAGGAACAGAATACTTTCGGTGGGATTACAAATGCAAATTTGGTAACATGCACACTTGAGGGATGTTCACCCAGGTTTTTTTCTGTAGTTTAAGTCAAGTCAAGTAGGTTTTTATTGTCATTTCAACCATACACACACAGCATACAGTGAAATGAGATACCGTGCCTCCAGGACCATGGTGGTGCAACACAGAGCGGAACAGAACAGAGCAGCATCACAATTGCGGACAGCAAGAAATCGCAGATGAGGGGAAAAAAACATGTTTAACAGCTGAACATTTTGTCTATGTGAAATCACACTAAATTCCATGATTTTAAGTGACAGAATATTTTTCCCCAGATCAAACAGCTGGAAAAATTATGAAATTACTCAAACGCGGTTCCAACCTTGAGCAGCAATGGACAGGTCAGATCTGAAGGATGAAGCATTGTCACTGACCATTTTTTTTTTTTTTTTTTTCTTTCCACCAACAATTTTTAATGAGATGAAGATCTGGACTCATTCAGTTGATATGCCTTTCCTGAAGAAAAACCTTTACTTTTTGCTCTGGGGTGACATGTGTCATCATTCAAAAAAAAAAAAAAAAAAAAAAAAGACGTCATGAACAAACCTATTCACTATCGATGGAATGTGTCCAGAATTACAGTGTATACATGTGCACTGTTGAGGTCATTTCCCCTGTTCCTGTACCTGAAATGCGACCCAAGATCATCAATGAGTGGGAAAATGTACGTGTTTTGTTCAGTCTGTCATCATTATACATAATAGAACGGCGCCAGAGAAAAGCTGCTGATTCATGATTCATCACTGAATCATTTTCATTTCCAGTCATCCACACTCCATGATTGTTTCTCTTTAGCCCACTATAACCTTGTTTTCTTTTGTTTAGGTGCAACTGCTGGTTCTCCTTTCAGTTTCGTTTTTTCCTTCATTTTGAGTGATTCCATAATTTCCCTACTAGATCTGAAAAAAAATACATCATTAATTTAAATGATTTAACAGAGTTTGTTTGAGGTGTGCTTCATGAAGCCAGAATGTTCAGCTAATCAACAAAAATTGTTTTTTTGCCATCTCTGTGATTTATTTATTAGGAAGTAAAAAAGCTGGGTGAATATCCTCCAAGTGGGGGATGTTCACCCAGCTTTTTTTTTTTTTTTTTTACACTTTACGGCAAAGAAATCGCAGACGAGAAAAAAAAAAAAAAGTTTAACAGCTGAAATGTTTGGCTATGTGAAACCACATTAAATCACATAATTTTAAGTGACTGAATATTTCCCCCCCCAGATCAAATAGATGGAAAAAATTTGGAATCACTCAAACTTGCTTCCAACCTTAAACAGCGACGGACAGATCAGATCTGAAGGATGAGGCACTGTCACAGACCATTTTATTGGAAAATGGGCTAAATCTACACATCTGTTCAGTGTAGATACTTCGTTTTAAGCAACAATCTGTTGATACCAATGTTATTGTGCATCACTAGTAAAAACAAACATGTCACAAAAAAAGAAACAGCCAAACACACTAAACAGTCACAGAAACA
Source organism: Brycinus macrolepidotus (assembly GCA_037974445.1). Lineage (NCBI taxonomy): Eukaryota > Metazoa > Chordata > Actinopteri > Characiformes > Alestidae > Brycinus > Brycinus macrolepidotus. The sequence continues at coordinate 2,838,368 of JBBPCZ010000148.1, read as the reverse complement.
TTTCCCTTCCTGGATGCTGAATCTATACGTCACTGTAGTTTCCGGGGAACCTGTCGTTTTGGGCAACAAACGTACCGCCGCAATTCAATGGTATTAAACGATACCAAGGTGTTGATCCTGTCATACCAGCCCCAGATTTTGTGAGGCAGGTTGTTGATGAATGCAGAAACATATCAGCTGGCTAGTATTATATGCAGTCACTTTACACTAATGTAGCTGACTAACTGTGGTACCTGTCTTTCCTGAATTTGGCCTCTTTTCTCCAGGTAAAAGGGTTAAAAAAATTGTCTGTAGAGAACATTTTAAGCTGCATAAAGATGATACTGGTAGGAACCTGTGAGAACAAGAAGCCACTGTCAACTTACAACAGTATGTTTGCTTAATTTTCCAAATTCCTTTTTTAGACCGCTGTTTCTGATTCACTCTATGCAGCACACACGCATACTAACATGCCACTACCATGTCAAGGTCACAGGTGGTCCTGGCCACTGATGAATACGGTAAAGGGAACTAGCAAATATGGCTATTTTACACAAGCGCGCACGCGCACAATTTTTCTGATTCGTATTATAACTGTTGAAAAAGTAACACTAAAGCTAACATGGTCCTATTTGTGAGCCTACAAATCAGCGGCTAGGGTTGCGGTCAGAAGCGTCTGACACCAAAGAAACGGCCAGTGCTTGTATGATGTAACTGAGCGATGCGCGCTGGGTACTGTAGTGAGAGAACACTGATTATCGGAAAATGCATGGACATGGCTAGCGTTAAGATAATAAATTACAGTTTTAAGCTGGACCACCCCTTTAAGTTGTCTTTGTTAACACACTTTTGAGAGTAACATCTTCTAAATGCAAGCACACAAACGCATGTTCACCAAGATGCTCCTTGTGAGTGATTCTCTGATGCTTGCTTTAAAGATGTCCCGTTTCTGATGACACTTCAGTGCCAGAGATGTGTGCTTCAGTCTGAGGTAATGAGAGGCTGAGGTAATTGTGCTTGTGGGAGGTATTACTGCAGTCGTTCTCAGGGGAAATCTCATTGATGAGGTCGCTTCACCAAAGACGTCTGGTGAAGGGTATAACGAGTGTATGAACCCTGAAAATGCTGAGTGTATTGGGCTCGTCAATCAACAGCAGATACGTCACAAGCACCAACACTGAATTCGATTTACAACACTGATCCTTATCAGTCAACTGCTTTTTGACTGTCAGGACTAGTCAAAAATACATCTAGAGCGGTTATGACCACCACAAACAAGGTAAAAAATAAACACATCCTCTCTCTGCAGATGCAATCCTGTCACCTCGCAAGGCCTTTCCTGTATGTAATAAAATTAAGTGCAACAAGGTGCAAGTGTGACTCTGTTCTTTGTAAATAAACTTAGACACTTGCTTGTCTAAAGCAGTCATGCACACGCAGACCAAAATAGACAAAATCAGGTCTTACACAGACGAACCAACCACTGGTCATGACTCAGGAGTATGAAACACTAAAAAAAATTCTAAAATTTCCCAAAGTACCAAAGAATCAAGCACAAAACCAATCTGAAGAGGATCTAAATATCCTCACTAGCTGCAAAAAGTATCCGATGATGCAGAAGTGTGACCCGTTTGCTGCAGGCAGCTGCCCATTCCTAAACTGTGACAAGTCTTGGTTGATGGTACCAACAGCAAGCCAGGAAAATATGAGAATTAACAGTCTTAACTATCCAGTAAACTTTACACTGGGAAATAGCCAATAGGGTGTGTTATTGGGAAGAGATTAAATAAACAGAAAAAACAGGATTTGTAGCACCTATAGTCTAACAGGCTACCACTAATTGGAAACTAAACCACCACATTACAACTTCTCACTCATTTCAACATCTGTTCCAGTCTAACCTGTAGATTTTTATTAAAAATGCTGACATGAAGCAGAAGTCTGATGCTGATGGATCAGGATAGATGTCACTTGGGTAATTAGCACGTAATGCCTCAACTGTGGGATGCAGTCATGAGCTGAGGAACTCGGGTCTAAAATTAAAAAGCACAATTAACTGGTTTAACATCATAATTTACCTGACACTCTGTCAGAGTTTTACATGCAACACTCCATTCTGTTTCATGTAGTTTCAAATTAAGCACACTGGCTACTGAATGAGCACCATAATTCAAAAGACTACTTTCAAAACAAACCTCAAGACTCATTCTGTTACATGCAATTGATTAAAACGGATCTGTGTGTTTGGGGAGTGTATTATTACTGGCCACAGTAATGACTGGCACTGGCATAGTGCTTAGTACTGCAGTTATAGCAGTGTGTGGTATAGAGATGTCCCAACCTAGACTTTTTTTTCCTGCTTAAACTGATTCATGTACTTTAATATCGACTATCAGCGGATAAAGTATTTTCATAAATAATGCATTGAAATTAACGGCATAATACTGACTCATGATCCAGTCTGACTATTCTCCTAAATGATTAGGATACCAGTCACTTTAAAACCTAATTCAGAGCTATAAAATCCCTTCATTTTCATCCATTCATAGTGATTTACAAACTGAGCTGATATCTTTTCTTTAAAAACTCCAGCCTACTTTAACTGAAGACCACCTAGAAGTAGGCTCAAAGTACTCAAACTATGCCTAAACCAGCCCCAAAACTACTCACTCTACTACCCCACAAAACGAATTGTATAACAATGTGAGTGTGTGGTATTTCAGGTTGAATTTGTTACAGGATTAGATTAATTTTTCTCCCTCTGATTTTCAATCCAACATTTTCTGCTGATATCAGCCCATAACACAAATCTATTGTTAGACTGGTGCCATCACTAACAGTTCTAAAGTCTTGTTTTCTGAACATGTGGGTTCCACTAACAACGGTGTTTTAAACCAGAAGAACAACAGCATGGCTGGTAAAGCAAAATATTTATGCAACACTTTATTTTTTATCCAGGTGCTACTCACAAGTAGAAAACGAGGTAGTGATGTATTCTGTATATGCTTCCAATGGCCTGCAGCAAAAAATACACTCGAAGCACAAAAACCTAGGATCCCATTTTGCGTGGCCATGTTTTGATGAAAGGTGTCTAGCACACACATCAAGTAAACCGCTCTGAAAATATTACATGTTTTCATTATCCACTGTAAAACAGAATTACAATGTAGGGGGTTCAACATTTAACTTCATCCTAAAACATGCAAGACTGGGCATGTAGGCTAATGGTTACTGTCTCAAAAACTGTTCATACTATCCCAAACTAAGTTCTGCAAGTCCCCAACTTCCCTAAATAAGTATGCATGCACATTTTTCAAGATATGTTCTTTAATTAAACTTATTTATGAAATTATTTTTAGTAGTAGTAGTCGTCATTTTAAATGACACCTCGTACTACACTCAATAGACTGGATTTAACCATCTTCCACACAGCAGGGGAGGGGTTTGGATATGAAAAAAGGCAATATCAGGTATGTGGTCCACTGAAACTGAAAACTCCAAAACCTGGGCTTAAATTTCAGTGCAGGATTGTGGGCAGAGCACATAATTTCATAGATTCTCAGAAATCTAGTATGTAATGTGGGAAACCCCGCTCATATTTATAGTTAAGTCTAATAAAGTTCAGTGAAGTTTTGCAGTGGTGCAAAATGCGGCAAGACTGGCCAGAAGAGCTACATCAGACAGACCAACTTCCGCCCAAGCAACACACTTTCTGTGCTCTCTCTCCCTTTCTCTACAAGGCTACGAGTCCCCTCTGCTGTTACAGCAACTCTCGCTTATACAGACAAGTTTCAATGAAAGATTTGAAAGCATGCAAATCTGGACCGCTGACTGAAACGGAAACCTACGCCATCTGAAGAGGAACTCGATTATTGATATATATATTAAAAAAAAAAAAACCCACCAGTGATGTCAGTGTTAACAACATAAGGCTAATCTTCAGGATCCTCAGAGAGGTAATGGTAACATTACTAAGATGAAGCAGCAGTTTCAGGTTAGACTGGTTTCTGGCTCAAAATATCTGTGACTTACACTCAACAGTAATATAAGCTGGATTTGCGATATGTACAGTGCTGCGCCTTTTGCTACAAAACATCAACTTTAAGCTGCCACTCAGACGGCGTTTCTCACAAAATAGCCTTGAAAAAAATGCATGAAGCAAAGTCAGCAAAGATAATAATGGTTAATGCTACCGTTAAAATATATAATTATGTATGTAATGTATATCTATATATACACGTTACATAACATAATGCCATAATGCAGAGTGAAAAGAATATGGAGTTTTTCAAAGGAGTTTCTCAAAATGTCCTACTTCTCAAAACAGCAAAAAACAAATTAGCTTATTCAAAATCCAGTTAAATTCATGAAAGAGATGGAATGTCCTCCTTTTAAAAAGACATCAAAATATGGAAGCTACCTTAAGAAGAAAGGACTGATAGAAATGCACCGAGATATTGCAAGTAGCTTTGTGGAGGATGTTGACAAGGCTGTGCTTTTTAAAAAGTCTTGTGTTTTCTGGAAGAGTCCTGTAGTTTAACTTGACAAAATATTTGAGAATCTTTTTTGATAGTTGCAGCTCTAGTCACAAGAATATCAGAGGAGGCATTCACCTCCTAGGCAAGATCAAAGATGAGATTGCAGATTGTGAGAGATAACCACTGAAGCAATCCGTCTGTATACCACATGTACCACAGTACATGAGAATATTAACTCCGTCTGCTGTTCAAAGAGCTGTGAGCGGTGTTTGCATGGCTGTTTTTCCAAATATCCATACTGTGAGTCCATCAAATTGAGCTTGTATGATGCATGAGTAAGGAAGTATGGGCTCTCCCAGGTGACATGTCCTGTTTGGCCAAGTTTTCAGAGCAGGCCTAATGCAGATTACACAAGGTCCTCGATCCTTGTTGCTGAGCACTTGGAATTTGGAAAAATTGAACTTCACCAGGAAAATAACAGTGATTTGTTTATGCAGGAGAATTAAAGGAAAATAAATAACCCACAAGCAGCATTCTCACTATTGCCCCAAGGAGAATAACCACAGGATCCACCGACCCATAATCAGTAAGTAACGAACCAATAATACATTTAAAAGAAAATGTTAAAGGTTCATGAACTGAATAGGATGACTATTCAGGCTTTAAGAGCCTACATGCTCCCCAAGTCCCCAGAGAGTCCAGGACGTGGGAGTTTTCAGGGAGTGCCTCCGGGTCAGAAGAGAACTGAGTGTTCCACAGCTTCTCCCCCACCTGCTTACGTGCTAACGTCACACGAGACAAGACGGCACACAAAGACAGGTAAAAACCTTCTGCTCAAGGCAACACACTGGTCCACAAGCTAAAAATACTCCAAATGAAGGAGGAGCACAATCAAATGAAGAGGCTCTGATGCAGAGGGCTCAGTTAAAACACCCACTTGAGTCTCCGAGCTATTCCCTTAGCTTTACACCGTCCAAAATGCACAAAATCTCCTTGCGTCTCTTGTGAAGACACATACAAAACGATTGTTTGGATCTGACTAACCACATTCCTGATGACTAACCTTGTGATGACAGAACCGGTGGGAAGAACTACATGAACATCTATTCCACACCCAGAAGAGCTCTGGCATCGAGCAGGGAAAGGAGGAACTGAGCATTTAACAGCATGACTACCGAGGAAAAAAATGCCACTCTGTCTGCTACAAGAGCGAACTCTCAGGGCCTGCCTGACAACCAGGAAGGAGCTTATAGTAACGGGAAGTCTAGTCAATCAATTATTTTTTATTTTAAAGAACAAAACTTTCGTTTCATTCAAGCAAACTTGCGCAAATGTGTAAAACTAAGGATGTGTCCCACATCCGGGTTAAATATGTTCTATTTTCAGCATTCTCCTCCAGTACAACCCAGTTCAGACACTGGGTATGAGTTCGGTGCCATCTGTAATGACCGGGGTAGAAATTGATACTTAAGCTGGAAAATACACTGTTTCTGAATCAGCAAAAGCTTCCACTCCAGTGTTCCTCAAACCTGCCCCCAACACTTTAGAAACACTGAAAGAAAATTGTCTCTGCCTTCCTTGGCAACTACCTCTACTTGCCCTTCAGCAAGGAAATTGACTGCCTGTTCCCTCAGCTATACTAGAACATGGTGCTTAGGAAGAGTCGTAAAGATGAGGGAGTCATTAAACCCAACGTGTGACAAATTATTTTTTAAAATTCAGGTATTTTCCAAAGTCAAACACAGTAACAACGCACACAGAGCTTTAATAGTGTGTAACTTACAGGTAGATTTCTCAATCTTATTCTCAGAGGCTTAAAAAAAACCTTTGCTGTTGATTTAAAGGGATTCCCCGAAAATGACCTTTTATCCAGAATAAACACTGGAACCAGATATCTGACAGATCACACTGACACGACCTGAGTTTGCTCCACATGCCTAAAAACATGCACACAGCGTAACCTGGAACTGGGGGCCCTTTCTGTGTTCTGCTATCCCTAACTTATGTACATTGAAACCAAATCTATTCCTAAAAAGGAATAAGCCTATCTAAGATGATGATTCACAGACCTAAAAAGGAACTCCCATTAATTTAATCAAAATTTGGCTGCTAGAACCCCAGCTCATTCCAAAAATCATTATCTTTATCATCTATAATTTGGCTATCTGCCCCTTTACACCTCTAGTTTAAACTTCACCCCACTTTTCTGCCTGAACTCTTAGCTCTTCCAGCCCTGGACTTCCAGCTATCCCTCAACTCAGTCCACTGCTGAGAGCAGAGTTTTAAGGATCATGACCCCTAAAATATGGAACTCTCCCCACAATCCCTATAAGTCTGCTCTTCACAGCCCAGCTTTCTCAATACTTTAATTCTCCTTCTTACTGCCATCAGTGTTTATTGTTTGTTTATTGCTCAGTGTTGCTGCACAATTTCTAAAATCAAATTCAACGCTTTGCAATACCTAAGGCCTCAATAAAGGAATAGCAATACAATTTCCACCACATAGCATCATACCAAAACTAAATTATTGCCTGTATTACAACATATTACAAATCAAAGATTGGACATAAACCCTGAGAAATATTAATGACGTGTTTGATTTTATTATTTCTCTAGTTCTTCTTCACTGGCCAGGTTTTGAGCATATGAGCACTAACTGCAGAATATTTTTGTTTGGCATACTTTTCTAAATTAGTTTAATATACAAACTGACACTTTTCAACTGGGCATTTAGGCATCTTCTTAAAATGTATTACCTTCAAATAATAAGGTCACCATAACCAATGCCAAACATCGACTAGAGGGGTATAAAGCCCACAGCACTGGGCTGTGGAGCAGCGCTCTCTGGAGCTCCATCCAATACCTCTGGGATGAGTTGGAGTGCCGTCCAACTTCAGTACCTGACCTCACAAATGCTCAAATGGCTGAATGAAAGACTGACACCAATTTTTCAACATCTAGTTTAAAGCCTTTGGAGAAGAGCAAACGCTCTTACTGCAGCAAAGGGGGAGCAAGTTTACTATTAAATGAAAATTCCATTATTTCTGATACAAACTAAGACAAAGTCAGTCAGTGGTTTAATGTTAAATTTTCTGTGTTATGTTTATAATTTGTAAAATAGAGAAATTTTTAGAAAATAATAATGGAAAAAAAAACCCCAACATTTATTTAGGGACTTCTTGTCTGTCAATGCCCAAAATGTACCTCTCTCCCATGACTGGCTTTTAAAAAGGTTTTACGATAAAACGGTTGTGAATACACTGACAGCTGCCTGAGACGCTTTTATGGAGGTTCTGAGAAAGTTTATGTAACATCTTCCAGCAAAGTCATTTTAAACGCTCATCTGGTTCCAATCACCACTGTTGTGAAATTCTGACCTTGCAGGTTTCTTTAAATTGCACATTTCACATCAATTCACTACGAACGCCTAAATAAATGCAATTCAAATTACTGATATTTTGCTAAGTCAATGGAATTCACTTTTAATATGAGGGGTAAAACAATGCACTGCAGAAATCATGACACTGCAATGCAAACGTGCATTCCAGAGATAAAATGCATATTGAATTTCATGCTAATTTTCCCATCTAATGCAACTGCATTGTTTAAACGCTGTTTTCAAACAACCAGCTCTCATTAACGGCCTAGTCCAGCACATTCATGTCACGTACCACGCTCCTCCGGGACCCAGCTCTAGTCTCATTAATAAGTTATGCCACAACTGAACACAGTCATCATCTGTCTTCAAAATATTGTGAGAATATCAACTTGTGAACACACTATTGTGAATCATCTGCTGAGTGTATCATTACGCCCTATTTAATATAATGGATTTCAGAAGAGTCGTTGGATGAAACTATTAGACATACAGTATACTCAAAAAGATCACAAAACACGGCTCAATTTTGGGTTGACCACATTTCATTAATGAATGTAAGGAGGACATTTGGATTCTGCTTTAATCTAGTCTGTAGATACACAGAAAAAGAAACCTCAAAACGTAGTATAAGTTTAGTGCAGCTCTACTGAACACGATCTGACCTCTGAATCATCAGCATGCTCAAAACCCACTTCTGTTTACACTTCATATTTAACCACATTCATTTGCTCGTGTTATAGGTTGTTTTGAAATTTAAATATTCCAGTTTTTCATAGTTTTAAGACAAAAGACATTTTCAGAGTCAGTTGAGCTGCTTTACCAAATGAAGAGCCAAGTTTCTATTCCACTGCTGATAGAATGTTCCAAGTTCGTTTCCAGCATCATGTAATTTTTCCATTGCATCTTAAAAAGCTTGGCAAGCAATTTCAATGTTTAATACTAAATTTGTACAGTTTCTTAAAGATGAACTCAATATTCAAAACGGAAATGAATACCAACATAAGGAATATTCATACTCGTACATACTTAAATATTCAAATGAATCAGGCCGACCCTACTGAACAATGTGTCCAAGTAATGAGTCATTTTGATGCCAAAATTGTTAGAATGCCTAAACTAATCCAAAACATCAGTATATTTTCAACAGCAGCAAGCAAATCCAATATCATCACCAGCAGTAAATGGAGGTAACATACAGAGCTGCCATGAAATAACAACCTACATTAGGGCTGCACAATATATTGTGCGCTAATCGTTATCGCAATATCCGTCTCTGCAATACTGATCCAATCACAGCTCCAGGTGAATTACTGGGTACTTTGACGTTCATCAGCGTTCATATAATCTGACAAAAGTCAAATTATGCTGCCCAATCTTTAAACATTAAAGGCACTGAATGACCGAGGTGTTTTTAAAGGCCTGTTTTCTACATTTTTTTTCCATTTCATTTCCCCCCAGATGTTTGATGGGTTTGTGTATCAAAAAGATGTCAGAAATCATTATTCATTCTTACATGAAATTCATCAGCTTCAAGGGTGAGGAAATTAGAGAAAGGTTTGCTGACTTTCTTTAATAGCCAGGATCACACGGCAATTGTACATTTTCTCCACACTGTTGTGTAAATTGCTGCATCGAATTTAAACTTCAAGGCAGGCCTGTTCTCACCCTACAAGTGCAGCATGTTTCTCAACTTCAGTTTAAACTGGATTTGCAGGCAGTGTAGTATTAACCCCGTTAAAGCAGCTCATTAAATGTCCTCCACTGACCAGAAACGGCAAACAAGGTCAGTGGGACAGGACTAATATTATATTTCACTTAAAAGGTGCTAGTAGGTCTAACTTATGTACACAACAGTATCGTGAGCATTTCTCATTTATTGCTCATCTTATGTAAAACTACTATTAGATCATCAGGGGAAAAATGGCTAGTTTTAAAACATCATACTAGTAGTGGAGTTGAAAACAGGGGGTTAAAACTTCCTCCCAGTGCATTTCCTTTGCACCAACCCTCTCTGGAGTAACAGCTGACCCCTGACCCCAGCATAAATCATTACAAATGTCTGTGGAATGTTGATGAGGGAGGAAGTGGCTTTATCCAATGTGAGCTTGAAGTACAAACCAGGAAATCTGGTTCTGCAAGCAGGGCAAGCCCTACCACGGCCACATAAAAAGAGAAGCGTTAAGTCAAAAAAGTCAACAAAACAGTCGCATCTCATGAAAGTAAACAATTAATCATTAATGTTTACGGGGACTTCCAGAGGACAACCCCCCCCACCAGCCAACACACGCGCGCGCACACACAGTGTAGGCCCAAGTAAAGGACAAGGTCGGCTGGTTATTTGCTTGAAAGCATATACATAAATAATAAATGCAACTGCACTGACGAGGCCCAGAGCACCCCTCCCACAGCCCTCATCCATCTCTCCCTCTCCTATTTCACACTCCTGTCTCGACATCGCTCCTCCAGGGACGACTTCATCCGCTGAGCTCGTCCCCCGCTGGCTCCTCTGCTGCCAACTCTAAAGAGTAAATCCCACTACGCACATCATATTAGAGCCCACAAATGACAAGAATAAGAAGAGTAATAAAGGAGAATGAGAACGATAAGACAATAAAAAACCCTAAAGAACACCAGACATAAATTTAGGTGAATTTCTTTGTTTAAAAAAAAAAAAACAGTTATCCACTTGACAGGACGCAGACCTAAGCAAGGCATGCACCTTTTGCAGTGCCGCAGGTTTAGTTTCACCGAATGGATCTCCAAAAACATACATGCATAAAAAAATGACAGCCTAAAAATCCATTAGCAGCTCTACTGATGAATGTGGATGGCAAATGCTGCCTATAATCAGGCTGGCAGAAGAATCGGCATGGCATGTGCACTATGTGCCTCTATGTAAAGAACTTTTTCCACTGTATGACTGCAACTGTTTCACATGCCTATATTCACGATGACCCTTGTGCAAGTGCAACACAAAAATAAGCCATTCCACATATTTTTGTATAGATTACAAAGCCACACTCACTCACGAGACTCCTTATTTGATCTGCAGGCCCAATGCCTTCAACCCATAATTAGCTGGTGTTTAGTTGTGAAAAAGTTCAAGCTGGGTCACTTTTTTTTTTTTTTTTTAATATGATAAACAAAAGCTCTCAGTATCAAAACATAAAAACCTACACTAACACCAGTGAACAAGGCTATACGTTCTATGTTGTCAAGTATGTGGTTTTTCCTTGTTTCATTTCTTTCTGTGTGTGGGTTTACTGTTTACGAAATATCCCTCAGGTCATGGGACAACAAAATAAAGACTTTTATGGTGCGCAAAATACAGTATATGCTTAACGTTCAGCATGTGACTGTCAAAGTTAAGCTTGGGAGATGTGACATATAAGTATGAGGAACAAAAGTAAGTCAGGCTAACCAGTAAGGCAAGCTTAAATGAAACACAGCCATTCTCCCAGCGGCTACTCTATTCAAGCCGGCTGCGTGTGGACAGGTTTCCAAAACCCTCGCCTGCTGCCACAAAAAATATGCCACCCCCCCTTTCCTCTGAAAGCACCCCCTCCCCCAGGCTTACTCACACACCCCCTCTCTCACCGGGAGGGTGCCTATTCGGGGCTTTTTAGCTTTTTTGCTAACAATGCCACTCTTAAGACACCATCTTGAGGCTTTTCTGCTTAAAACTTCTACCAAGGCAAAAATGTTTTAGTGGGGGAAAAGTATCAACAAGTGATCGCCAGAATATAAAAGGCCAAAAGATACTGAACTAGTCCTTGTACTGTAAGAGCAATCTTCTCACTTCAATAAACAAATCAGATCATTTTAAGGAAAGATATGTGTATGTAAGAAAGTCTCAGATAGGAAAGAAAATTATGTAAAAGAAGTGGTTGAAGTAGTTACCTTTTTACAGCTGCTGAGTAATGTGCAATTTTTTCCAAAAGCGCATCCAGTGTCTGAAAATCCAGCAAATCATTAGACTTAGAATGCATTTTGTAATCCATTTAAAAGCTCCAGTCACTAGAAAACGAAACCGAAATACAAAAAGGAAACAAAAAAAACTGTGGAAAAAAAGAAGAAGAGTTTGTTTGGAATGCCCTAATCCAAATACATGAGACGAGCTAGCTTTTAAATCTCCAGTTCCGATGAATATGTCCCAAAATCCACTGTGCCAAATACATGTTAATCCACAGGAAGTCCACAATAATCCCGAGTGTCTTCGATCATGAGAGAAGCCCTAAAAACAGAGCCTACAGCTTGGGTAGCCTCACCGAGAGACAGAGAGAGAGCGAGAGAGAGGGAAGAGAGAGGGAAGAGAGAGCGGCAGAAGAGGCCTGTGACCGGCTAGCTGCGTTAGCTCCGCGCGCCGGTCTTCTCTCTACCCCCTCCCCCTCTCAGGAGCACAACGGCCCAGTTGCCACAGGCACTTTGCCCCATTGTGTCCCCAACCAAGGCCTTGTTCGCTCAACTACAACACCCGACGAAGAGAGACAAGGGAAGAGGAGAAAGCCTTAGCCGAGGTTTCAGTTAGAATCCAGAAGAACCACTCTCTTTTTTTCTCTCTCCCTCCCTCACGTACACACGAAGCAGCGTGCTCTTACTCAACGGTGAAAATGGCTCTGCCGCTTCCTCATTCAGAACAGACTCTGCCCACACACACCCCTCCCGCTGCTCTCCCTGGCGCTCACACACACTCACTCTCTCTGGCTCGCTCGCTCGTTCAACCCCTCCCTTCTCTTCGCCCATCAATAGCTTGAGGTCTCTCCACCCTCCCTTCCTGCCTGCCTCCTCTCTCTCCCCCCCTCTTCCCATCCAAACACCACCCACCCCAACACACATACACACATGCGTGCGCGCACACACACACACCTCCAGTTCCCAACCCCCTTCCTTTCCCTACTATTTTGCCCTCCCCTCCCCCTCCCCTATTCCTTTCAGGCCGATCTTCGTCAGGCCTCCCCCACCAAACCAAGGGTTCCCTTATCTACAGCCGCTCCCTCAGCTCCGCTTGCATTCAGGCACATGTCTAGACTACAGCGGCACAAAAGGCAGCCACAGCGTGCCTCTTTTTTCCAGCACAGAGGCCAGGGAACAAGAGCTACACATGGAATAAAAAAAGCCTCTAATACATTCAGGATGCAGACGGAGAGAGGGAGAGAGAGAGAGAGAATCTAGAAAGGGAGGTGACCAGTGGGAGGGTGAATTAGAGGACAAGGCACAAGGCAGTTCCTTATTTATGATGAAACCTCAGTAAATATTCATTGGATACCAATTTGCATGGCGCCCTGGACTCAAAGAACATTACACAATACAAACAGCGTCAACGTGCCCACAAGAGCAACCTCCAGGCTACGCTGGACGTACATGGTGGTGTACCGAGGTTGCAACACTCTAAAGCCACAGAGGTAAACAAACAGTAATAGGGCTGATGTTAACCTATGAGATCCTGGGGTTAGGGAACTCCGGACGTTTTTGCTGTCTTCGGGTGCCCCGTGTACACACGGCAAGTGACGAAGTCAGAGAAATCTCAGTCACGTAGCTACAGATCATCACAGCCTGAATTACAGACTGATGTGTTTGGCTGTGCTGTGAGAGAGACTAACTTATTCTCCCAGAAGACAGCGCTCATCACCTCCCCCTTGTAATCAAGCTGCCATCTGTCTACACAAACACTTCGCACATCATCATGACACGGCTAATTCTCCCTCACTCTCACGGCGCGGTTCACTCAGGGTGTATGGGACCACCCGGTCACACAGCACCTCACCCAAATGCCTTTGGCAGAGCAGGACGGAAGGAGGAATGCACCACCAGAGAGAGGGAGAGAAGGAGGGAGGGGGGAGAGAGAGAGAGAGAGAGGGAGGGATAGAAGGAGGGTGGAAGAATGACCGCAGTGACCACCAAACTGCAGCGTGAGAGCCAAAGAACATGCTGGTATAATTAGCGATGGGGGCGTGCGTGAGAATAAGAGCCACCGAACTGAACAAGTGGTACCCTGGGGGACTACAAATTTAATCGCACTAAACAGATAATCCTCTATACTGTAAGTGCCCGCACTTACTGGCAGGGTCGTAACAAGCAGACCTCGAGTCAACTCGAGACGGGATTAAGAAATATTGCTGAGCAATAGCGCTACCCAATAATCACATTAATCAAAAGCGGAACTAGACCTAATTCTAGCCAACACTGAGCCGATTTTATTTCTTTTGAAAGGGGGGGGCAGCCTACAATAAAGCCATCAATTTCTGTAAAGTCATCTATGCTACAAAAACACTACAAAAGGAGGTACTCACACTTAATGAGCAATTACCACCTACTCAGACAATAAAAGGCGGGTTTCAGTTCCCCATTGTTGTTTTTTTTTGGGGGCTTTTTTTTTTTTTTTTTTTTAAAGAGTGACTGATAACTGTGGTGAATGGGGAATTATGGCCATGCTGTTTTTTGCCACTGCCAGATACAATCTAGAGGAACAGATGTTTAAATACCAAAAAAGCCACACGTCTTTTGTATCTCTCATCTGGCCTGTCCTTGAAAATAAATGCCTTTGCCACATTTACTCTCGCATACATACATTTGCAGGCAAATCTTAAAAAACCTATTATATTCAGCAACAGATACTAGGGCACCAGATGCTGTCCCCCCAAAACCAATTTTCTTGTAGCTGGGTAACCCTGATTACATTACCACACCTGGACAAATGCCTGTGCTGGAGGGGAGGAGACCCCGACCTTTCACCTCCACCCTACATGACCTCTCATTACAGCTAAGGCTATCTCTAGTCTACATCAAAACACTCACAGTTTTCTAACAAATACTGACAAAGATATTAAGACAAAAAAAAAAATCCACTTGCTTTATCCATGATTTGCTCAGGCATGTCTTGAGCCATGTCCTCAACGCGGAGGGTAACGGTGTTCCGGGACAAGTTGATTAGTGAGAAAACCCACGCCTGATTAGGGCACACAATCTCAACAGCCACAGTCAGACACTGGCTGCATCCCAAACGCCGTACTACCACGCTAAACAGGGTGTAAAAAAATATAACACAACCATTAGAAACGCATTCAGTAATGTATGTGGTAAGTATTATATAGTAATGTAAATATTAGTGGCTTGGGTTGCTTTTGTTGATGAGAACTGAAACAAAGCATATTGTTTCGTATGTAACCACGAATGTTATACCCTTATAAAGCAGCCAATGAGATGCTGCTGTCGAATTAATTTCTGTCATCTTGGCAAAATTATTTATACATTTCCTTTATAGAAATACCTTGACTGGCTTACTCGAAGCCAGTGGCATAAAATACACACACAACACAAGCATTTTTTCAAAAAAAAAAAAAAAAAAAAAAAAAAAAAGGTCAATTCCTGGTGGTGCTGTAGCCATCCATGACCGGGAGGCCAAGAGAGCATCATCACTCTCTCTGGGTGGGTAGGATGCTCGGAGGAAGCACATGCTCGCCTTCACCCTCCCTGTGTTGGTGGTATTGCATGATAGTGGGAGTCCTAGCTACTGTGTGGAAATCTGGAAAAATCCCCCTCAAAAAACCCAAAATAATAATATTAAAATACCCTTTACACTTCAGATGAGCAGTATCTTGCGATAATCACTCACCTCGGTTGCTGGGTAAAAATGATATTGAAACAAAATATTAAAAAAAGAAGAGAGAGAGAATACCATGATAAGATACGATAAGATAAGATAATCCTTTATTAGTCCCACAAGTGGGAAATTATACATAGTGGGCAAAAACAATGTGCGCAAAATTGGGTGGCCCTGATCTAGATGTTTGAGATCTGATTTGCCTGTGACCACTACAAAGCTTGATAAAATAATGACAGACAACACCCCTAACTTTTGCTTTCTTAAAAAATTTTGAACTCAAGAAGTAAAAAAAAAAAAAAAAAAAACCCAAAAAGGCACAAAGAGTCTTGGTTTTGTGAATAGCACATATTTATAAAGGACAAACTCACACTGTTCCTTTTCAAATACATGAGTGCTCACAAGTAAACACGCCCCTGGGAGTAGCTGGCTGCCACACTGCACTGTTGCACACTTAGATATGGCTTATAGATACCTCACAGAGAATAAATATGAGAGTTACTCACATTGCGGGGAACCATAATATTTCTAGGAAATTATTTACATTCTATTGGTGAGCACAGAACAAAAAAAACAAACTGTCAGGTTTGTAGGGCAGGAAGCAAATCCAAAAGATCAATTAATTTTACTAATGTAAATATACGTAAACATAATACATACAGATATATACACACACACATGTGTGTGTAAATAAAAAGGTACAACACTGTGATATTGAATTCCATCCAAACTACCCAGCACTAATCTCCACAAACTCAAGGAGCGTGTCCATGAGGGGAAACAGTTTCTCATTTGAAAAGCAAACACATTTTTTGAAGCGCGTGCGCACACACACACACACGATCCCAAGCCAATCAGGCCCTGCACCCAGTCCACGTGCCATATGCATTTCTCCCAGGGACAATACAGCAGCTGCCTGTGTGACAAAGAGGTAGACCCAGAGACATTCAAGAGCAGCTAAGACAACCCATGCCGACACTGCCATTTGGGTAGGGGGAAGGTGGGAAGTGGGGGGGGGGGGGGGGGGGGCGGTGGGGGGGGCCTTACATGGTGGAAAACTGAATGGAA
>JBBPCZ010000148.1:2799463-2816645 GCA_037974445.1 Brycinus macrolepidotus | reverse complement strand
CACAAATTCCCACAGAAACTCCAAAATCTTGTGGAAAGCCTTCCAAGAAGAGTGGAAGCTGTTATAGGTGCAAAGGGAGACCAGCTCCATATTAAAGTCCATGTATTTAAATGTAGTGTCATTAAAGTCCGTGTTGGTGTAATGGTCAGGCGTCCCAATACTTTTGTCCATATAGTGTACGTTGGCATAGCAACACTCCATCATTACTTGTATGATGGATGTAGTAAGTTAATATTTTAGTGTACTAACCCCCCTAAACCCATAGAATTATTAAGTACATAGTACTTAGTACATAGAAGCCTTTATAGTGTTATTGTGTAGAGTGTAATTGGGACACACCCATATTCTGACGCGTCCTTCATAAAACACGCGAATTGAGGACACATCCGGGTATTTGAGCTGTACTTGAAAATCATTTTAAAAACACTTTACAAGTTAGACTACTTCAATTTACCCTCCTCTATTTGAAGTCTCTATTAAGGGTATAATGTATTATATTAACTTAAAAAATACACCAATCAATGAGTAATGCATAGGAGAATATGTAGTGCAGATTTAAAAAAGAAAAAAAAGAAAAGAAACGGTGACTTTAGTATTGATTAACCCCTGAAAACGCTTTAATGACGGGAAGGAAGTCTAGCCCTGGACTAGACCCCATTCTGGACTGAGATTAGGCAGTAATCCCGATCTAAAAGGTCTAAAAGTCTGCTTCAAGGGGCTGAACCACAGTGTTTGAATGTGCGTAACCAAAGCACTGCAGTTCTGCGTAAAAAACGCTCCGCCTCTGACCAATCAGCTCTCAGAAACACAGACAGACAGGCACGAGCCCGGACCTCAGAGTTACACGCGCGTCACGCGTGGGCGAGCAGGACCACCGGTCTCCACGCAGCTGGGGGCTCTTCTGGCTCTCTGGGCTCGAAACGTTCTCTGTAAGTTTTTAGGGTGTTTTTTTGGGGGGAGGGGGGCTGTTTTCTGTGTTGTTTGGGGAGGGTCTCTTTTTTTTTGTTGCTGTGTCTCCTGTTTAAAGAGTTTGAATCGAGATCTCCTCCACTCAGTGGAAGTCTTTTGAGGTGAGCAGGAAGTAGCGCCCCCAAAATGTCGTTGTGTATAGAGACTTTTTGCTCTTCAGTGTAGTTTGTAGTTTGTTCGTTTTTTCTTTAAAGCTGTTTCTGAGAAAGCACCTCTCTCATGTGTGTCCAGGTGTCTCCAGGTGTACCGGCCACCCAGAAGCAAAGTAGAAAACCCAGCCCGCTGCTGTGTGCTGTTCGGGGTCAGTGCAGTCAGACAGTCAGACAGTCAGGGCTGGAGAGGAAAGAGCAGGCTCTGCACGGACCTGCTTTATCTCCACTGTTCCTGTGAACTTGTGCCTCAGTGTCAGGAACTGAACAGACGCGTGGAGCTCGTAATCATTTGCTTTCAGGGCTGGGTTCTGGGCAGAGGTTGCAGAATGCCTTGCATGGCACTCTTGTGAGTCAGAACCATTACTTCACTGTGCCTTCATTAGGGCTGTTTTACATTTAGAGCTTCAGAAGGAGATTGTAAAGACAAGACTGCTCGTGTGTCCTTTTCTGAGAAGCACCTCGCCTCTTTCACTTTCCCCTCAGTTCCTTTTCATTACGTTTTCCTGGGAAAGCACCTATCAAAGCATCTGTTCTCATGTATAGGAGATAACTTGTTTTCTGATTCTCACTCACTTTCTTTTCTAGAACGCAAGCCAAGCGGTCCCTGATGAACAGAACATTTCTTTGCTGTTTGATGTGAAACCATCTCAGGTTCGACCAGTTGTTTCCAATGGAGGGTGATTTACCAGCACAGGAAAGGGAGCTCTAACTGGTCACGTCTCGGACCCTGAGAAATGCAAAGGCTGTGTGCAGTGCCGTCGTTAGGCCTGGCCGTCTGAGGCAACAGCCTTAAGTGTTTCTGGGAATAACCTCAGATCTTAAAATAAAAATAATTGTAAAAAATTAGCCCGGATCTATTCAACCGTCACCCCCTATCCTGGCCATCTCTACACCCCTCAACAAATTTTTGCGACAAAAACATCGTAGTCCCAATGAATCAAGACTCTAAGGACACCCCTTGGTGTGAAGAACTTGAGTGGAATGTCTCGCTTTTCTACTTTCACAGTAAGAAGAACATCAGTGCACAATGGAAGACCATAGACTTCGTGGTGGTGGGGGTTGGAGTCCCAGTCTGCATCTTGATCATCCTCGCCAACATGATGGTCATGGCGGCCATCATCATAAACCGCCGTTTCCATTTCCCCATCTTCTACCTGCTGGGTAACATGGCGGCCGCTGACCTCTTCGCAGGCATCTCGTACCTCAACCTCATATTCCACACCGGCCCATGGACCATCGGGCTGAGCCAGCGGCAGTGGTTTGTCCGCGGAGCCTTGATAGAGATGAGCTTGACGGCCTCCGTGGTCAACTTGCTGGCCGTGGCTTTAGAGCGCCATCAGAGCATCTTCAGCATGCGGCTGCACAGCACCATGTCCAACCGGCGTGTGCTGCTGCTCATTGTGCTCATCTGGGCGGTGGCCATCGTCATGGGTCTGGTGCCCACCATGGGCTGGAACTGTGTGTGCCGGAGGCATCAGTGCTCCGCTGTGGCTCCCCTCTACTCCCGGAGCTTCCTGGTCTTCTGGGCTTTGCTCAACCTCCTCACCTTCTCGGTCATGGTGGCCATCTACACGCGCATTTTCATCTATGTTCGGCGGAGGAGCCAGGACATGGCCAACCGGATGCTTCAGCCTGGGAGCAATGACCCACTTGTAGATCTGATGAAGACGGTGTTCACGATTCTAGGTAAGGCCTTCCTCTTCTTTGCACTAGGGCTACGCAATGTTTTGTTTTTTAGGCTTTAGTGTAATATTGACCTTTGTAACATTGATCTCGTCAAAGGCTGCGATATGTAAATAATTCCTGTAACACTCATTTAAGCCCCGTCCCAGGGCTTTGACGCCTTATATGTCCACACATTTATGTCACAAAGGGCAGATTTGGAGGAGGACTGCATGGCCTAGGTCACTGTTTGGCACAGGCCTTCTGTTTACATTACATTACATTCATTTGGCAGACGCTTATGCCTAAAGCAACTTACAATTTGAGAAAACATTCAAGTTTTAGGACAGTGGGAGAGCCAGATGAGAGTTCTAAGTGCTATTGCTTTACCAGGAGCTTTTTTTCCATTTTAAATAGCTAATTGATTAACAGTGAAACTGTTTGATGTATGTTTTTCCCCATTAATTGTGTTGCCTTCTAAACCATGGCTCATTTGTAAAAGAGACATTTGTTTCAGTGTGATTCCATTAAAAATATGGTGCATAATGGTTAACACCACAGCCCTCATTTTTCAGGTTCCTGCCCAGGCAAACACACCACACTCAAAACAGACAATGCTTGATCTGCTTGCAGATGGGTATGTAGGTAGTTATCTAGATAAGATACTCTAGATAAAAGCACTGTCAAATCCTGTAAATGTAGTCATGAAAGAGTGAGGCTGAAACTGAAGTTATTTACACTTTTACGGTCATGATTATCACAAAGCAGCTTTAGAGGTATTGGACTGGAATTTCAAGGGTAGAAATATAGGGAGTGATTTAGCTGAGAGTTAAGAAGGTATGTTAATGTTCATTATAAAGCTTAACAACAAAAGGAAGTACGGTGTGAGTAACAGTGCGTCCCATTGGCTGGTATGCAGTCTGTTTTCTTGTTTGGGTCCCTTTGGAATGATAATTGCATACTGACACTGTCTAGAAACAGATGTTCATGGACTCAAATGGCGGTTCCTAATGAAACAGAGTCAGCAAATCTTTCAAACACAATTCACCGTATGTGCCCGTGTTGTGCAGAAAACAGGATGTGGGGCCTGACACGAAGCCACAAGAACTCTTCACGAAAACTGTGTTTGTTTGCACACTGCCTTTTTTCATTTTCAGGTGCCTTTGTGATCTGCTGGACTCCAGGTTTGGTTATTCTTTTGCTGGACGGACTTCACTGCTCAGACTGCAAGGTTCTGGAATACGAGAAATACTGCCTGGTTCTGGCCGAGTGCAACTCCCTGGTGAACCCCATCATCTACTCACGCCGGGA
The DNA here is from genome assembly GCA_037974445.1 of Brycinus macrolepidotus. Taxonomy (NCBI): domain Eukaryota; kingdom Metazoa; phylum Chordata; class Actinopteri; order Characiformes; family Alestidae; genus Brycinus; species Brycinus macrolepidotus. Next base: position 2,812,551 of record JBBPCZ010000148.1, on the reverse strand, counting down.
CAAGGAGATGAGGGACACATTCAAGCGCATCCTGTGCTTCTTCTGCAGGCGAGGGAAGGTTCAGGAGGGTGGTCCATCCAATGTCCAGAGTGGTTCTCTGAACAGAGGGCGTCTGGTGCCGGAGAAAAGCACAGAGACCAGTACCGCTCTCATGTCACCATAAAGGGCTGAAGAACTCTAAGGATCCTGTTCTCTTTTAATCAAATCCCACTTCATTTAATGGTAGGGAGAACTGTTCTGCAGATAACTCATTTATTTTTGTATACATTTCTTCTTGCAGCTTGTTTCAAATTTCAAAGATGTGAGAACAGTGTGACGCACAGGCCGACTTGTGTAGAAGGAAAAACAAGGAGGATTACTGGCATCAAATGTCCACAGCATTCAGTCTGTCCTGTTAGTACGTTTTCACCGCAGACTGTCCAGCAAAGGCAGTAGAGGACAAGAGAAACACTGGGTAACTTTTCATCAGTCATAAGCCATTTTATCATTTAAATAGGGCCTGTGGGGGGAAGAGTTTCCACTCCAGTTTCCTCCCACAGTTCAAAGACATGCATGTCAGGTGGATTGGAAATGCTAAATTGCTCCCAGGTGTGTGTGCGCGCATAAATGTCTGTCTGTATGTCTCCCCTATAATGGACTGGTGACCTGTCCAGGGTGTTTTGGTTCTCTGCCCCACTAACCCCAGTCAAGAATAAGCAATTTGGATAATGGCTGGATGGATATAAGATACACACAACAAATGGGTGTGCGTTTTGTATAGCTGTCTAAATTAAGCGTTTGTTACCTTTTTTTGTGTTTGTACAATATGTGTGAACTGTCAAACCAATGTTAAATGGCAAAATATAAGATTTACACACAGTGTACAAAACTGTTCATGCTGCATGAAGGAGAATCAGTCTCATACGCCGAATCAAAAGCACACTAGATTATTTTATTAGTTTTCTTTTTTCTAATAAGGAACACTACAATTCTCATATTGTTTTTTTTTCTCTTACTAGAACAGTTCTAAAGTTGAGGTATAAAAGGAGTTCATAACAGACTAGCAAGTCTGAAAATGGCAAGGTTTATATACAAGAGAAATGGAGAGAAAAGGAGAGGTAGAGAAAGGGGGAGTGGTGAATACAGAAGGGAATAGATGGGAGGAAGAAGGATATACTACATTTTCAAGAACATAAGAAACAAAAAAAACATCAGTATCATCTGTCATTTGTTGTGCGGTGCAGTAGAATTAACCTTGGCTCAAGAAGTCGTTTTGCTGGTCTGCATGTGGACTTCAAAAGGTATATCCGAGCAAGACTGCTGACTTAGGATCAGTTTCGGTGAAAGAGAGCAGTACAAAGAGGGTGGAAAACTGATCCTAGGTCAGCCTCAACTGTTGTTTAGCAACTATCTGACATTCTCACGGTGCTTGAAGAGCACACTGTCCCCACATTAAGCTCGTGCCCTGTCATTTAAGTACACTGGGATGTGGGAAGGTTAGCATGAGCTAAGATATTAATGAATCTGTTGACACTTTCACAAGTTTGAAATGTGTTACTTCCTGTGAAATCCTCATGTTACAGTGAGTAGATATTTCAGCCACGTGCTATGGTCTCAGCACTTCTGCAAAAGTGCAGAGCTCAAAAAAGATTTTTAGATTCTAAAACGTCTGGCCTGGTAAAGAGAACGAGGGCTTTTAGACCACAGACATCCAACCCCTCTGTTTTAGTCAACCTCCATTCTCACGGGCCTGCTTTCCTGCAGTTTCACCTTTAAACTAAAACCTGCTAAGCAAGGGTGTCTGAGGACAGTAAGGTACATCAGGTGTGGTGGATTAAGGTGTTAAAACTCCACAGGTAGCCGCCCAGGAGCAGGACAGAAGTTGGTGACCACTCCTCTAAACAACAGGTTCTCCCTCCCAGTCTTCAGCAACCACAAATGATCCATATTTTCCAAAACTGAAACATCTAAGCCAGGTCAGCAATGATTTCCACTCCTGGCCAATCCTGGTCCTGAAGAATTCCGATCTGACACACCTGATTCCAGGCTTTTATTACCTGGAACAGGCGAGTTGGAGCTAAACTCTGCAGGGTGGTAGATCACCAGGACCAGCTCTATACCCCAGATAAAGTGTGGTTGCAAATGGAATAGATCAAAAATGTTCAGGGAACCCTGAGGACTGGATTGAGAAGAACTGCTCCAGACTACAAGAACAATCTGGAACTCCAGAGAACCTGAAACAGTAGAGTCTGGTTATACATGATACACTAAAAATGCTGTGTTCAAAACAAAGCCAGGGCTTCCCAGATCCATTCCTGTGCACAGTTTTGTGCCTTTCCTAATCAAGCCCATCTGAATCAACTCATTAACAAGCTCCTGATGTGTTTTGGTCAGATGTGTTAAGAGTAGGGAAAACAAAAAACATCCAGAGCACAGGGTCCCCTGAACTTCAGTCACACAAACCTAGCCCTGGAAGGCCAAGGCTTTTCTTCGTTTACCTAGATTCAGCTAACAAAGCGCTTGATAATTCATTCAATCACCAACTCCGGTGTGTTAAGGCAGGGGAAGCAAGACCTCCAAGATGACTGGGGCCATATTGAGTGGGAAAGGGGGGGGGGGGGACATTTCACTCCACTTGCTGTCACCAATCATCTGTCTAGTTTTGCTTTTCTTACTTAAAAGTATGATCACCAAGAGAATTCTTACTGCACCAGCACAAACACCAACACGCAACAAACCCCAAGTAACACGCTAAAGACCCCGATTCAAAGTCAAATAAACCTCAAAATGAACATTACAAATATTACTCTAACTCCTCAAGCAGAGTAAAGGCAAAACAAACCAGGCATTAAAAAAAAAAAAAAGAAACAACGTGTAAGTATATAAAAAGAGAAATACACTGAAACATTCCACAATCTGTACAATGACATCCATAGATGACCGGTACAAAAAGGAGGAAGAAAGAAAAAAAGAAAAAAGAAAGAAGCAAAAACAAACAAAACATAATTTGGTGTAGTAATAGCATTAGTTATAAGACAGCCATATGAAATATTTTAACTAACATTAATCTATACATGACACTATGATCTGGGTAATTCCTTGAAAAGGTCTTCAGAGTTTGTTCTTTCATTCATACAAACAAAACCCCTTTTTTACGTTTGAGTGGTAAGTCCTTTTTGTAACAATTTTCCATTCATGTATCAAAAAACAGCATGGTGCTACCCCGGTTCGACTGTATTAAAAAGAAAGCGAGAGGCATAGACGCACGTTAAAAACAAAACGACCCAGCACACCGGATCTCCTGTGTCAGAAAAACGACACTGGAGATTGGTCTGTTATTCCTCAGTGTTGGCTGCAGTCCACCCATTTGAAATTCAGAGCAGGTCTGATGCTAGTTTTTGGTTAAACTTTAAAGGAGAAAAGCCCTTGTTGCTTGGCCATGTTAACGGTATTAAAAAATTGTTCTTAAGAGTTTCTGCGTTATGAAGCATAAATGGTAACCAACAGAAGGAACAGCATGTGCTTTTATGGCATGCTATTATTATGTAATGGGTGCTTTCAACTGCACATGTGATACAATCAGTTATAAAGTGAGACCGACGAGACAAAAAAAAAAACAAACTAACAAAAGAAAAACCCAAACAACCTGTGCACACTCACGCGCACACATACACACGTACCACGGGAGGCCATCAGACGACACATACAGAAGCACAAAATCAAAACGGTTCCCTACAATATCCGCTTCCTCCCAAACTGTAACGAGCACAATTTACATCTACATTTATGAGACACTCTCATAAGCATCTAGTATTTAACATTTTTGGTTTGGAAGAGTACAGGTAAAGACTGCAGTCTGCGAGCACTGGATCTTTTTCAGCGTGCGGTCGCATCTGGGTGCTGATGCAACGCCGTAGGGAAGCACACTGTACTACAAAAAGCTCCATGGTTGCAGTGTCCTGGAGGGGCAGTACATGTACATGATGGATGGTATGGTTATTTATTATTTATTTGTCCTTTTTTTGGTCTGTCATTATATCCTCTCCTTTCTGTAGCATTCCTTTACATAAAAAATAATGAAGGGGGGGGGAAAAAGTCTCAAACTGACAAGCTACACAACTGGAAAATCTAAAACAGCTTTGAAGACTACATGCATGGAAGACTGTTTTGTTAAAAAAAAAAAATATATCACTAGCAACTCCTGGGCCAATTCTAAACCACTGCTCCGTATGCTGTCCACTCCCTTTCTAACCAACTGAAAAACTCTAATGGAGTCTATAGTGAAGTTTTATTTGGTGGCTGGTGCATTATTTGTGGGAAAGTATTATAAAAAACTACACTACTTTAAAAAAAAATTAAAACACAAAGAAATGAACTAAAGAAAACCTCTACTTCTCTTAAAAGACAAAGCGGGCTCCTGGAGCAAAACGTAGCCCCTAGCTGCATGGTTTAAATTTCTGTTGCCCTCTGCTCCTGTATAGACTTGCCCACCATTTCCCTCCATCTCTCTGGATGTGAAGCATGACTCATCACCCACTCTGGGTTCACCCCTTCTCTGTTTCCATCCTCACTCTTTTCAAAGCTCATGAATATTTGTGCTTAGTTGATTCTTTCAACAGTGGAATGCAACGCAGTGTGTTTGAGTGTAAATGTGTATGAATCTTATATCAAAACGAGTTACCTTGTTCAGGCAGCACAAAGTACACAATGGAAATCACCAACAAAAGCAAGCTCTAAAAAGGGGTTGAAAAGATTTTGCGTGATTTTTTTGTGTTTCGGTCGTTTGAGGTTGTTCCTCGACAAACAGAAGGAGATTTGACTGCTGACAGCGCTTTGGTTTCAGCAGGGAGGGAGGAGCTCCTGTGTGGCCTTCACTGGCTGAATGAATGGGTCAGTAAACACGTGTGTGTGTCGTTTGTGGTCCGTCAAGGCCCACAGTGCAGCTGACCTACAAAGTGGAACTCAGGAACAAAGCAAAGATCAAGGAAGAAGCAGGGCTGCGGTGGTGGAAGAGTTCAGATAATGTTTTTGTGTGTTTATGGTGGAGGTGGTGGAAGCTCCATGTCTCAGGTGGAGGTGTCCGAGTGGACGCTGCTGGGATGTCCAGGTGGAGGGGTGATGGAGGAGGGGTTGGGGTTGTCCTGCCAGCTGCTGTTGGCCTGCCGACAGAAAGAGAATACAAAGAAATTTACAATCAACACAGATATTAAATTACTACGTAGTAGTGAAGTGCCGTTTGGACAAAAATACTCAGATTGAATTGCTACATACTGCGACATACAACAGTTTCATACAGAAGTCTTATTTGACATCAGTACTGCGAAGACCAATATGCTGTAATGATTAACTAAGTGCTACTGGATAGGTAAGTCTAACGTTCTAACCTAATTCCTTGAAAATGTGTGTGTGTGTGTGTGTGTGTGTGTGTGTGTGTATGTATGCACTATTACTCACATCTAGGTGGTGTGGGGTGTAAAGGGCACTTCCTGACAGCTCCTCATAGCCGCCCGTCAGGTGTGTAGCACGGTGCAGGGTATCCACCTGTTACAAACAAACACAGAGGTAAATACATGATGATCCCTTCAGCCAGCATCCACACAGACCAACTTTAGATTACACACAGACCACTCCTGTTTTAATTGCAGTGTGATTATGTTGAAGTACATCTGGAATAGCAGCCTCATAGGCTATCATTAGCCATCATGCACCTTGTGTCTATGATACCTTTCTAAACACATTCTGAACAAAAGATTTCTCAAAGGGATCTGAAGCGTGGTATTAGTGCAATCACAAACCCTTCAACATTCCAAGACCGATCTCAAATGTTTCATCAACGATTCCAACCATTTTCCTGAAGAGCGAAGTCACATGTCAGACATGGACTACCACAACTGTGACAATCTCAACTCAGCTGACTTGGTTCTAAGTGGCCTGGAGCTACAGTGGCCAGGCACGAGTATGATGACCTCTTTCTACGTTTAGTTCCAGCTGTCCTTATTCCCACACTGCTGAAACTACAAAAGTAAATCAAGATTTTAATGGAAGAATCTAGTGGATTACAAGGCCCACAGAAGCTACAAAGAGTAAAGAGTAAAGTAAGAACATGGGGTGCAACAGACCACCTAATAGGGTGAAGGTAAGACGAGATGGTAGAAGGGTCTTTGGGTGCGGCTCTATGTGAGGAGGACTCATTGAGGACTGAGACACACTGGGCTGGGTGCTCAGGATCGGAAGCTACTGCTGGAGACTAACAGTGGACGTGTGTTGCCGCCACAGAAGGACGGACTTGGGATGGGTGGGACGACAAGTACCATGACTCTACACATTTTGGTGTTTTACTTGCTCTAACACCCCTGATCCAACTAAATCTTTATCAAATCCTCAAGCTCATCGGAGGTCAAAGTATAGGGATACAGTAACTAAGTGAAAGTATTTTTTTTTCTCTTGGAAATGTAATTCAGTGAAAGTGTAATTATATTCCATAACACGTTAGTAAAGTCTTACTAAAGTCGTTACTGGATTATAGTCACGAATGACAACAATTACAAGGACTTTCCACTACTGAAGCTCACAAGTCGCTAAGCTGAAGTGGGAAAGTTAGAGCAAGGAAAACAATAAAATATGTGGGAACAGTTATTTCAGGAGAAGGGATTGGGAACCACTGAGCTAAAGTAAAGAAGCACTGGGAGAGGAGGGGCATTGAGGAAGGCCTTGGGGGTGTCCTCAGTGCCTACCTGCTGCTGCAGAGAGGGGGCGATGTTGAGGCCCTCCCCGTTGAGTGAACGCAGGCCGAGGTAACCGTCTCCTGTGCGAGACAGACCATAGGACCCTGAAGACCCTGCGAGCAATACACGCAGTTTTGCTAGGGTCAGGTATGGAAAGGGTTTACAGTCATGACTATACGGAAATACTATCCACCCCATGCATGGAGCATGAAAATCAGGTCAGGTCACATTCCGAGGCTGCAGTGACATCTTGCTCAAGCTCTTTTAAAGGGAAAAAGAGGTCATAGACGAAACAAACAGGAACAAATTGTTGTCAGCAAGCCACGGCGAACGCAATCACAGCAGTCTAACATTACCTTTCTTTTACACCCAAGTCCACTTAACTTGTCTCTACTTGTCGCTTTCCGCAAAGTTAAATCTTGAAGCATACCAGTCAAGGTAAAGCATTAATGACAAACCAGGCAAGTCATGACGAAGTTTTATAAAATAACATGAAATCACCTACCTTTTACCCTCTGCCTCCTGAGCAAATAGAGGTTATTTATACTAGAAGTATTCATGTATGCAATGCAATGGAAGGGAAGGGGGATTTAGTGTGAGATTAATGTTAAACAAGCTTAAGAGAAGATGGCTCAGGGTGACAAAGACAAAAGCTAATAGCATGACTCTGAACAGATATTCTGAATTTAGCAAGACATATCAAAGTCAGGCAAAACCACTAAATAATAAAATGATCAATATGCTCTTCTGTATGGACGTCATTTGGTGTCAAACTTAGGCCCTAAGAGAAAGTGAATAAGACTACCAAACGTAGACTTAAAAAACCCCACTGAACACATGTATCTTACTTGCCTTTATATAAAATACAGCGGAGTAACTGCAATGGAGTGACAAATTTGCATGGTTAAGGGCTGAACTTAGCCTGTAAAGCCTGGAGGCGCATCAAAGACCTCAGTGGTGATGGCCATGAACAGAAAACAAAAACAAGAGGACTCAGGACTAGTGAAAAGACAAACACAGAGACACAAAGAACCTTGAAAAGGAAAGCAAACTGCAACAGCTTTGTGTGTATGTTTGGGTGTTTTTATGAGACAGAAGAAAGAAAACTGTGGTGTACCCTCAAGGCCAGTAAAGGCATTGAGCTAACTGTGCTGGCATGTGTAGTGCTCTGGCTGGTTTAAGCAAGTTGGCGTGTTTGTGTGTGTGTGTGTGTGTGTGTGTGTGTGTTTATTTGTGTACTACAGAATAATAGGCAGGTGGTGCAGACATTACCTGAGTTGGGTGTCGCCGGGGAGTTTGCCTGGCTAGCCTGTGCAGACACATTTGCAGCATCCACCGCTGTTTTAACTGCGTACAGATTCGCTTCCTCTTGGAACTTACCAATGTTCTTCTTGTACCGAATTCTCTTGTTGCCGAACCAGTTAGAGACCTGAAATAAAATCAAAATGTCCTATTCAGTATTGTCCTATTTTATCTACAGGAGGGGGAATAGAAGCAACTTTAGACAAATGACCCTAATTTATACAACAGCATACAAGCTAACGTATGAACGACGGAGTGATTATGGAATGAGCATCATTTAAGGCAGACAAATTATAAAATGGCACATTTGTTCAATTTTCTCTGTGGCAGGAGTCAATGGAAAAGAACTGATGAGGGCCTCAGGTGAACGTTCTCACCTGAGAGACAGTGATCCCACACTTTTTGGCCAGCTCCTCCTTGGCTTCCTCGCTGGGGTACGGGTTGGAGAGGTGAGAGTAAAAGTACTCATTCAGCACCTCTGTTGCTTGCTTATTGAAATTGCGTCTCTTACGTCTGCCAGGAAGAATAAATAACATTTAGACAATAACACTGACTTCGAGACATTACACCAGAAAACTGAAAAGAAGCCAAACTGCCAGCCCACGGAGAGAATTATAATTGACGCAGTTTCACTAGAGGTACTACAGCAAACAAACATACTTGCTATGTTCTCAAAAAGATTTTACAATGAAAACTGATAACTGCACTGTTGTGGATGTTTTCCATTAATCTGTGTATTGCTGTAGTTCAGTTACATTATACCTACATATGATCCAAACCTTAGCATCAGAAACCAAACAAAATGTGACTCATTTAGCTCTTCCAGTAAAAGCTGTGGAGACAAAAGACACAGACTGCAGACACACACACACCTGGCATCGAGGAAGCGAGAGCGGAGGATCATTACTGCCTCACACGTGCTCTGTTTGAGCTGCATCTGAATGGAGCTGAACTTGCGGTGGATGATGGCCACCATGCGCTCGATCTCTTTGGGAGAGATGGGCCGCGTGCGTGACTGCTCTCGCAGCAGGTTCATCACATGGTTGGTGAATTCACTGCAAGCCTGGGACATCACACAGAGGAAGACACTCACTACAGAGGGTAGGGCTGCAGGCTATGATCAAAATATAACTGTAAATATATTCATACATATTGGCACATAAGAGACAACGCATGCCTAAACACTAGTTATTTCAATGCGAGTTGTTTCCATTTGGGACATTTGCACTGTTCTGAGGAAAATAAAAATCTTAACAAGAGCAGCATACTCAAAATATGACACACAGGCAAAACAGACTGTCAATTACTGAAGCATTTACAGCCTTTTAAGAGATCACAGTGACTGAAATATGCTATTAGCAGACTGCAATTTCATATGCTGAGCACCAAGAAAACGAAGACACTGAGAACCTAACACTGTTAATATAATACCTATCACTATACTATAACTTGAACCTAAGCACTGTTATGTGCACATAAATGCACTAAGTGAAACAGACTCTCACAGGAATGTGTCTGGTACCTGTTCGTATTTCTCCAGCTCCGAGTGGTAGATCTGACGGATCTGTGCGAGTTTGGCTCTGTAGTCCGAGTGCTCGATGCTGCCATCGTTGGGTGACCCTCCAGCTGCTGCTGCGGCTGCTGCAGCTGCAGCTGATCCACCGCCTTTCTCTGGACCGGAAACACCCTCAGCTAGCAGCATGTTGTCCAGGCGCATGATCTGAGGGTCAGGGGGGTCCTCCTCCTGCACCCCTCTGATACTCAACACTGTGAAACAAGAAGAAAAAATACGGGCTTTCGTAAGAGGGGGAGGAGCTCAAAGATCCTGGCTTACATTTATAAAGAGGAATTACACCGTCCTACTTCCAAACCACAGAGCAAGAAAGTGATGGCCATATGTTACCACTAGGGCTGCAACTATTAGTGCTGCAATTGACTGAACTATTGACTATTACTTCCTTAATCAAGCAGCATAACTATGCCTTCTTTGATTCCCTTGGCTGCAACTAATATTTAAAGTTTTGTCTATTCAACATATTTGTTCTTTTATGATGCAATGAAACAAAAGTTCAACTAATCAACTGATGGTCATATCGCCCAATTAAGGCACAGATATTAAATTTAGGAGGAAAAATCAACACAGTGAAGCATTGTGGTATTTTTTATAGCATGACATTATACTGATACAGTGGCACCAAGTATTGATAATTATGTTAATATTTTTAACATCTTAATTTTTTATTTTGGTATACACGTCTACACTGATAACACTGCATCTGAAATCCACAAGATGGTGCAAGACTTCGTTCTTTATTTGCATCACAATGGAAATAGGAAAGTAAATCAAGAGTCACCAGTATGGCTGCACAGATTTCTACACATATAGGTCGAAGAATCACAACAATGTTGTATTGTGGCCTAAACTACATGACAGTACCGCACTGGCTCCTCTGTGGTAACTGCCACCGCCACTTACTAATGACCTGCTTGTGGCCAGCAGCTAGACGGTTTGATCAAGGGAACAGTTCAGTGTTTTGGCCAGCAGAGAGCAGCATGCTCCCTCTGCGGTAGTGGGCCAGTGTAAAACTAGTATGAGGCATGGCTCCAGTAATAGGAGAGCATGTGCTGTCACTAGCAGCGTCAGCAGCCATAAGTACTGCTTTCAGGCCCGGCAGTCCAGCACTGTATTAACTCGGGAACCCTGTCACCCCACTGGCTCTGGCACATCTCTCATACTACTTACAGGCACCCCCTCATATTTATGCACATGCTGGGCCGAAAAGCCACCAAGGAAGACACACGTGAGAGAGAAAAGAAGGTGTGTGTCATGGGACGATAAGGACAGGAAGGCCACTCTTTGTCCTTTGTGGCACAACAGCAGCTGAAGCCTCCACTGCAAGACATCGTTACCATTCCAGAATGAACACCATGAATGGCAACTGCTGGTTCAGCTGGTTTCAAATGAGACCCAAAAAATAAAAAAAAAATACAGGAAGGCGAAGAAAGAAAGAGCTTTGTACTAGTTATTTCTTAGTAAAGTGAGGTTTGCATATTGTTGCTGTCCAGCTATTTGTTTGAAAACACCAGCTGCTTTTTTAATTGTGTGAACATGGTCAGGAATAAAGAGGGAAAAAGAAGAAAAAATTCTTTACATGAATGTACATTAAAATCAGTGTTTTTCTGCTTTTTCTGTTCCAGAGATATGAAGTTTTGTTACCGCAGTCTCCACTCCATTAAGCATGTTATTGGGTGCTTTGTTGCTAATATGGATCTGACGACTGTTCCACCCAAACAGAAAAATAAAAGCTTTGCTTGGTGTTTTCTTTCAAACATTTACCAACGCCATATTCTTAGTAACCAACCATACAAGTTGTTTCTTTCTCTGCCTCTTACCCCTGCCCCTGCTGTTTAAGTTCTAAACTTTTTTCCCCTCTGGCTAATACTCATTTCATTCTTGTTCCCTCTTGCCTCTTCTGGGTCCCTCCATTCAACCCCCCTCCACAACATTCCTTCTCTCCGTTGCTCCCCCTCTCACGGTTCAGGAATGCAGCGTACCCAGCCGACTGAACTAATGACCCTGTTTCGCCCATCCCTCTTTCTCTCTCTCCTTCTCTTTTTCTCTTTACCTTTTTTCCCCTCTCCTTGGCGAGTAAAGCTGCCCCCCCCCCATTCCAATAAAAAAAGAAATAAAACTTTTTTTTCGGAGGGTACATTAAATCAGATTAAGTGTCTGTGCACAGTTCCGTGGAGACAGTGGCTGTGCAGCGAAAAAGCGATTTGGACCAACAAGCAACAAGCAGACGGCAGAAAAAAAAGAAGAAGAAGAAGAAGAAGAAAAAAAAAAAAAAAAAACACTGCACACATATGGTTCAGTACACAAACACAGGTTTGGCCACCCAAACACGCTCCCAGACTAACCATTTCCTGAGGTGACTGGGCAGAAGGGACCAAAGGTTGGGGTTGCTCAGAGGAGAGGCACTATTTTACCAGCATAAGAATCAAGTCAAATGTGCGCCCCCTCCCCTCCCCCCACCACCCACCCTTCTAACCTATCCCCTCTCCAATAACACATAAACCCTCCAGCTGTAGCCCTAAAGCTTACTGCCCCGTGTTTACCCTAATTATCCCAATTAAGCTGTGATTGCTAATAATCACACCAATACCTTGGACCATTCAGAGCCAGGGGTTATGGGCCTCGTGTTTAAAGCACTTTTCTGTCATTCAGTTTCAGCACACCGTATGGTGCAAAGATGATTCTGAAACCCACAATTAGCCACTAATTAAATGGCAAATGGCAAAAGACAAATGGTGGAATATGTATCTCTCTCAGCGGGCTTCCCTTCTGCGCAGAGGCTCTGAGGCACAGCCCGCGAGTTCACGGTGTGTGAATGTTTGTGTTCTTTAAGAGGATTAATAAAGCCAGCCTGTAAATCTTTCAATTAGCACACTTCATTAATATAAACACACCCCCATGCTAATGAGATAATGCACGTTTTAATGCGCTACATCTGTCCAAGTTGCTCTAATATCCCCCCATTAAATTCATGAACCTCCAACGTAATAATAAACAAATCCCGTCCAATCGCACCTCTTACGCGTCTCCACGTTTTCCAATGCTGTGGGCTGTTTAACAGCTAAAACCCTAAATAAAGAGTGCCAAGAAATCTCTCTTATACACCTCACAGGCTCGGTAAAATGTGTGGAGCTGGCGCACAGAGCTGGCAAGTCATCGTATGAAATATTCAGAGAAAGCAGCTGGGCTTGACTGCATACATAATCCCTCTCATTTTGGCCCAGACGATGGAGTGATGCTATTCAGGTACACTACAGGTGATGTGTTAAGTGCAGACGAAGGCATTGTGTTCACTGCTGCAAGCAGTATATTAATGGTGCCATTTTCAGTGCATTACTGGAGACACAGTCCATCACGACTCCGCTCTCGGCTCCTGCTCAGCCCTTGTCTGTCTTTTTCTTCTGTACCGCTTAACGCTCTCACTCTCTCTCACTTGCGTCCCCCTTTTCACTCTGGCCTCTCTCCCGCTAAACACCCCCCCCCCCCACCGCTTCTCTCTTGCTTGCTCG
>JBBPCZ010000148.1:2776050-2795925 GCA_037974445.1 Brycinus macrolepidotus | reverse complement strand
CAACATTGGTCCATGGAAGGACGACTGGTGACCCATTGACAGGGTCATGGGTGCCCAAGGCTCACTGATGCACATGGGGAACTAAGGGTTGGATGGGCTACCTTTTGTTCCCTATGTGCATCAGTGAGCCTTGGGCAGCCATGATACTGTCACTGGTTCACCAGTCGTCTTTCCATGGACCACCGTTGGTAGGCACTAACCCAGGGGTGTCAAACTCCGGTCCTGGAGGGCCGGTGTCCAGCACAGTTTGATGGTTCTCCTAGTCAAACACATTTACTAAACCTGGCAATTAACTGGCGAGGTGAACCAGATGTTTCTAAGCAGGGAAATCACCAAAACGTGCTGGAAACCGGCCCTCCAGGACCAGAGTTTGACACCCCTGCACTAACCACTGTTCTGCAGAAGAGCTGCTGGAGCAACTTACAGGACATAAAGGATCTGCTAACGTCTTGGGTTCAGATACCACGGCACACCTTCAGAGGTCTTGTGGAGTATATGCCTTGAAGGGTGAGAGCTGTTCTGGCAGCACGAAGAGGAGCTATGCGACATTAGGCAGGTGGTTTTAATTTCTCAGCTGATTGGTATATATATTGAAATAATTTTTTTCTAGATTATTTGAAGAGTGTCAGTTTGCTCAACTTCAAGTCATCATCATAAAATCATTCTGGCCGCCTGGCATTAGGTGAAATCACATGCACAAAGATATACCACTAAGCCAAATGGTCAGACACGAATCAGCTCTTATGCTAGACACAAGCCTGCGAACAAGAAGAGGACAAAAACTATGTCTGTTGCCCTGGAAATGCGTCAGTTTCGTGGACACGCCCCTCTCCCGCTCTCAGTGGCGTCCACACTCGCTCTCCCCGGCTCTCTGGCTCATCAGCACAGCTGCCTCCTGTGCTAATTAGCACCGCCTCTTAAGGAGCTCCTAAAGACCTTGTGAAAAATGAACGCTCATTTGAGAGGTCGTTAATTTGCACTGTTATGCAAATTAGGTGGCAATTAAGCAATAGATCAGAGGAGCAGCCCCCATTTATAACGAGCGAACGAGCACCGTGACAGAGCCGAACGGGGCCAGGGAGAGGCGGGCACCGAAATGAAAAACCCAGAATCCCATGCAGTGTGTTTGTATGTGCACCCTGATGATAGTGACTGTGAGTGTGAGTGTATCAAACTGTGTCCTGAGGTGAACAGCGCCACGGGTTGCAGAAAAACTCTTCTATGGCCAGGAGAGAGGGATTACCTGTGTTTGTGCCCCTCTACAGAGTACACAAGACCAGTACTTCAAAAAACCATTCCTCACTGAACGCCTGCTCATACAACAACCACCACACACAGCAGTGTGACCCGGCTTGTAGGAGCGTTCGTATTGACACCTTTGCGTGAGACAAACAGATTACTCTAGATTAACAAACAGCTAAGACCTCAATCCAAGTGTCATCGACGCAAAGTCCCCAGCCTGGAAGGGAGCTCGCGGGGGTTTAGAGTGAGAGAGAGGCCCTCGATGACCCCAAAGACTCCAGTCATAATTATAACCCTGAAAGATCTCGCCCCGACTCACCAGTTTTAGGGAGGGGAGACAGTCCAGCAAATTAGGTGGAGAGCTTGACAGAGGGGTGGAAGGCTCCTATCAATTGTAATTAATCTTTAATTAGTCTGGATTAGGAGCTGGGCTCTGACACACCAGTGCCCCGCCACAACCACGTCGGCTAAAGCAATACAGCTGAGGCCACATTTACATATCTTTAATTAAAAAGATGCTGGCTTCTCCCAAACCCTGGACCTAGACTGGGAGACAGCGAGGAAAAAAGGAGAGAGCGAAAGAACGAGAGAAAGAGACAGAGGCCAGCACACTGGAGGTTAAACTCAATCTGGGCAACTAACTCACTTTTGTGGGGCTTCTGTTGTGTTTTGCTGTAATTTACCCTTGTGGGACATCAATTAATTAAATGAAATAATTAAATGTATGATTGAAATGTGTGAACCAACCCACTCCCCAAAGAGTACTCATGTGGAAAATAAAGACATCAAATCAAGAAGTCATAGTTCTAACATCAGCATAAAAAAAATATTTTTAATCAGTAGGGTTATTTAAAAACAGGGTTATATAAAAATACATTTAAATATTTTTATAGTTAAAAAATGTAAAAAATATTTAATAACATACACACTAGAAATAGACCTGTACTGATTTATCATGATATTAATACAGCGTCCTGTTTTAAATTTTATCTTAATTTTAGTTGAATTTTTTGGACTATATCAAGGACCCGACCGCAAATGACAATGTATAAGGCAGAACAGCTTAAAGTCCATAAAAAAACTTTCTGGAAAACATTTTTCTGGTTTACACCTTTGGTGTAATTTTAAGAAAAGAAAACAACAAAACAATCACATTAAAATAAGCTATGCAAAGCCTCTTTTACACTCAATGGAAACTACTTTACTTGAAAACCTGGGACTTCATCGGGATACTTTTATGGGTATGTCTAGCAAGGGTTGGGTGATGTGGCAAAAAAAAAAAAAAAAAAAAAAAAATTCACTATATGTGACAATATTAATATTTTCTGACATGTGATACACTGTAATCAACACAAGAACTCAGTGTTACCACATTTAAAAATAGTCAAAAAATGCAGAGAACAAGCGATTTTTATTCATCGGTTGCACTAAATCCAATTAAACAGGACTAATTAGGCTCTCTTTGTAATGAAATATGCAGCTGGTCAGAGTACTAGACGTACTAGTGATATTCACTAGTCTCTATTCTCAGAAAAGCATATTTTGACATTATGTGATGAAATTTATAGCTGTAATGATAAACATGGTCATATTGTCCAGCTCTTGTTTGGATGTTATGTCATTCACACATGCAGCTCTTAAATGGTAACCAGGATTCATGAATTACATGAAAATCTTGTTAAACAGGAGGTAACGTTCTCAGCACTCAATTGTAACATCAAAAAAGAAACAAAAACTTGTATCATGCCGCGTGGCTTTTGCACAGCAGCAGGGTAAAGTTTGCTGCATTTCCATCTAATCATGCAAAACACTCCACTTTCAGTCATGAAACTAAATAAAACAAAACTCACCTGTAAAAATAATAAGAAAAAAAAGCTTTCTTGTCTATAATGTAGGCACTGTCTAGTATGTTTTAGCTTTCTTTTCGCCCCTGAGCCCTTCTGGTAAATTCCTGTATTCCACTAGATCTCATGCAGGTAAATTGTGACGTGTGTTCACATTTAATAACTGTTACACTCCGGGGTAAAAGTGTATGTGTGAAAGATTAAGACATTACTTTTAGCATAGAGTACGAATAGTCAGGAAATACGAGGCAATTCACTTTATTAATGCCTACTTATGCATACTGTGATATTTAAATATATATGAACACCACAGTACTCAGGCCTGCATTAACCTGTGTATACAATGTACGCACAAGTCTAGTACCTTAATATTTCAATGACACATCATCCCTAGTTCTAGCAATATAGTGACCCTAATTAAGTGTCTTGTAGTGGAGGCCTGCTGCCAAACTACAGAACATCTCAGCGGTATAAACAACCCTAGTCCCAGTTTTTGTCCGTTCTTTCTCGAGGAGAACATCAGACGCTCGATTCCTTGAGGAATAACGTAATGAGAGAGAAAAGACATCCGAGCCCACACAGCAGTGGGCTATAGCGGAGGGTGTGAGGTTATGCTCGACACCCCTCCACCCCCTCTCAGAGTGCCTGTGCTGGGGGAGAAGGGGGGGGGGGCTGCCTGTCAGGGCCAGGGGTCTGGGCGATATTAGCCGTCTGCCAATCCGGCATGGGGAATGGACACAGAGTAATTACTGCTGGTCTTACAGCCTCATCAATCTCTCTCTATCGTCCTCTCGCTCGCTCCTTCTGTACGTCCCCCACCACCACCTTCGCACGCTGCTCTCACTGCTCTTGAGTGGGAATGTAGGAGAGAAAAACAGATTGAGTGACAGAGTGCCACACAAGAAATGTGAGCGCAGGGGCGATACGACACGAGCCGAGCTGGACGGCCGTCATATGAGAGAAGAGCTGGTTCATGAGAATTTTAAGTAAGGGAGTCGGGGGGATGGGGGGGGGCGTTTTCTGTGTTGGTTGTACCACTATGTGGACCGCATTAGGGCAGAGCCAGAGAGGAACATGTATACATGTATATATGTGTATACATTTGAGTTGGCCGACCTCATCCCTGTTCCGCTTTATCACATCAGTAGTGAAAGATGGATGCAGAGCTGGACAATGGCCAGTAGTAAAAGGCTCTCACTTTTTTAATACATCTCACCCTCTGCTACTGTCTTTATCAGTGTCTCTGCCTTCACTACTGTCTCTTTGTGAGTCTCTCTGTGCCCTGCAGAGTTCTCTGTTCAATGGGCCTGCAGACCTGGCCTCATAAAATATAATAGAAGTCTGTGGTTTCCAACAACTCATAAAATTTTATGGCAAGGTTCAAATTAAGCTCTCTCAAGAATGAATAATAATTAAAAAGCCTTAATTAGGCTTGTGATTGACTGAACCTCTCGGAGCGAAAGCTCAGCCAGATAACGACAGGACCTGGGCATCCAGCTTACTGCCCAAACTTTACAAAGCTCATTTGATCTACAGAATAGAACAATGGAAGTCTTTTACAAACAAATAATAATAATAACACAACAAACTGTTATGTAAATAAAAGACAAAAATAATTCATACAGATTTAGGGGTATTAGAGGTGGTACTGAGGTCATACTCATGCTAAAATATTGAAGCTGGGAGGCTGGACATGTCTCCACAACCAACATTATGAGCAAACTAGCTAACAGCAGTATTGCTGTGTATCCAGCTTGACACCACTGACCCACCTCTCTGGTCATATCAGGTGACGGGATGAATGAATTCTGATTTGTCTATGAACACAAGAATGGTTCATAAAGCACGTAAACATATGATATGTAGGCTAACCTACCAGAAGAAGTGAGAAAGAAAGAATATGAGAAAGAATATAAATATGTGTATTAATCTCAAAATTCTGGTTTCAAGTTACAATTCTCAAGACCAAGCAAGGTACCATGTGATCAGGCAATGCAAAAAGAGATCGGGTTCAAGCTGTTCACTGAGGCACATTTTTAGCAATACTTTGTGTAAATTTCTGAGTGATCTGTCATGTGAAACTACCTTATTACTCAGATTAATTGCTTTTTAATGCCTCCATGGTACCAGTGTGGTGCATATAATAATTAGCTCCTCTCAAGTACAATCTAATGTGCAAATAAGTCACTGCCATTAATTCCAGTTCAAACAGAAACTTCATTGTTTGTCTTCTCAGACTTCTCTGTGTCATTCTCTGCTCAGTAAAAGAAAGGAAAATAAGTACTGTGAAACAAAACATTATAAATTGCTAAAATTCTACCAAGTTTTCTCCTGTGGAACATAAAAATTATAAAAATTTAATGGAATGAACAGTATTTTGATATCTTACTCTCAAAAAGGAAAGGCTAATACATACAGTAAAATGTTACGACACACATATAAAGTAAAACTGCGGTCCATGTAATTTAGGCTGGTTAAACAATTAACCTACAGGGACATTCTATCAGAGTCCCAAGCCATGAAGCCTTAGTTAAATCTTTTTCTTTCCAATCAAGCCTCGAGACTTGAGTCTGACTTGAGACATATGGTTGCTGCTGAAGACCCAATCTGTCCATTTTCATTTGCCTATAGTCTTGGAAGGTCAACGCTATAAATATAATTCTGACAACTAGTCGTATCATTTTTGACTGCACCAGTATAGCTAATGAATGGGTAGCATAAAGTTGTTGTGATAACCAGCTCTCAATAACAATTTCTGTCTACAACACAAGGAAGAAAGATAACTCAATCAAAAATGACTCAATGAACCACAGTGTATGTGTTGGCAAAAAAAGGTAAAATGCATAGATGCTCACCAGAAAGCAGCCATTTTGAGTCAACTACTAAAGGGGGGCTGGTAAAGGATGAAAGAATGAAAAGAAAACACATGTCTCTTAATTCGTTTTTAAGGAGATTAATTAACTAATCTTGAATTTCACGCGCATGAAGGTCATGTTTATCAGTAGACAAAAAAAAACAAGAGGAAGGCCCTTTGCAAGAGGACAACTCGCATTTGAGCAGAACATTTCCTTAACAATAAAAACAATCTTCTCCAACTGCAGTGCTCTGAGGAATTCAGTGACCCTCCCCCACTTTCCCCGATCCCCTTCACCCCCCCCATCCCACCCATTATCATATCAAAGCCTGGAGTTCAGAGCAAGTCTTCTCTTTCAAGAATGGGAGAACGGCAGAGAGAGGGAGGAGGAGAGGACAAGACCGAAACAGCAGGGATAGACCCGAGCTCTGGCTGCTTTCATCCCTGCTGTTCGGCAGTGGGAGAAAAAAGAGAGAGAGAAAGAGAGAGAGAGAGCAAAAAGACACGACTGCATGAACGAGAAAGAGATCATATCACACACAGAAAGAGAGAAGGAAAGAGACAAAGACATTGAGAGAGGCAGAGAGAGAGAGAGTGAGAGACTCATGACTGCTATTATAAATGCACTAGCTGCAAGTAAAGGAGAGTGTCTTGTTTAATTCACATTCCAGAGGCAAGGTCTAAAAGCAGTATGGGGTCTTAAAGTTGCAGGAGCGAGCAGGTCAGGCATGGAGAGGTGATGAGCCAACAGGACTCCTGCTGAGAGCTATGGAGGCGTGAGGGTCACTGCACTATATACCACAGTACAACAGTTTAGATGATACAATATTCCACCTTATAAACTATAGTTATACAATAGTACTCCAGCCTATAAGCTTACAATACAACAGGCTATACACTACAGCACCCCAGTCTATATGCTACAATACGCCAGCCTATATACCAGTTATGCTGCAGTATCCCAGCCTATAGGATTATAATCATTTGGCCACACTACAGTTACACTACAGTATCCCAGGCTATATACTACAGCTATACCTGGGGGCTGGGCAATAATGTATCTACTACCATTTATTATTCTAATACTATTGTTATTATATTTATTCTTTATGGCATCTGTTAAATAAATTAAAAAAAAAAAAAAAAAAAAGTGATGCCACATAAAAAGTGCGGACCATGACATGCTCAGAAAAGCATATTGTGACATTTTATGACATTTATCACATTTGCAATAAACATGATCATACTGCCCAGCCTTACTTATATTTTACCATGTAGCCTAGCCTATATACTACAATACAACAGTCAAATTAATACAGTTAATACTACGATACTCCAGCTTATGTAACACTCTGGCTTGAATACAAAACAGCAGTACTACAGTACCCCAGGCTACATACAACACAATGCAATACTCTGGACAAATAAACAATAAAAGTAACATAACTGCAATAAAGGCCAGTTTTCTAAGTCAATGTTACATTTCCTAAGGCTAAAAGTGGGTTTCAAGATAAATTTCAGGTATAAAGATCACAGCGGTTGTTCAGCACAGATTCTGAATCGGGAGTCGCCAGATGGTTGTCAACAATAGGCCTTTTTTGACATTTTTGAGAACGACTTTCCATTAAACATCACCACACCAGTAATATCAGGCTATTGAGTTGTTAGAAGCAAAAACAGAAAATGGCTTTGTGAGCATAAGCAAGTGTACACCAGGTTGCAGCAACATGTCTCTAAATGCATGGGTTTCTACAGTATATAGTTATGCTTAACCAAGCAGTTTACTCTGCTAGCGTATATGTGTATTAACATTGCATGATGATTAGCTAACCATGCTACAGTGTGTCCACATTTGGAGTGTGGTCTTATGACATATCATGTAACTTGGAATGCTAAAGAGTTTCAGATGTTTGCTAATTTTCCATACATTTATAACACTAATGAAAGCCAAAAATAGTCTGTTGCTGTTCTGATGGTCAGCAATGCCCTCTTCTAACATGAGTTTGGTAGAGTCATGTGAGGTAATGTTACTAACTCACAGATCCATCTACTACATTCCAAAAGGTGAACTCAACAAAAATTACTTTTTTTCTGACTGCACTACTATATACTACAGTACTTCATCCTATATGGTACAATACTCCAAAGTATATAATAGCTGTACTTGGGGATGGGCGATATCATGATACTTATCATGATACTTCATGATAAGAAATTTTCACAATACATAATATGTCACAACAGCACTCTAACCAATATACAACAGCACTCTGACCTATATTTAACTACATTTCTCCTTTCTCCGTTCTTTAGAGAACGTATAAGAATTGCTGCATTTCACAACCACATATTCAGGCTTCTGTTTGGCCATAACAGACAAGCTACACAAAAGATTTTATGCCCTCTATATGGTCTCTGTGTCTCCTATAGGATCTTGTGCCTCGCTTTCAGTGCTGCGTCTCTCCCAGGCCCACTCTCAGCTGGCAGGCTAAATGTGAAAATCAAAGTGAATGACATTAGGTAAATAAGACAGCAGGTTGCCCTGGCAACAGGGACAACCCCCTCGTCCACCCCCCTTTCCTCCAGCCGACCCGTTTCTTGCATCCAATTAGGGGGAAGCGAGGCCGGGTTATTGACAGATCGCTGTAAACTGGTGCCCGCTCAACATTTTTACACTGTAATTCAACACGGACATGCTTCACAGAGGACTGAGGTTGACTCTTATGAGGTAAAATTGGGGAAAAAAAAAAAACTAGATCATAATAAACAGTGAATGTGGTAGACAGGAAAAAGCCACAACAGACAATATGAACGGTCATAGCTTTGAAAGCTCAAGAATAATTGGTAGAAAATCTGCCACAATATAGCATAGTACTTCTCAAACCAGTCCTAATGGACGCCAACAAGGTCCACATTACGCTCTGTAACACAAGGACAGAGCATATATGTGGAGTACGTGGGGGACCCTGGGGTAACGACTGGTAATACACCGGTAATGACTAGGATATCATACTATAACCCTAACTTTTAAATGTTAGTCCTTAATTGCATCATGATGGCTGGATATCTTCCCTGGAAAGACAAAGCAATGGATTTTCCACGCAGCTGAGCGAGGGACCACATGAGGACAAACGAACTGACAGCATACTGGACTTGGATCATCAATGTGGTTGAAGACCAAGCTTGGGTGACGAGAGCATTCGATCAATGCAGAACGTGTGACTCAGCTCATGCACTGTGAACAGCTCGATATTTTCAGTACACCTATCTGACACATTTGACATGATGTAGATTCTAAGTTCACTGTTATGACTCCATGATAGCAGAACTCAGAACACCCAATAAAAAGGAAAAACAAGAGAAGGAGGCCACATTAGGACATCTGGTGAACCTACCTCCTTCCACATGATCATTCTCAAATCAAAGAGACCAGTTTTGTGGGGGGAAAAAAAAAACTATGCAAGACGGAGTGGAGTGACACCTCCAGAAAACTCGCAGAAAAATCTAGTAGAGTTGAAAAGAGTGAATAACTTACCAGTTTTCTCTTTGATCTCACACAGCACACTGAAGAGAGCGGGCTTCATTCTGTGACAGTTCAGGGCATGTTTCCTGCAAGAAAGAGAGAGAGAGAGAGAGAGCACATCAGTACAACTCTGTTTAGAGTTTGAATTCACTCCAGAACTATGCAAAAAGATCATACCGTCATACAGGAATAAGGAATATAGTTCTTGTATATTGCAACATACAATAACATCAGAGAACATATTTTCCTCAATGTGCAAAGGTAAACTAAAAGCTCTCACACATAACTTTTAATTTAAAGCAGCTGAAAACCTAGCAGTCATAATCTGCCTGTTTCTCATATGTGAATCCAAAGGAAATCAAAACGCCACACAACCTTATATATTAGTTCAAAGCCTCAAACCAGTCACGATGTACAAGCTATTACTTACATCACAGGACTTGAAAGCCGAATTGCTTTTATAACCTAGATATAAAGTGTGCTGTAGTATTCCTTCAGCCTCTCAACAGCTAAATGAGTTAAACGAAGCGTAGTCCTAATTTGTCTTCAGGGAAAAGCTGTTTAAGCACCATCACCCCTCCAGTGCTCTTCCCACCTCCTCTTTACACCCTGAGAGTGGACTGAGCAGAGAAAATAGAAAGCAACACATGCACACCGTCATCTTTCTCCAGCCCAACATTATTGTGTGGCCTCCCGTAAGCAAAATTCATAACGGTCAGATTTATCAACGTCTCTGCCGAGTGTACTCCACTTACAATAGCAGCAAGTGAACCAGATGTTCCAGGATCAATGGTTTAACCTTTTGCAATATTCAGTGATTGTTTGGTGTGGTTGGTACGGCTAAAAACTACACATTTGTTAAACAAGCTTAGGTCAATGCATAACAATAAAAGCAAAGCCTCATAATGCAATGTTTAACCACTCACAATCTTTGAAAATAATATAAAATTTCTATCTGAAGTGAGTTCTTCCCTAGTCACTGACTACACACAGAACAGCTTCCAGCCCCAAGTCTCATTAAAGGGCTTATGTGCAATAATTTCTAACAGTGATATATATATTATAACGTATGACTCATTCCCTCATTGTAATGCCTGGCTCAGTTACTGGATCAGCATCTTTTAGCAAATACATGCCCGCGTTAATGCCAGTCACTTGTGAGAGAGCCAGTTATCGTCAGGCTTAGTAACCATGGACATGGATTACAATTCACTCTGCAAAATAAGAACAGCTTTTCAGACAAGGTTTACACCAGGTCACAGACTAAAGGAATTTTAGGACTGCACTGACAGATTAAATGCATTTAAAAACTTGACTGTAAAATCAGTCCAGAATGTCATGACATTATTTTCTGCAAAGGTTCTGATTTTACTGAATTTTCAATACAGGTCACAGACAAAATATAGGTTAATTAGGATTATAACCTACTCTATTTTGTGCTTCCCTCTAAATATTTGTTCCGGTCAATTTAGCAAAATTTAGCAAAATGACCGTATTAAATGCAATAAATTCTTTCCTAGCCCTCATTTTCTAGCCCAAAAGCATGCATTCAAAATTAAATGACTCTTTAAGTTTAAGTTGTCCAAGGCTATGTGTAAATCAACCAAAGAGGTTTCGTTTCCGGAAATAATGAAGCCTAAAGAGTTGATGAATATGATTAATCTTTGACACATTAACCTTTGACTATAGCCTGCAATGCATCAAACATTGTGAAACTCCTGTGTTTTCAACTGAATCTGAACATATTCTTCTCATACAGTTCCTACTACATATTAAATGTGGGTTATTCCCACAACTGGTTAAAATGACAAAGACAAAAACATCAACAGGCTAAAGCATCACGTATAAAGTAAGGTGAAAGGGGGAAAAAGACTCAGTCATGAAGCCTTAAACCATGTCATTATTTATTCAATCTTTGAAGGAACGAGTCTAAAGATTAAAGTAGGTCAAATGGTTCTTGCAATCACGTTTGACAACGTTAAAATGGAAAAACCCACAACGACTGATCATGCACATTTGAAACAGCTCAAACTTTTGATACAATTAGGTGTATTTTAAGAATGGACATTCTGACTGATTTTAATATTTAACTATCCATAACATTTAATGAAAAGATTTTTGGTGGATAATGGCTTTCTGCCTAATATTTCATATTATAAAATAAAAATACAGTAAACTGGTGCACCACGGCTAGTAGGCCAGTGGCATGCAGTTGAAAATTTTGTAGCTCACGGAGGTGTACATTTGAAAACATGCCTGAGTTTTTAAATATAGCAAAGAGAAATCTTTAGTTCTGTACCTTAATAACAGAAGCTGCTATGAATAAGCTAATCAGCTAACGCTATATGTGATGACTCCATCTTTTAAACAGTTTTTTCTCCTTGGTGAATTATGTGCCGACATAAAAGTTTTTTGAAGTAACAACGCATTTATTCCTCCTCTCACATGAGTCATTCTTTTGTTGTTTAATGGCGGTTGGCAAACAGCTTTCAAGTGCTTTACCGCCACCTTCTGGTGGCAAGCAAAGAGGACAGGGGAAGTTTGGGAGGGAGCGAGTGATCTTTGAAGATTAGCCACATAGTTAATAGTGATTTTCAAGTCAAGTCAAGTAGGCTTTATTGTCATTCAAATAGTTTTCTTGCTTGAAATGACCAACCCTAGCACTAATGTAAGGGGCTTGTGTGTCTATTATTAATTACTCTCCCAATAGCAAACATGAGCTATGCTGTCTCAGATCACAGCAACTGTGCTGCAGTAAAGCCACGGTGAAATGGAGCAGCATAAAATACCCAAATGGAGATTTCAGTATTCAGCTACTCACAAATACCTATAATGGCAATGCAATCAAGTATCCATGCACAGTCCTAGTGTATATCAGTTAACTTTTAATCTAACACATGTAGACAACATCAAAACCACGTCGGATGATTCATACAAAAAATAAGCATATAAATGCCAGGCCTGACGACAAATGAGCTCCACTGAGAAAGTGTGTGTTTGAGTTTTCTTTCACTCACTGCAGGGACTGAATGAGTGGTTGCCATTGGCATGGAAGGTATGAGAGGGGGTGGGGGGTGCACATGCAGTCCCATACTGACCTGTGCTGGAAGTTGAGTGGCAGGGCACCCCCTGCTGTGCCCCCCCCAGATCCCCCTCCCTCTGTGGGGTCACCTCTTCCGCCCCACTCGGCTGGTCCCTCCTCTTGCCAGCATCTGGACACAGGGCAACAAGGTGAAAGGTTGGGGCACCCAGCACGGAGTGCACTGGCATCGCCTTCCACCGTACCAATAATACCCCAAACCAACCCACCATGCAATGGGTGCACAAGGCTGTGGGAGAAACCCTGCGGTGAATGGAAAATGGTAGAACTGGGAGCATGTGGTCCGCAGGTGGATGCATGTCCCTGACATCAACTGGGCGTTTGTGTCTAACTTGGTTCAGAATCTGGGTACGATGTGGTTGGCTGACCAAAGTTTACAAAGTTTTCTGTCTTGCAAATATGCAACGCAAATGTTTTGACAGCTGACAAAACATGAGGGGCTGTCTGGATTTTTTTATTGCTTTTTCAATAAAATAATGTAAAATTAATGCACAATAACTTTATTACCATATTATTACAGCACTAACCTTCGCTTTAGATGTCAGAGTTAAGGCGTTGAGTTTTTCTTTCATGCGTCTATCTTAAACAAGCCTACTGTTTTGTGCTACTGTAAGAGATAAGCAATAGGCAGAATGATACAAAAAAAACACGTGTGCGTTAACACTGTGGCTTATTAGTGTGCAGCACCAGTAACATTTTTAAGTGCCTGTTGGATGGTAATTTTATTTCACTGGAAAACTACAGCTATGTGTGGTTTCCAGGACAAGCATTGAGATGCTTAGAGAATGTTTACAGAGTTGTATTTTTAGGTAATTAACCCGTTTTACATCATTAGCTAATGTACTCAATGCCATGACAAGACAGCGTACTTAATAATTTAATAATTTTTCAAACCAGATTGATAAATACATCTAATGTCTCTAACAGAACTGATACAGCTAAGAATTTTCCAGTGTTTACCTTTAGGAACACCTTTAGTGTTTTTTGTAAGGATAACAAAAGCTCATCTGCTCACATAGTTATGACCCTATTGGTAAACTGTTGCCCATTTCAGGTTAAGTCATGAACTTCATCTAGTCGGTTTGAATATGTAACTGAAAGCTGGCAATATTTGTTGACAAATTTCTCTCGGTATTATCGATAATATTAACTGTTTCATCCCTAGCTGGTTGGTCTCTAGTAATGGCATACTAATGCTCACTCAATAACAGTGATACCAGTAATTAACCAATCACTGATGAGTGGCTGGCACAAACAGTGGTAACTTCTGGCAACTCAGCAGAACCAACATTTTGATTGATTTGTTTCTCAGAAATCCACTAGTTAAAGGTCTACTCTCTCTCCCCCTCTCACTACAGCATCATCCGTCTGATGGAGCAAAAAAAATTCATGCAACTGGGTTCACATCCGGCCTGCAAAGCAGCACTTAGCCCTGTCCATTTATCAAGTCCGAGTCGCCTTTCTTGCTGTTGCAAGGTCAGACAAAACGCAACCAGTGAGGACATAAAAGATTCAAACTTTCAGCAGACTACAATACAGAGCACCTCTAACTAAAAATGATCCATCAGACCTGTTACAATTATTACATAATCACCTAATCACAATTATGGGAAATGATCACAGCTATTTAAACAGACTGCAATCGTTTTCCGCAGTTGTTAGATTTCACAGTCATATTGTGCAGAAACAAGCAGAGTGTGAATTGAGTAAACTGGGTCCAGGCAAATGAATGTAAATAAAAGAAAAGCTTTCCAGAGGTCCTACAAAAACAGGAAAAGCTGTAATTGATGATGTGACCCATTTAGAGGGCAGCACAAGAATTGTCTGTGTATTTGGAAGCTATGTAGCAAATTCTAACATTACTAGGATCTAGGCTTTTTTGCTTATATTTTTACTCTCAGGAAAAAATAGATATGATTGTGTGACTTTAGATATTTGTGTTTGTGCGACTTTTTGTGTGTCTACCACTTCTTGTGAGCACAGCAAACGTTATCCACTAATTAAGTATAGCTAAGGTCTGCACTTTAAAAGCTGCATACAATGATTAAGAAAACTAAATGGTAAACCACAATTAATTGTTAAAATGTCATGATCCCGACAGGCCCATGATCCATGACTCAGTTAAAAGCCCTTTCTCCAAGTAGCATATCACAGTTTGCACCTGATGACTCTCCTGCAGTGCTGTAATAACAAGAAAGCAAATTACGTTTTAGGTGTACGACTTCACAGCAATGTTTACTTGTGGCAGTGAGAACACATAGCAATGATTTCAACCAGTATTTCTCTCTCTTGTCTCTCTTTTTGCTGGTGTGGAATCTAACCACTCCAAAAATCGCATTGTGTTAAATCTCCTTCAGAAACTCAAAGTGCTGGTTCTTAAAATGTATAGCACTGCATACATTTATTTTAATCAACAATGAAAATAATAAACACGTGGCATTGGAAAACAAAAAGTGGCATTTTCACTTTCTATCCAATGTCCTATCCAGTATAGTCTATTGACCCGACAGCAACTTAGTATCATACAGCATCATTTTTAAATGGAACCAGCTGACAAATGTAAAAAACACAATCCTGACTGCATTTGAATGGAGCATTTGCAAGTATAAGTATCTTTTTATTTCACGTTTATCTGCAGTCCTTGCCCAAAGATTTTGGCTTACAGTGAAAAAGCACTGGCTAAAAGGCTTTTATTTTCTTTTAAAGCAGGGCTGCCCAATCTCATTCTTGGAGATCTACCACCCATTCCAACACACCTGGCTCTAATGTGCATTAAACTAATTACATGGACCACATTTGTAAGATGAGAGGGTAGATCTCCAGAAGCACAGCCAGGCATTGAAGAATAGCTTGACTGATATTTATTTTGCCAAATGTACACATCCCTAAATTAAGCTCTTTTTTTGTTTACCAACAAGAGGAAGCTTGAAAAACCAAATGTGGTACATATAGTTCCTCATAACAAACCGCAGATGCTTTGAGAAGAACCACAAACCAACTTGAGGCCAAACAAGAGCAGCACAAAGCATTTATACAGATGATTTTGAGTATAAGAGATCATTTGAGTGATTAAAAGCATGAACAGTGTCAGAGTTGCTTTGAATGGACGAGGGGAACAGCTGACTCTACTCAGAAACACTGGTCCACTAAAACCCTATTAAACAGCACAGGTCCCCAAAACTCCTGCACCTTCGTACTAGTGCTGGGCAATATATTATCTATACCACTGATTTTTAGTTTTAGTGCTGTTGGATAGAGATAACGAAACTAACTGCAAAGTGTATCATTTGCTGGGGGCAGTTCCAAACATAATAACTGAACGCTGGTTTCTGTCTGTCGTACTACAGCAATACATAAGGTCCCATTTGGCATCATTTTAAGAGAAGCAGCACAATTAAATCCATCCAAAACCATTCAAAGTCAGTTTTTAATTATTCTTTTAGCACAACAGCAGTACTCAAAGTCTGGGGACATTAACTTTGTTAATGCAAATGTAAACACCTGATATGACACTGGGATATATTACAACAATGAACACAATCAATACCATCCAGCAATGTTTCCAACAAAACTGAGGTCCATTCCTCTTTAAAACACTCTGATTAACTGGACAAGGTGTGTGAACACTTCCAAAAAGGAAGGTCTAAAAGGTCTAAAAGAGCAAAGACAGAGGATAGACTAGGAAACCAAGCCAGTAAATTCACAGTTTGTATTTTAGGGCATGGGAAAAATTAATTCAGTATTACAAACTTGTTTCTTATAGAAACACATGTGGTCCTTTCATGCAGGAAATGAAAGTACCACCACCAACAGGGCTCAGGGAGGAAGCCTCCCCTCAACTTGTACTGCCTGTTACAGACAGACACACCACTAGGCCCAAAAAAAAGAAAGTTCACAACCCGCTTTTCATTTAAGTTGTTATTTCACTTCTGAGTCGAAACAAAGGTCATGCCAGCTGGATACGGACAATTGGGACTCTTTCCAATTTGATCTGTGCGGCGGTGGCATTTTAAATAAAACACCGCAGATCTGCTGCACAGCGGCCTCTGAAACAGAGCCAATACCTCCAGAATATTTGAAAAGCCAACTCGGAAACAACCAAATGAGGTACAGCTCCATGCTGGTCGACCATTCTTACTAGATGTTTGGAGCTTGAGACTTTGAATAATGAAATGCACTGAATTTAACAGTTTACAGGGCCTGCAGTTCCATTACTGTGAAAATACAATCAGAAAAGAGGCTGAGTTGCTTCTCTGCACGCCCTGCGTCTTGACGTAAGAATACTTAGGTAGCTAATACTTTCCTTCAGTTAAAATATGCCAAGTTAGAGTGGGCCAAGTTAAATAGTGAGAGTATCTATGGAGAAACACAGTCATAAACAGACAAAGTAGATAAAGTGGAATGAAATCAGAGCAAAGACAATGGAGATCTACAGGAGGGCATGGCCTGGTAAAAAAAAAAAAAAACCTTTAACTTGTAATCCACTCGTGGAAAGCAATATCCTAACGTTCATAAACTGCCCGTTACACCCCCCCCACCACACACACACACACACACCCGATCTCATTAATAGAAACTCGATTTGTGGACAGCTGCACTCGCGTACACATTATAGGAGAATTGATTGCACCCTGCACACAATGAAAAGGATGAACACCAGGGAGGGAGGGATGGATGGAGGGATGGGGGGGTGGATGGGGGGGCGAAAGAAGTGAATTAATTAAGAGAACCAGGTGGTCAAGTGGTTTGGTGGAAAATCGCGAGGTAATGACACATCCCAAGGCAGCCCACAATACTTCCATCAAAAGGCATGGATGGTGGAGAAGAAAGGATTTTTTTTTCCGGGGCCGTTCAGACGCGAGGAGGCTCAGGAGGAACATGCTCGAGGTCGATTTTAGACCACAGTCGATACGTGCATGCTAGGGTGATGGGAAAGAAAAAACACTGAAGAGCCTGGCTTTTTCTGAGGCCTGCACCTCAGCCACGAAGCAGCCCAACAAACCCTCGGTGGCGATGGCTTAATTAAGAGCTGCCTGATTAGCTATGCTAATGATGAGGGAGCAGATTAATCACATTCATTTATCTGCTGGGGCTCACGGTTTTTGGTCGTGCTCCTCACGACGAGCCCAATGCTCCAGCACGAAAATCTCACATTTTTTTTTTTTTTTGAAGAATTAAAGCCCTTCTCCGACTGAGAATTTCCCTCACCCACTTTAAAACATCCACAATATGGACTGTGTTCAGCTCTGGGCTTTGCTGGTTTCACACTAAGGATCAGTTAAGTAAAAACTAGACAAACTACAAGCCTTAATAAAGAGGCCGACCTCAGGTCTGCGTGAAGCTGAAGTCTTTTGTAGTTGACAAAAGAAAGCACTCATTTAAAAAAAAAACAAAAAAAAAAACTTGCAATGAGAAAGCCCACTTAAACGCAGGACCTTGATATTTATGCCCTACTCTGAAACTAATATGCAAACATATAGTTTAAGGGGTTGGAGACAACTTTCTTCTCCAGTCGAATATGCATTCACTCGACACCAAAAAAGGCGTGTGTGCAGTTAGAAACTGACCTGAAAACAGCTCAAAAACTGTAAGACACAATCGTCTTCTGTAAAAGCCAACAGGCGAGTGTGTGTAAGATCCGGATCTGCCAGCTCCTTACCGTGCCTGAGCCTCGTCCAGGCTCTCGTCCGTGATGGCCATGATCTGCTGGAGGATGTCTCCTATGTCTTGCTGGGGCTGGCCGAGAGCCTGCTGCTTCCTAGCCGAGTCCGGGTCGCCCACGTCGGCCTGGGGCAGGGCGCCGAGTCCCCCCAGACCCAGCATGCGGGTCTGATCGTCCATGCTCTCCTCAAAGAAACCTCGCCGTTTTGGTGGGGTTTGGTGGAGGAAGGAAGGAAAAAACAAGCACCAAAAATACTACTACTACTAATAATTATTATTCGCAACGGAGTTTTAGCTGATCATGTACCGAGGCCCACGAAAAACCGAACGAGCGACGATCCTACGGAGGAGTGAAAGGCACATGCAGTTCCTCCTCGCTCGGAGAGAGAAAAAATGTTAGGTAGTGTGTGGAAACTGCTGTGGAGGTAGGAGGACTGGAGGACTGGACTGACCACACAAAAAAAAGAAACTGGAGAGGAAAAAATTCAGCCACGAACACCAATCTGAAAAAAAAGAAAAAGAAAGGAAAAAAAACGCACGAAAACAAACGCAGAAAAAAAGAGGAAAAAAACACAAAGCGAGGAGACTTCAAAGCACAAGTAGCGTAAATAAAGAGAACAATATTACAAAAAATAACACAATGTTACATCAAGCTCCCAGGACACATCTCTCACAAAGTGCCTCCTTAAAAAAATAAACCAGCCCCAAAGTCTTTAGGGCAGATTAGCGGGAATTTTGAAAAGAAATAAACGGAGAATACTGAAGAGGAAGAAAATAAAAACACTCCAGTTCTGTTAAACCCGATAAACAAGGTGTAAAAATCGAGGAGAATGGCAGAGCTGATGTTAAGCTAATGTAAAAAAGAAAAGCTTTTGTACGAAAAAAAAACCGACTGACTTTCTGTTAACGTGTCGTCGACAAAAAGGATAAAAAAAAAAAAAGATATCGCCAGGTCGAGAGGGAAGCTTAAGTCGCAGGAAAATAGTGTCAGAGTTTTTTTTATAGTCTACTTAAACACACATAAATAAACGTCTTGGCGAGCTCTCTATTCTCTTTTCCTTCTTCAGCAGCAGAGAGCCCAGCTAGCATTTCTAGCTTAGCCACAACAGCTAGCCAGCAGAGAGAGAGACAGAGAGAGAGAGCACTGAATTTGCACCGAGGATTACACGGACACGGCTCAAACGCTGCACTCGCTATTCAGCCTGAAAACGCTCGGCTCCATCCCAGCCGCTGGCTCCTGAATTCTGCCCGAGGCTCGGTTCTCCCCAGCCCGCACCAGTCCGGTCTGCTCTCTCTCCGCCCGCTGTTTAAGCAGCACCGCTGGAGCAGACACACTAACCCTACGTCATCTCCCCCAGGAGCGTGCAGTACCGACACCAGCCACAGAGGGTAGTGAGTGTAGTGTATACATGTAGAATTACATGTATACATACATAAATTAAAATGAAATAAATATATAACATATATTTTCTAAAAAATATATATATATATTTAATAAACAAAAGTATTGAGACACACCTATTGAATTCAGGTGGCCCTTTACTTCCAGGGAAGGGCAATAATCTTAATGCTTCAGCAGACCAAGACATTTTGGATAACGCCATGCTTCCAACTTAGTGGACCCAGTTTGGGGAAGTCCCTTTTTATGTGT